>CADEBD010000058.1:1200000-1800000 GCA_902825455.1 Arctia plantaginis
TAGCTCGTAATGTATGCACACTACAGATATTCCCCGATAAGACATCCTAAACATTTTAGCCAACACACATAGAAGGTATTTTTGTTGTTCATTTATAACTATTTGTAAATCTTTTGAAAACTTGTGTCATCATCATCATCATCATCAACAGCCTTTAACAGTCCACTGCTGGACATAGGCCTCTCCTTAGAAAGGAGGTTGAGGAGTTAGTTTTTGTTGTTCATTTATAACTATTTGTAAATCTTTTGAAAACTTGTGTATGGGAAATTAAACCGGAAATTAAAATAGAAGGAACGCTAGTTCTAACTAGCGTTCCTTTTATTTCCTACATCATAAAAAAAATAAGGCGATCGCAGCAGGCCCCTTGATCGATAAGGGCTCGATTCCTGCCAGATCACCAATCGAAAATCAATATTTATCACCGAAAACATAATTATTTCGAAAAATCCATTTGTAATGACATACTACAATACTTTTTTGTCCATTCTAACAAAATAGTGCTCAGCTAAGTTCCTAGGGGTCCCGTTATGCTAATTTGCTCAGGGCCGCCAACAGGCTAGAGACGGGCCTGGATCGCAGTCGAATCAAATTTAGCCAGTTTTTTACTTATTTCTTATTTACACATCATACAGCATGTAGATTTCTATGCTTAAAGAAGAGTCTAAAACTGGAATTTAAAAAAAATCATAAGGCAGTAGCAGTAGGTATATAACAGTTTATTTTTTTTAATACAGTGTGCATTCAATAATATCAAATTATAATAATATAACAAATCATCAAAATATATTGTAACTATATTTACACTTAGCCCTTATGATAATAAAAAACAAACAATAGCCGCAGCACTCTGAATATGTCTTGTGTCTATATTCTGAAATAAGGTGAAACATATTTTAGTGCCATCTAACGAAGACAGGCCGAACTACAGAGTGGGTGTTACTTGTGTCGCGATATAAAAACTTCCCAATATTCCCAACCGTTGGACCGCGGTGCGATGGTCACTTCGCCCGGTCCGAGGATCTTCCCTTTGTGTTAGAGAGACATGACACCCGTTCCTCCACAATATTATTTCTAGTAACGGTAATAAAAAGTGTATATCGCCGCACTAAAGTTACCCCTGCGGCAAACGTTTTTTAAAAACACCTTAAAGACCATTTGATATTAAAAATATAACTATAAGCAATATAAACATGGCTCGTGGCTACGTGGTAACCGAGTTAACACATTGCAAAGTTAAGCATCTTTAGCCAGGTTAGTCTATGGAAGGGTGACTGTGGTGACATACAGGCAGCCAGTTGGTCTGCGCATTATCATTAGCATGTTTATACTCCTCTATGCCTCGGAGAGTACGAATTTGCGGGTGCAATTGTTACGGACAGTTGGAAACCTAAAAAGTTCAACAAGAGTCTTTCTACAGAACTCCGATATCGCCTACTTGGGTTGTGAAGGTCTGACAGCAGCTGCTCCGCATGAAAAAATTCGAAGTTCAGTCGTATTGTATTAGACTTAAAGCCGATTTTTGGGAAAAAAGGCTCGGAATTATGGTCGACGAGATATGAAGAAAACCTAAGGCATATTTGTAGGAAAAACTTGGAAATTTTGCCGCACGAATAACGTCAGTAACATGCAACAAATAAGTATCATACGTTGTGAGATCATCATAACTGATGATCCTTTGATGTGTCTGATAGCTCTCCGAGATTAGACTCGTAAAGTAAAAATGACTGTTTAGACTATAATTTGGCACTTATTGCTCTTCGTTTATCTACAATTCTTTCGTTGGATTTCATCGAGTGTTGCCACAATGCAATTTCAAACTCCAACTCAAAAAAAAAACTTTATTTCATAAAATATATATAAATTATTTACATCTCACACACGGCCGCCTGATCCCAAACTAGGCAGAACCTGTACTATGATAACCAGATGGCTGATAAACATATATATTTTTAAATAGATACATATTAAAGATAAATTACACAGACACAGAACAAATGACCGTGCTCATCACACAATATTTGTCCTGGGTGGGAATCGAACCCACGACCTCCGGTTTAGCAGTCAGGGTCACTAACCACTAGACCAACAGGCCCGTTAACACATTTGAAATAGTCTTAGGCTTTAAAGTCATAGACCAACACACAATAGCAACAATGTGTTTTGTAAAATAATTATTAAAATGAATTCAATCCATTATATGTTGAGAAGTAATTTTCACTCTGTTATTATGGTAACACTGCTAGTGTGTGTGTGTACTGGCAATACTAATGTAAGATATAAAAAAATAAAAAGATGTCGCTTGTAAGCTTGTATTTCGTGTGTTAATAAAAAGTAATAATGTTCAACAGTGCTCGAGTATTTCATTAAGTAAAATCACACTCCACTCAGTATTTAAAGCTTAATGTTTAACATTATATGCCTGTGCTAATCTACAACCGCCAGTTTTTTCAATTACGTCCACCATTTTTTAATTAGGTACAGCTAGATACAGTCGCACCATTAAATATATCACAACATTGTTTTGATGTGTTCCAGTTATTAAGGACTATGCACTTCTTCAGCATTAGAAATATCCTGCGTCGCGGGGGACTTTACAAACATACATGAAACGGACACAAAGAACACCCAGACTCAGAACAACAATTTGTGGATCACACAAAGTGTCGTCCCGGGATCGGACCCACAACACAGCGTAGTAGTGAGTGACGAGGAGACCTCTTAAACCACTACGCCATCCGTGTAGTCGATTTTATTTTATTTTATTTTTTTACGTTACAAGTGTCCGTAGTATCGGCGTGGTGTGATAACACGTCAGGTACTTGGTGATGTTGCTCACTAGTAATATTAATATCGACAGCAAAACCGGCGTTCTGTATATCACTGAAAAGGAAAGAAAACATTTTAACCATATTATATTTATTTTTAAGAGTGTATTTGTACACAAATCTAGTTACACGAAAGAATATACAGTATAATTAATGGGCTGATTACAATATTATAGTCTAATGGACCCCACACTGGAATTCCCTATGTCGTGAGGTCCAGTCCTATACCGTCAACAAAACCTACCAATGGTAGTTTTAATTATTTGTATCAAACTACCAAGAACAATGTAATAATCGGTTTTTGTATAATTTTTGTTTTGTCTGATGTTGAAATTAAATTATAATTTATTTTTAACATCAATAAATAATATCGTACAATTCATTCATTCACTCATTCTTTATTTAATAATATTGATAATTGTCTTTATTATTAAATAAAGAATGAGCGCTATACTATTTCACTATCACACAGTAAATAAAAGCGATATTTGAACTCTTTGCAATTTTTTAATTGTAACATTTCGCGTTCCTGCAATCTTTATGGGAAATATCGTAGAAAGAGACGGAAGTGTGTAGCAGGAAGTGGGGAAAGCGCGGGCTATTTAATTTGATTAGTCACCGCGCGGGGCGCTAGTTGTCCGACAGACGTTAGGTGAGATATCAGATATTACATATCATAATGTGAATACTACTGTGACTGTATGGTGATAGATACCACCAATCTCGGGTGAAACAAATCTGAGAGTACAGTAGCTAGAGGAATTTTTCAAATTGGTGCAGAAATCACGCCATGGACAAGTAACAAAAATAAAAAAAATTAAGAACTTTTTTTTTTCAAACGCTCAGTCAGTTCAAACGCCCACTACTGTAACTCCTATAACCAGAATCAACAGAAGGGACCCACGAACAAACCGAGTTGGAACCCGCAACGAATTTAATAAGAAGTACATTGGAGGATTTGGAAATATAAAAAAAAGCGGGAGACAAGAATGACGTAATAATAGGCACCCTATTAAACAGGGAAACCCCACAGACCAAAAACATCATCATCAACAGCCTTTAACAGTCCACTGCTGGAATGTTAAACTAGGCCTCTCCTTAGAAAGGAGGTTTTGGCCTACTATACCACGCTGGCCAGACGGGTTGGTATGGGATTTGTTTGAAGATTTCCTTATCTTTGCAGTGATGTTGTCCTGCATAGTTTGCTACTTTAGTCGGCTCTCACGACACCCACGGGATGGATCCCCCAAGTGACACTCCGTATTCTTAATCCATCACGGACACCAAAACGTTATGTATAATATACTTACCAGTAAAAACATTGAGAAACACAACAAAACTATAGGCGAATACGAGAAGATAATGAACGGTTCTCGTGTCCTGGGATATGTCCGCCCCCCACACCAGCATTGGCAACGTCAACAATATTGACACGTTCGCCAGAGAAAACGCTTTTAGTACTCGCAGTAGGGGCACTGGAACAAACAACACATTTTATTTTTAATATTGTAGGAAATTACATGTTGACTTTAAAAACAAAAAAAAAATCCTCACTTTTTTCTGCTTTTTGGAGAAATTTTCCCCTTTTTTCCCCTTTTTTTTTTTTTTCCGTGCGGAAATCCCCTCGGATACCACCTGTCGGTGGCATGTCGGACACGAACCGACTAAAACCGCACGCCTTCGCCGGGTACTAATAGCCGGGGAACCAGGTATACCCTAGAAAGGAAGGTCCTGGTGCCCCGACATACCTCGGGTCATCTACAGACGAGTAGACGACCCCCGCCCCGTGTGGGAACCCCATGTTCCCGGTGCTCCCTGGAAGCGAGCGCGCTTCGTAACGCGCTCGCCGCCACCCCGGCCTGCTTCTGCTAGGGTGACAGATGGCCTCACCTGTCACCCCCAGGCCTGCGCTTATGGAGGACGGAGGTCGTTCTGCGACCTCCGGCGCCTGAGTCGCCTGCGGTACCTGGCCCGTGCCCGGGCCTGGCGTGCCGGGAGAGTTCTAAACCTCTCCCGGTCCCGCTCCGCCGTCTCCTTCGCGAACATAACTTGCTCGCAGAAGAAGACGGCAGAGTTCCACGCACTCTCGCTCCGCACGATAGCCGCAATCAGGCTATCGAGCGAGAGAACTCTCACTCCGATGGCCGCCACGAGGTCTCGCCTCTGCTCAACCCACGCCGGGCACTCTGCCAGCGTGTGGAGAGCCGTGTCCATCGCAGTCAGTCAAGGTCTGGCCATCGCAGTGGTGGCACTCAGGCGTTGGCTCCTTGCGGATCAGACACAGGTGATCCCCGAAACATCCTTTTCCAGTGATCACCTGCGTCAGTCGGTATGAGAGGGTCCCGTGACGCCTCTCGAGCCAATCCTCCATAACGGGTCTTACCGCCGCGATGACGGCGTGCCCGTCCCCTTTTTTCCCCTAGCTATTCCTGATATATAAAAACGTGACATGACATGACACCCATTCCTCCTTCCTAATCCAAGTCGTTTTTTTTTTTTTGCTGTTTATTTATTATATTATTGCATTATCAATAGCTACTACAAAACTTACCTCCGTTCTGTGAACTTGTTGCAAGTCTCATTAAAATTTGTACCGATATTAGAAACACCAAAATACCTGAAATATTATGAAACAATAATTATTAACACAGTATCAAGAAATACAGTCAGTCAGTACTCTTAGTTTGATTTAACTGAAGTGACAATAAATAAAGCATAATAAAATTCTACCACATTAGTTACTTTGTAGTTCGGTGTGTCTTCGTTAGATGGCACTGCACGAAACACGTGTATTTTTCAGTTAAGTTTCTTAATTATCAACAGCCTCTACTAGTCCACTGCTGGACATAGGCCTCTATTTAGGAATGAGGTTTTGGCCTACTATACCACGCTGGCCAGACGGGTTGAAATAGGGTTTGTTTCAAGTTTTCCTTCTCTTTGCAGTGCTGTTGTCCTGCGCTGTTTATTCCCTCAGTCGGCTCTTAGGACAACCACGGGATGAATAGGGGAGGTGACACTCATTATTCTTAATCCGTCACCACACGAATAAATAAAAAGTACTCTTAATTATAAATTATTTTGTTCAAAATCGGATAGTTAATTTCTCAACGGTTACGTGTATAAACGTGTGGTGACGGATTAAGAATACAAATTGTCACCACCCCAATTCATCCCGTGGGTGTCGTAAGAGCCGACTAAGGGAGCAAACTAAGCAGGACAACAGCACTGCAAAGAGAAGGAAAACTTGACACAAACCCTATACCAACCCGTCTGGCCAGCGTGGTATAGTAGGCCAAAACCTCCTTTCTAAGGAGAGGCCTATGTCCAGCAGTGGACTAGTATAGGCTGTTGATGATGATGACGTTTATAAATAGTATAAACTATAATAGTAATAATATTCTACCACATTCACACAACGCCATCTAGTACGCCCCAAACTAAGCAGAGCTAGTACTATGGGTACTAGACAACTGATATAAATACATATATACTTTTATTTTGTGAACACATATCATGCCAAAACATATCATGCATACAAACACCCAGACCAAATCAAAAATTAAATCTTCATGCACACAAATGTTTGACTTCAGCAGGAATCGAACCTGAGACCTTTTGCCTAGCAGCCTGCTACACAAACCACTACGCCATGTGGCCATCATAAATAATTAATTTTTTTGTATGCATATGTAGTTTTGGTCGCAATATTGTAATATTTTTGGCTTTTGATTCATCTAGTTCGGTTTGCTTGGGATATTATGAGATCGTATGATATAAAAGCCAGGAGGTGAACTCTGAAAACCTTCCTATTGTTTTTGTTGGAAGTTTCAGTGCTTTTCATGGAGTGAGTGAGGCTGCTGAAGCAGAAATTTTCCCTTCCCCCTATATTTGTAGGGGAGTTGCAATGCATGTCGGGGCACCAGGGACTTCCTTTCTAGGGTATTCCTGGTTCCCCGGCTATTAGTACCCGAGACGGCGTGCGGTTTTAGTCGGTTCGAGTCCGACATGCCACCGATAGGTGGTATCCGAGGGGATTTCCGCACGGCAAAAAAAAAAAAAGGGGAAGTTGCAATGCACTTGTTACTCTTGACTCGTAGGTATCCATGGGAGGCGGTAGTCACTTATCATCAGGGATCCAGTCTGCTCTTTTGCCCCCTACACCATAAATGAGGAATTTCAGACTATTTTATCATCTATTCATTTACTGTCTGTGTACACACACAGATTAATTTGTGGAGGAAATTCGATCTGATCAGTAACATAATAAATGTCACAAACCTGACAATATGGAAAGGAATTGTATGTAAAAGTCCTTCTCCCATATAAAGAGATCTGTGTCATCTTTCTCAATCTGTTCCCAGGCCCAGCAGTTCGTCTTCCAAGAATCTGGTACTGTCACGTTTATTAATTTACTTCTGAAATACACATTTATATATATTGAAGTAAAAAACTGATTAATCAATATGTCAGCTAATTTGAACAATAATTGAAAAACAATTGAAAAATACATTTTATAGTTTTTTATTTTTTTCATTTTGACATTTAATTCTGACATTCTATTTCATTTTTGACATGTTATAGCAAACATTCCTAGCTCATATAATTATATTGTTGTATTGATGATTATTGTGTTATTCATGAAACTAATTTAATTACTATTGTCAAAATATACCCTCAATCAATTTATATTTGTACGCCGTCCATGGCAAAACATGTTGATACACAACAACTAACCTACTGAACTGTTTAGGATTCATTTCCTGTAAACTACACATGTTCGAAGCAAATAAATATTTATTATTATTATTAACAACATAGCTGACTGCATGGAAATGTATACCTAATATTTACAAACAGTGTTTTTAATTTTTGACGTGACAACGTCTTATAAATTGGTTTGCCGGGTGACACTTCAAGAAACTGCGTTACGCTCCGCTCACGTTATGCGCTCACAATGAGAGCGAGTGAGAGGCACGCGTCCCTTCCAATCGGGCATGGTTAGCCCGCCTAAGAGCGAGAGAGACAGACATAGTCGTTGTCACGTAAAACTTTCGCCCGTATACCGACTTTACAGGCAACCAATTTTTTATTTTATTTGCTCAGTGTTACTCTCACAATTAAGACGAATCTAATGATGTATATCCGTGACAAGCAGTTTGGCAATTCTAACTGAATTGCTAAATTAGCTGAAATAAATGAAAGTTTCTAAATGAAATGGAAATGAAATTCATTTATAACTCAATAAGTACAGAATGATACATAAGGTAGTGGTTATTATGATAATAATGTACTAACATATTAGTTGTATTGACATTCTCAAAGCCGCATACAGAGTTCACCACTATGTTGAACAGGCTATCGTTGCGCCACACCCCATACGTCTCCAGCATCATTAATATAATAAGCAGCTTCCAAAATGCCTGGAATTTGAAAATACATTACAATTAAATCAAATCAAGGTAGATTATTGCAAAATTTACAGCTTGGTTTATACTATGCAATAGCATAAAACCTTCCTTACCCGACGACAACAACAGGATATAAGACATCAACAAAAATAAATATTAAGATTTTTAGTGAATGCGTAATATAATGGGAGGCGGTAGTTACTTACCGTCAGGTGCCCTGTCTGCTCTTTTGCCCCCTTCACCATAAAAAAGGAATTTCAGACTATTTTTACTATTTACCATTTATTCCTTTACTGTCACACTGTGTGTGTGTGACAGCTGGATGCGAGAAGCCCAAAATCAATCTAAGTCATGTGCAATGCGAGAGGCCTATGTCCAGCAGTGGACTGCGATAGGCAGATGATGATGATGATAGAGAATGAGTATAATATGTATTTTAAAGAAAAGTGTAACAAACTCTTTGAGATTTAGCCAACTAGTTTTTTGTAGTTGGCAGGCAGCTTAGGTATGAAAATTAATTTTAAACTTAGTATATTTTAACTGAAATATGTATGTTTTATAGGCTACTAGGTATGTTTATCGGCAGTCTAGATACCACAGTATCGGTACAGACTTGGGTTGGTTTGGGATCAGATGACAGTATATATCTCACACACTACAGTACTGTCTGGTCCTCCTCAAGTGCTTTTTATGGCACTTGAACTATTCTACAGAGTAAACTTAATATCGTGCATATTTCTGAAAACATTACACATACCTTAAATTCTGTGTTGTATAAAACATGCCTCTGTGCTTCTTTGGACATCAACACTAAATCGATCATCACTATGACTGGATCATATTCTATATACTTGTCAACTATTCCTTTGCAACTCTCCTGAAATAATTAAAATTTAGAATGTGTTAAAAATCTGTTATCCTCCTGAACGCGGTTTGTTTAATCTTCACAGATTTAAAAGACAACAACTACTAGTTGATGCTGAAAATAATGGTTTATAATTAAACCTATTTAGTTCAATTTTCTTTGATAAATATCGTAGGGACAGTTTTCTAATAAATTAACAACGTCTTATCTACTACACCTACATCTTATCACTTACACATTTAGTGAGCTTTAATACTGTAGGACTATATATTTTATAAAGTGCAGCGGCTGGTTTACCACAGTTTACACATCTATAAATGTGTTTTTCAGTCATGTTTTTGAGCTATATTTTTCATGAAAAGGTAAACATTGCAGGCGCAATATTGAGATTTGATTGCTAGCAAGTGTCACTGTCACCTATTCTTAAACTTGCCACAATTATGTTTCCAAAACAACTAAATCAATTAAGGTAAGCTCCGGTCTCATTGTTTTTTTATAACAATATGTTTTTTTGTTTCTTTTTTCTGTTTTTTTTTTATATAATCTACATAATATACTTATTATATACTACATATACTTCAAATATATTTTACAAATTAGCTTTCAAACGCTTTACTGAGTAATATTTCAGGAAAAATAAAACGTACTCTAGCTACCTTCTGTCACTGATTTCTTTGCAGTTCAAGAGGAATGATCTAGAGGGCGTTCTTGCGAATAACAAATTTTTTTTTCGTTTTTTTAGAAAGATCTCTAATGTACATTTGAGAAATGGTAATAAATATAGTGTATAGTGTATTATTATTACTATTATATAAATTTACATTAGTTAAGGCAACTGCTTGGGTTCACTCAGAATCATAGTACATCAGCAGACTAGTTACGGCATTATTTTATCCGATAAATAGAAGAAATAATGTGTATAGTTGATAAATATGACGAAGTTGATGATATGTTGTGTAAGTAGTTACGGAACATGTAAACATTATTTCTATGAAGATATACAACTACTGAAGTCCGTCCCGTTTTTTTATAACTCCAACAAAGAGCTAAAATGGACTAACGTGAAATAAAGAATGGACGACGAAATGCTTAGGAAATATGGTTGTATAGGTTAATAAACGTTTTGTTAACATTTTGCTTACACACAACATCACAGCTTTTTTATTGTTGTCCTGAATTATTATAGGTAGGTACTGAATCCTTTTTACTGGACATGTTCGGCTACTATAACGATCACTTGTTTTAACATATTATAATATCCCGGTGGGTCACCTGTTGGTAAGTGGCTTGGAGCCACCCGCAGCTTTTGAGATACAAGTGCTAAAAAAACCTCTGTGTGCCCCCCTCCTCTTCAAATGAGGGTCAAGGGGGTTGGGAGTGTTGACCCTCTGGTAAGCTCGGTGAAAAGCAACGAATTACTTTATACCGGTTTCCTGTAAAATCCTGGGATCATCCCGGCCGAACCGAAGCCTGCCGAAACCGAAGGTTTGGACTGCGTCACAATACTTATTCATAGATCAAATTATTGAATTTTGTTTCAAAATAATTAAATGTAAATGTATTTATTATTCTGTTCATGTCTTATTTTCTTACGAAAATAGCAATATTGATATGCATGGAAAAATCGTTTTTATTTCGATCAAATGTTTCTTACCCTAAATGTCAGGGGCTGTTACACGATTGTATATATTTTACTTCATTGGCATTCATGAATGAATAATAGCATATATATCTACGCATAAGTATTTATTCATATTTCTCTGAATAGTTGATGATAAAATATTACAAGTTGAGTTATATACTTAATTAAATTTTGATTTTAAAATTTCTTGTTTCATATTGTAGATCTAATTTCAATGTTATTTTGCATAAGTACCTACTACATCTATGGAGGAACGGCCGTTTTATTCCTCCAAAACAAAGAGGATAGGCGTAGTGATAAAGCCTGCCAGGCCGCGGGATTAATGTTGGGAAGTTGTATAATATACCCAGTGAGCGTGAGAACTTTCATTGCACGACACAGGATTAGTACTTACTCCGCAGTTCGATGTATCTTCGTTAGATGGCAGCATAGTTCTGTGTCGTTGTATGTGGAAGTCGCCATAGCTAGCACACAATAGCTAGTGTATTATTTATTGGGGAGTTGGCGCTCTTCTTATCTTTATCGTAATCAAAGCCTTTGCACTCATGCCCGTGGTCGTAAATACACGCTTGGTCACATTTGGAGGATTCTAAATCTTTTTCATATAAAAAGCTTACGGCTGATGAGGTAACAGACTGTCGTACCTACTTACCTCCTGTATATGAATTCTCTTAAATTCCAACAATACTGCTTTGAACAATTATAATATATATATAATATATACGATAGCGGTTGTTTACGATCGATGATAGGATGATTGACAGGAAATTTAATTTTCTGCAATCATCAATCACAGCCTTTACTAGTCCACTGCTGGACATAGGCCTCTCCATAGAAAGCAGGTTTTCTGCAATATTGGTACAGAAATATTACTGACTGATTCTTTTTTCATTTGAACATGCCAAGTCGCTTTTTAGTCACGGGTATAGTATTATATAATTTAACGACGACGGGCCTGTTGGTCTAGTGGTTAGTGACCCTGACTGCTAAACCAGGGGTCGTGGGTTCGATTCCCACCCAGTACAAAAATTGTATGATGAGCACGGTCATTTGTTCTGTATCTGGTTTTAATTTATCTAAAACCAGCTAAGACCCGCGGTGTTACCCGCGTTTGTTGTCATAACCGCGGGCAACGCCGCGGGGCGAAGCTAGTCTAAAAAAAGTAGTCTAAGTTACTCCTTATGTCATCAGCTATCTGCCAGTGAAAGTCCCGTCGAAATCGGTCCAGCCGTTCCAGAGATTACCCGGAACAAACAGACAGACAGACAGACAGACAGACAAAAATTGTAAAAAATGTTATTTTGGCATATGTACCGTGTAAACATACATATGCATTTAGTAAAAAGCGGTTATTTTAATATTACAAACAGACACTCCAATTTTATTTATTTGTATAGATATGTATCTATTAAAAAATATATAAGGATGTTTATCAGCAGTCTGGTTACCATAACACAGGCTCTGCCTAGTTTGGGATCAGACGGCCATGAGTGAAATATATTATTACTAAAAAAAAACAATAACTTATCACTTATCGTATCTAAAATACGTATGATAAAAAACTGGCTCATATCTCGCTAGTACTTAGAGTATATGCTAAAAACTTGTAAGAAAAGTGCCTGTACCTACCCTCACTTAAGTTTTAACAAGCTTAAACATAAGATACCTTTGCAATATAAATGTAAATTTTTACCAAAGTACTGGGGTCCGAGAAACCAACGAAGTGCCACTTTTATGGACCCAGGCTAAGCCGAATTTTAATAAAATAACTCAAGACGGCTTCCATAAAAAACAACTTTGAATATGAAGAATACTTTGATGGGTTCGGTTCATATTAAAAAAAATGATAATATTAATCATTCTGTTGTGTGAAGTTTTTCTTTTGCTCGTTAAGACATATTTTTGTGCGTATTAACTTTATTTTATATCTGTGTTACGACAGAAGGTGGGTAGGAATTTGGTATTTAATACATTATGTTAATCCATACTAATATAAGACTGAAGAGTTTTAGTTTAATAGCTCTAATCACTGGAACTGTCATTTAGATTTGAATAGTTGTCTTTGGTACTGGACAGAGTATTTAAAACACCACTGACTCATAGACGCGGGGAAGAAAAAATAGACTACAGCTGTAAGTTTTGAAAATGTAAATGTAAGTAGATAACACCAGGATTCCTCTATGTTTTATGTACTTCTTTTTTTCGGAATGTCAATAAAATACATTATTCTTGAAAAGAGAACAAATATACTAATGAATGAATTTATTAACTTTGAATGAAAATGAACTGAAGACCAATTCTCGTAATAAAAGTTCGTTCACAATTCAGTTCCGATCAACTTTCGATTTCACAACTGTTATAAAAGGTATTTTCGTAGTAAAGTATTAAACGTCCAACGTTCACTGTAAACTGATGAAAATTGAATCGGTAATCGGCTAGTCTTAGTAATACTTTAATGATAAGATATTTAAGCTCAAACATAACGTTATTATTATGCGTTTTGTTGTTATAGGTTCGATATCGCCTAGTACTTGGTAGCTGTTGCTGGGAAAAGTATTTTAAAACGTTTTAAAGGCTAAAATTGTATAGTAACCTTTCCAGATCTCTTAATACAACATATTTTGCTAGTGTGAACTAACAGTGTATATGTACTAACAGTGAGTTTAGTTCTATAAGAAACAGCATTACATTTTGGAGTAGCTTTAAACAACGTATAAATTAAGATAAAGGATATTCCACTTAAGAATAATTTGGATTTGTTGCATTATTTAAACGTCTTGTTACTTTATAACATAGTTCCAAAAAAGTATGTACTGTCAGATTCATATACCTACCTGTTACTTGAACCGACTATTACCAAAAAGTCTATACTATACCGTCTAAATCCAGTGACATGTTTTTATTAGTAGGTACTTCTCGCTTTTCCAACCGCAATATCAATTTCGCTTTCATGAAAATAGCACTTCAGTGCGGCCTCTATGCAACATAGCGTTTATGCTTCAAGACTTTTTTCAAATCAATGTTACGATTCAGAATATCTTCTTAAAGTTATGTTATTGTACTTTGATCTTATTTAAATTGTGAATTAAGGTACGATATGTTTTGTTTGCCCGGTCGTTACAGGTAATTAGAGCCTTAAAAGTACAACAACAGTCTTTCTACAGAATGAAGACCTCGCCTAGTACTTGGGTTGTGGTCTGATGCCAATCGAAGTCGAAGTTCTGCCCATAAAACAACTTTGGAAAAAAGGCTCGAAGGGAGATCTTTTGTTTGTTCGAATCGTTTTGATCGAACTGCACCAATTATGGTCACGGGTAGACTAAAATTAAGATGAGAACTCTATTGTGTCGTATGATAACTTTACAGGATAAAAGAACAATCAGCGCCGAAAACCACACCCTCAAAGAGTTCAGGAATGGGTGTCGAGCCCCCGGTAGCCACGCTAAAGAGCAACGAGAGAATTGCTCAACAGCGTTTTTCAGCGTGGCACTCCACTACGGTCAAGTTGGCTAACATGAGTCTCCTCGATTAGCATTCGTAAAATACACTCGTGAATATCGTGTATGCCTGGTATCGAGTTAAACCTTCCGATTAGTTGTATCCATATCGTATACTTTAAAAACGCCTGTCCGGTCAGTTTATTCCATTAGGGGCGGTCGAGCGCGGACCGCGTACTCCGCTTTTGGGCCGATTTTAAAATAATTGGACGGCATAACTGGATCATCGAAGCTGAGTTAACTTTGTGCACCACTGAGATACAGACATGCTACGGAATATATTTTAGTTAAAATATAGTAAATCGTGTTTGGCATCAAGTATGTTGGGTTCTGTGTGAGCTTTATTTGAACGTTCCACAGATGACATATTTTAAGGGAGGTTCTTTTTTAATTTAACATTACTAGCTTATTTAATGCACGGATGGCGTAGTGGTTTAAGCGGTCGCGACGCCGCTTACTACAACGCTGAGTGTTGTGGGACGACACTTTGTGTGATCCACAAATTGTTTCTCTGAGTCTGGTAAAGTCCTTCGCGATACAGGATATATTCCTAATGCGGGAGTTGTCTTTTTTAAGAACTAAGAACCAATGGCGATATATTTATTTACACTACACTACATTTTTATAGTTTTCGTTTTACTTGGTGAGTTGGGTTTACAGATTATCCCTTAAGGGGAACCTATGGTTGGGCTGCAAGAGTTCTATGGCAATATCTTTCCTTAATATATAATGATGTCGCTTCCCGTTCAATCATTCAAACTACTTTTCGGATTTTAATATCAGCATCATCAACAGTCTTTAACAATCCACTGCTGGACATAGGCCTGGCCATACGGGTTGGTATAAGGTTTGGGTCAAGTTTTCCTTGCCTTTGCAGTGCTGTTGTTCTGCATAGTTTGCTGCCTTAGTTTGGTATTTAGATTTTAACGTGGTTTAACATAATTAATTACTACAGACTGACACCACATTAGTATCTACATTGCACCCGTGCAAAGCCGGGGCAGGTCACTAATCCATTAATGATAATAAATTGAGATACTTCACGTACGGCCATATATTCCCAAAATAGGAAGGTCCTACACTGTTGGTATTCTGGCAACTAGACTGCTAATAAAAGCACATAGCTAACTAAATACGTATTAGACATGCTAGATAATTTACATCCAGATTACGAACAAATAATCACATAATCCTTTTAGGTGGAAAACAAATCCACCATATTTTCTCAGTAGCCATGATAGCTATCCACAGGACTTCATTCGAATGTGTGTATTTCCCGACAGCAAACAGGTATGTATGAGTATACATAAGTTTAGTGTTATGAATAAAAACGAAATAAAGTTTTGATTAAGCAAAACAATCCAGAATATTAAAGAGAAATCTTTGTTTTAACTTATTTATGGTATTCAAATAAATACGAATAGTTCGTATCTTCAGAACATCCCCTTGGATTTATCTTATCTATCATTTATAAGTAACATAACTTGGTTGTAATGCCCAACAGAAAGGCGCAAATGTATGAACTAAGTTTTGGTAAAGTTGTAAGAATCATCAATATTGATGCCAATAAATTAATAAGTTAACAATAGCAAAATATCGGCATGTTATAAGTTATATACCTTGTAACTGCATATTATTCATGGGTCCGAGCGGAGTGATACCACATGGCCATGGTTGTTTTTGTGTTATCTTCTAACGAAAACACATCGAACTTCAGAGTAACTAATCCTGTACATACCAAAAAATTCCCGCGATTAGTATATTTTTTTAAGTGTATATATGTGTATAGTGTGTATTTGCTTGTGTATAAAATAACGCGTGTTGTGTTGTATAGTGTATAACTTAGTGATTAGTGTTATAACCTAACCACTCTTGATTTCTACACTACCTAAAGGTTGACTGGGAGAGAATGCCTTTGTACAACAGTGGAAAGTTATAACTAAATAAATATATTTTCTAGTTCACAACATCAACCCTTACGCATTATCACCTCGCTTTATTGGAGGATGCCCTTTGTGTTGGAGAGGCATTACACCCTTTCCTTCACACATTTAATAAGCCACGCCAATATAAATGATATCATATAATGAATACCCGCGCCTGTACTTTATTGCGTACCACAAAGGAGTAAATTATATTCGCGATACGTGGTCTCCACTCGCGTGTGTGAACTGTAGACAGCAGGAGTAACAACAGACAATTTTTATTTTAAACTAGCTGGTACCCGCGACTTCGTTCGGAATTCCATTGGTGTAGTACGGTAGGCGAGTGCAGTCCATGAGGCCTCGGGTTGGATTTCCAGACCGAGCAAAAGTTTAAAGGGTTTTCTTTGAGGAAAATAGCCTAAGTTACTTCTTATGTAGACAGCTTCAATCGTTTTGAAGATTACCCGGAACAGACAGACAGACAAAAAATATTTAAATTGGTATTTAGGCATAGGTAATCCTGGGTTTCCTGGTGTTATGTCCATTAATCAAATAACGCTAATCAATCAAGACTGCACGGATGTCGTACCTGTTTAAGCGGTCACCTCGCATCTGTGATGCGGGTTCAAACCCCACATGGGACGACACTTTTTGTGACCCACAAACTATTGTTCTGACTCTGGGTGTTCTTTGTGTTCGTTCCGTGTATATTTGTAAAGTCTCCCGCGACACAGGATATATTCCTAATGCGGGAGTTGTCTTTTAAAAATAAAATGAAATGAATTTTAAATTGATTTTTACTAAACTTTAATGGTTCTAGTTAGATTTTTACAAAAGACAAATAATGTAATAAGCTCTGCTATTTTCATTCAAATCAATATCTCATTTTGATTAAATTATTTTTTTTCTATCATTCGTTATCTATAAGCACAATCACATAAAGTGTCCAAAATAAATGTTACCAATAAGTGAACCGGCTCTGCCTAATCCTCTTTACAATAAAAAGAAACGGCGTGATAAAAAGTTTCTGTAGAACGTACAATTGCTTGCGAATTCATTATACGATTGCGAACTTCCCTTTGTCGTCTCTTTTATTGTTGATGTAACAGCTACTGACTTTTTAATGTATTGATTCCTTTATCGATTTAGAATTTACTGTAAGAGCTCTACAGATAGCAATGAATAGAGCACTTTGGAGAACGCCCTAAGAGGTATTTCGAGAAATTTAATCAGACAAAGTAGGTTGCGAATTAAGTTTTCTGTATTGAAGGTACATACATACTCACGTCTTTAATCCCCCAAGGGGTAGACAGGGCCGTATTAAACGCCCACATTTTACCAATTATAATTTTAGTACAACTTATGTAATAGAGACCTATTGTTGTCAACCGGGCACATATTGTCCGTACTCTGTGGTGGTGACTGTGAGTGATGACTCCTATTCATCCCGTGGGTATCGTAAGAGCAGACTAAAGGAGCAAACTACAAAGAGACTACAGCACTGCAAAGAGAGGGAAAATTTAAAACAAACACTATACCAACCCGTTTAGCCTGCGTGGTATAGTAGGCCAAAACCTCCTTTCTAAACAGTGGCCTATTAATGGCTATAATATATATAAAAGGCTGTTGATGTGATGTTATGTATGATGTGAAACAATAATATTTTTATCAAACGTTTAAAAGAGATAGAAAATAAAAAATAAAACTGACGGGTGAAGGAAGGCGATAGCTGCGATACAGCGCTCAGAAGACGATAGGTACTTACGTTATTTCAGGGATGTCCGACTAGTGGAAGCATCCTAGTAGGGAAACATCCTGCCTGGATGGTGTTAAGAGCCATATTCATGTATATTTAATACATAGAGATATATTTTTTTTCTCAATCAAGTACATACCATTTATAAAAGACTAGCTGACCCGCGCAACTTCGTCTGCGTCTCTCAATAGTAATAAATTTTCTCCGTTTTTGAAACATTCTTCATTGGTGCTCCGCTCCTATTGGTCTTAGCGTGATGATATATAGCCTATAGCCTTCCTCGATAAATGGGCTATCTAACACTGAAAGAATTTTTCAAATCGGACCAGTAGTTCCTGAGATTAGCGCGTTCAAACAAACAAACAAATAAACAAACAAACAAACTCTTCAGCTTTATAATATTAGTATAGATTGAATGTACAATTTTTTTAATAAATTTGAAAAATATATTCATAATAGTCATAAAAGTTAAAAATAAATTGCTATTCTCCTTCAGAATGAGAGATTCATTAATTTCATATTCACTTCACCGTGAAATTGATGCTAAAGATTTGTATTCAAAATTTGTTCCGATATCCAGAGCTCTGGGGTATTGACCCTCACTTATCAAAGTTGATGAATGATCGTTGCCTCTGCGGTCCTCGATCGTTCATAAAATTACTGTTTGAGCAAGTAATAACGAAGGAGCGACTGTTTTTGATTAGTTAGATTAGCTACAGAATACAGGAAGAAATATAAACAGGTATAGTATCATTTAACTTTATCGTGTTCCTTAAGTCACGGCCAGACGCGAGGAGGTGATGTCCGCCTGTGTCGGACGTCTCCTAAATAGAGAACGAACCCGAAGGAGGTGATGTCTTAATAACAGCAGTTTCCGGATTCCTCCTATTACAGGCGCAGAGTACATCGTGTGGTTTTAGTCGGTCCGATTTCGACACACTAAACCACTGCAAACCCCGATGGGGTGACGGGTGGGTTTGTTATTTGTTTAAGTTACACCTCATTCGTATTTCTGAAATAAGAATTATAGAGGCTATTGTTTTAAATGTTGAGTGGATGCCAAACCAGTGTTGCGACTTCCACAACTTGATATATTGTCTTGATAACTAAGACATACTAAACTGCGGAATAACTACTAATCCTGCATCCTGTAATGAAAATTCCCGCTCTGATTTGTCCAACTTCTGAGGAGGGTACAAAACATCCTTTTGTCCACACTAGTATGGAAGTCGTCGGTTTATTCATGTCATAACTTTCCTTTGAACTTTCACAGTCCATCAACCATGATGATCATACATGCTCTGAAGTCTTGGATCCCGTTTTCGATCCAGGATTTTTGGTGTCCCAGACCCCGGTTGTCTCACCCTATACCTTTTTTCCTAACTCTAAATTGCTGTATTGTTGTCTCATTTAAAAATTATGATAGTCTAATGTAGGGTTAGTTGGGCCTTGGCCTTTTGTGGCCTATTAAACATTGTGATAACTTCAAGAAAGAAATATCAAGGGCAGGAAAATATAGGACATGGTTATTAGTAAAAACTGGCAATATAATATAATGCATAGACAGATAAAAAAAACAATAGTATTTACCGTTTTCGTCGCAGTACCTTTTTGACGATGGCTCAGTAATCCTGAATTAAAAAAACCGGGAAAGAAAGTTCGTTGATGACATGATGTGACCAAAGTACAAATACAATTCAATAGTCACGAAATAAAATAAATGAACAACTAAATTCTTAACGGAAACGTCAAAGCAGTATTAGAAATTAATTTGAACTGTGAATTAAGAGCACAAACCAGTATCAAAAATCGATATTTTTATAGGATCTAACACCAAACATCGTATTGTTTTTGTCATTTTATTTAAAGACAACGCCCGCACTAGGAATATGACTGACTTTAAATGACTTTACAAACATTTATGGAATAGTTACCAAAGAACACCCAGACTGAGAACAATAGTACAGTTTGTAGATCACATAGTGTTATCCCATGTGGGGATCGAACCTACAATATTTAGCCCCACTACACATGTTGCTAAAAATGTCTTCAAAAATTGAAATAATTTCTAGAATGTATTAAAGACATTATTATTTAACAGTTTAATGTCAAGTACAACAGTTAAGATTTAATAATTGCCTATAAAGAGTTCATAAGACAATATGAGTAGTATAGCATTTGCTGGAACGTTACACCGTGGCCCTAACATCGCCATTTCCTTCTACGTATTTTGCCAATAACGCCAATTTAGTGACCGAACGCCACTGGACTCTTTCATGGATCGCACCATTTTAATATTTATGCTAGCCCGCTCTTAATATTTAGGAGCTCGCTCAAAATTAATAGCGTAATACTACAGCGTACTTCCTAAAATAAAATTGTAGCTGCCCATACTAGAGGATAACGGGTATCATTAAAGATATTGAGAGTTCAGTCGGTCATAAAAGTAAAATCATGTTTGGGAAACTGAGCTTATGTAAGCACTTTTGAAAGAATATGGAACTAACATATTGTGTAACTTATTGTGGCTATCCCTAAGACTATAATTTAGAAAAACAGAGAGAGCATTTTTGGCATGATCCACAGTTTTATGCTTCACTTCAATGTTAACATCTTCCTACCCTCGAACTCGGGCAGAGTTTGAGGGTAGCGCACTAAGGCAGCGCTTTTCAAAACGAAGTTGCGGGCACTAGCTAGTTGTAAAAAAAATATACCGAACTTTAAGTTTCGACATTAGTTTTAAAGTCCTGGTTTGATTTAAGTAAAATACTGATTTAAGTATAGAAATTCAAACAATTTCAACATGTAGGAAAACTTTAGTCTCCTGTTTGAGTACATTTCTACAAGCAAGCTAGTCAATTTATCTTCCCTTTTACTTGAAATTAACTAACATATGTTATCAACGATATAATACACGTGATATGCTGTTAAATTAGTTCGCCATATACCCTATCAGTTCGATATACTTCAAACAGGTAATCAACATTCGCGGCACGTAGGAGAAACCTTCCAGCTACCAAAAATATGTTTAAAGTGTTAAAAGTGCAAAGTGCAGAGTCATTTTGCCAAACGATTCTGGAAGGGAGCTCGATACAAATTGAATTCAATAATGACACGGGCAAAAGTTGGGTGTTACGATGTACTTATTGAAATAAGAATTCCATTTCGGATAAAGTTAAGAAAGGTTTTTAAAAATTTTAAACAATTGTTTTGTAGTGGGACCTATATATTAATTAGTAAATACAAAAACTTAATTATATTTTAAGCCGATTTCACGAGTCCACTGCTGGACATAGGCCTCTCCTTAGAAAGGAGGTTTTGGCCTACTAAACCACGCTGGCCAGACGGGTTGGTATAGGGTAATGTGTCAAGTTTTCCTTCTCTTTGCAGTGCTGTTTGTCATGCGTTAGCTCCCTTAGCCGCCTCTTACGATACCCACGGGATGAATAGAGGTGGTGACACTCCGTATTCTTAATCCGTTACACGGAGGAAATTCTCAATTCAGTTTAATTTTTTTTGTCACCTCTGAACTCCTTAATTTATAAACATATGAAAAAAAAAACAAGTTTCAAGTTAAAAAATACCAACCTTATAGGTGGCAAATTAATAAACAGAGAGTTAATTAATAATTGATTAATTAATCATGGTGTGGGTGCATTAAAGTCTGTAATATTTTTTTTAAATTCGTTAGAAGTCTTTTTTTAAAGCGATTTCGATCATAGTAATGAAAAAAAGTTTACAGAGTTCTGTTAACAATAATCGGATAAATTTTAGTTTAATTTCGACGCTGGCGGATCGTTAGTCTGTATAAAGAGACTTACCAAACAGAAAACTCTTTTATGACAACGAAAATTTTTTTCTTACAGTTACAATTTGTATTTTAAACTTGGTATGCTAAGAACTAGATCCGCTTAACTGTGAATATACATGAGAACTTGTGAGAAAAGCAGCACAATATGTAAGAAACGGAATAAAAGATTGTATTTATTACTTCTGTATTCAGATTTACTGAAATCTTGTGGAATTTAGAAGTCTTGGCACGCATCTTTTGAAATAAGAATGTGTGGAGGAGGTAAAATGAAGAAGAAGCTAGTTTAAGAGTCTTAGTCCGGAGTCTTGGATTTTTTTACAGTATAAAGGACAAATGATCTAACGGGCGATCTAACTCCCCAGGGAAGGAGATGGAGGGGAATTGGGCTCTTTAGGCCCCTCACTCACCTCACTCACTTGGTGAAAACTAACAAAATATTTACTTAACACCAGTTTTCTGTGAGGCCGTGGTATCACCATTTGCGCCGAAGCATGGCTCTCCCACGATATACTAACATTAACTTTTATACACAGATAGTGCAGTGGTTTAAGCAATCGCCAACCCACTTCCTACTACGCTGAGAGTTGTGAATTCGATCCCCACATGGGACACCACTTTGTGTGATCCACAAATTGTTTTTCTGAGCCTGGGTGTTCTGTGTTTCATGAATGTTTGTGAAGTCCCTCGGGATACAGGACATATATTCCTAATGCGGGAGTTGTCTTTAAAAATAAATACATATGCATTGTAATAGGTTTTGTTATTATATTTAAATATAACCTAAACTACGTTATCCTTGATAATTTATACATATGTATGTTAATTAAAAATGTTTATTTCTGCAGTTTAGCGAGCATTATCAAACTGAAACTGCATGCATTTCGCCATTAGGTTAAGCGTCCCCGGAGGCGCAGAGCATCTCGTCGCGATAAACATTTGTATACTTGGAGTAAAGCTCCACTTCTGTAAGATAACAAAAACCATAAGGATGCGTGTCTATTGGTTACGAATAAGCGACAATTACTTAGCGGTTGGAGCGACATGAGATAGAGATAGAGAGAGTATTACCACGGCCTCTTAGAAAACCGTTAAGCCATTCTTTCCTAGCTTTACAATGAGTGAGTGAGGTTGCAGGAACATCTACCCCTTTTCTCGCCCTTAATTCCAGGAGGGGAGGGGGGGGGGTAAGACCTCAGATAGGTGCCGACGCCCTTCTGTCTCTTGAGTTGCAGGTGAACATGGGTGACGGTAGTTACTCTTTTTTTTTTAAAGACAACTCGCGCACTAGGAATATACATATCCTGTGTCACGGGGACTTTACAAATATACATGAAACGGACATAAAGAACACCCAGACTCAGAACGACAATGTGTGGATCACACAAGGTGTCATCCCATGTGGGGATCGAAACACAACACTACCCAATCCGGCAGTCGGACTGTTACTTATCATCAGGTGAGCCATCTGCTTTATTGAGGTATCAAACAGCTTGCTTTCAAGTCGTACTGGCTGGCTAATCCGCTATTTCGCGTCCACACTGCTTGCACCTTACACATTCATATTCATTAGAAGTCGTTGCGAATAGAACTCCCGACTTACTTACAACGTTACACCGTTGTATACCAGTTTAGTATAATGGGATGCGGGTTTGATCATAATATATATAATATTTCAAACTACAGATCATCTAGTGATATTTCCAATATAATTTGAACTGTTCATTGTACAGACTTTTGTAGTACGACAGGTCATAAATATACCGGATCAATTTAGTTTAATGCAGTTTTTACATATTTCATCATCATCAACAGCCTTTACTAGTCCACTGCTGGACATAGGCCTCTCCTTAGAACGGAGGTTTTGGCCTACTATACCACGCTGGCCAGACGGGTTGGTATAGGGTTTGTGTCTAGTTTTCCTTCTCTCAGCAGTGTTGTTGTCCTGCTTAATTTGGTCCCTTAGTCGCTTCTTACGACACCCACGGGATGAATAGGGGTGGTGACACTCTATATTCTTAATCCGTCACCACACAGTAAAATATTAAATACTTGTCTGACATCTAGTAATCTGACACATGAAAAAATGTTTAATAATATATTACTGTAAAATTGGATATTAAGGCATAAGGTAAGCGAATGAGGTGATCCGGCAGAGAACCAAGGTGACCGACATAGCCTACCGGATTAGCAAGCTCAAGTGGCAGTGGGCTGGCCATTTTAACCGCAGAATTGACAACCGTTAGGGAATATGAGTTCTTGAGTGGAGACCGCGTCTCGGCAAACGTAGTGTAGGACGCCCACAGGCCAGGTGGAGTGACGATTTGCGCAAGATAGCTGGCAGGAGCTGGATGCGAGAAGACCAAAATCGATCTAAATGCCGTGCAATGGGAGAGGCCTATGTCCAACAGTGGACTGCGATAGACTGATGATGAAGCGATTTTAGATTGTTTTCTGAGGAAAACCTATAAATTAATCAATTTGAATATTCCAAAACAACTTTTGAAAGACCACTTACCTCGTAAATATAGCCAAGAAGCTCTCAAATAAGTCAAGCACCGATAAAGGCCGGCCCTTCAAACAATTTCTTACTAGACTTACAACAGCACTTGAAGAATGATTCACTTGTAAATTGAATAATACTTACTTCTGAAAACAAAGCTGTCGGGATTTCATTAAACTTACGCCAACGACACTACAAAGTCATTCATCAACATCATCATCAACATCAACAGCCTATACTAGTCCACTGCTGGACATAGGCCTCTCCTTAGAAAGGAGGTTTTGGCCTACTATACCACGCTGGCCAGACGGGTTGGTACTGGGTTTGTTTCAAGTTTTCCTTCTCTTTGCAGTGCTGTTGTCCTGCTTAGTTTGCTCCCTTAGTCGGCTCTTACGACTCCCACGGGATGAATTGGGGTGGTGACAATTTGTATTCTTAATCCGTCACCATTCAGGTAAATGAAATCAATTTTCTTTTAAGAGCTAAACTTTCGGTTACAAAAGTTACGGGGAATTTTTAATATACTTATTTTAAGACAAACTAGAACTTGGATCATGTATATAACAACACATCGTGAAATTAATGGACTTAGGTTTTTTCAATGAAATGATATTTATTTCTCTAAAAAAAAAAACTGTCAATACGGGCAATCAGCTTATCGTAAAAACATTTATTTATGACGTTGAAGTTACATAATAATAAAACTATTCTTCTGGGTTAAATGTTTTTTTCTGTACCCCTAAGAACGTTTAATTTCCAAATTTCATGATAATCAGTTTAAGTAAGTAATTAAGGCGCGTTAAAAAATGCTACCAGTTAGATTTTGATAATGTTAAAAATGACAGGAAAACTACATTTCTTTCTTCTATATCATCAACAGCCTTTAAAAGTCCACAGCTGGACATAGGCCTCTCCTTAGAAAAGAGGTTTTGGCCTACTATTCTTTTTTTTTCTTCTTCTATAACTGTGTTTCTATAACTGTATACTAACTTATTCTCTGTTCTGTTTAGATAGAAAATATGCATAACAATGTACTATGAGTCGAAAATTAGTTTACACTTTGTACGGATGACATTCAAGAAAGAAGCAAACACTCAGCCTGAACCTGTGAATTGATTTTACTGCATTTCTTGCCTACTATTCTTAGGACGTTTCTAGGTGCATATACCTTATATAGACTTCAAAAATTGTTGAAAACTGCAAAATAGAACTTCAAAGTTACACACTTACACCTACTTGACGTTAAATGGTTGTTAAGTACCGTACTAGCGCTGTTTTCCATCCAGTAAATGTCGTTTGATATAAGGTAACTTGGTAAAAGGAAATGTTATATTGTCTAAAGTACAGTATAGTAAAGCTCAGTGCAGTGCAGTACAGTTTTATATAAATCTCAAGGGTTCAGCAGTCTCAGCAGGTTTTTCTGCGGAAATGAAATTCCTTACCGCACGGGTGTGTAAATAAATTTGGCAAAAATATAAACATACATCCAGGATATATACTAAAGTATAACAAAAAATATTTTATTTTTTGTATTGTATTAATACAAAAGTCATCACAATTATAACAAATACAAAAAATAAAAACGAGCGAGGCATACAGTACTTACATATGTGTGCCATCTCGTTCCGGCGCCGTGCATGCTCATCTTATCTATACAAGTAAATAAAATTGAAGTGTCTGTTTGTAATGTCAAAATAATAGGGTTTTTTTAATGCTCACATGGTTATTTGCAGGATACCTATGCCTAAAAACCAGTTTAAAATGTTTTGTCCGTCTAAACGGCTGGACCGATTTTGATACTACTTTACTAACAGTAGCTATCTGTATAAGGAGTAACTTAGACTATTTTTCCTCTCAGAAAAACCCTTCAAAATTTTGCCCGGTCCGGGAATCGAACCCACTAAGGCAGCACATTTCAAATTCCACACGAATGAAGTCGCGGATACTAGCTAGTTGGTCAAATAAAATACCGCGCGCTTCTCAGACTTCCACGGTTTTCTGCCACGTACTTTCGTCCTCTTCGTAAAAACTACTACTCATCATCATCATCATCATCAACAGTCTATAACAGTCCACTGCTGGACATAGGCCTCTCCTTAGAAAGTAAGTTTTGGCCTACTATACCACGCTGGCCAGACGGGTATGGGGTTTGTTTCAAGTTTTCCTTCTCTTTGCAGTGCTATTGTCCTGCGTAGTTTTCTCCCTTCGTCGGCTCTTACGACACCGATGGGATGAATAGGGGTGACATTCCGTATTATTAATCCGTCACCACACGGACTACTACTAATTTCTACTGCTAATACTACTACTAACTACTACTAATTGCAGGAAACCGACAGGAAGTGTATTACACATCAGAAAAAACATTTGACTGCTTCGGTGGTGCAATGGTAACGTATGCGACTGCTGTGCTGAGGCCTGAGGTTCGATTCTTGGGTCGGATCTAATGTTTATATGATCTGCAAATATTTGGATTCGGAGTTGGGTATTTTCTATGTATAATATGCATGTATTTGCAATTTAATTATTCAATCAGTCAATCTAGCTTTCATAGTACAAGCTGTGCTTAGTTGCGTTGTGTGTTAGATGTCTGAAACATTATAAAAGAGAAAAACAAAACCAGGTTAAATTCTGTTTAAAATAACAATAAAGATAAATTGTACAAATATTATTCGTGTCAAGTGAGGTACTTCACTAGCAGATAAACAAGAGGCCGGCGATTTATTGGTGTCGTTGCCCTGTACACATTGTGTACCGCACTCGTGTCCGGACACTTCAATGTCTTTTATTTGCGTTTCATGATTTATTACCCTTGTGGTAAAATTATTGGAGAAAAATTTTGTATGTTGGCAGATTGTGTTTGAATTTATGAATTTGGCTGGGAAAATATACGTTGGTAATAGTCATGTTATTACGACATTACTGTTACATTTTCCAGTGGTTTGGTTGCATTGCTTATATTCGTGTATTAATATGAAATAGGTAAATACATCATAGCGGAATAGTATGGTCAGATCAACTCAATAGGTGATAGTTACGAGTAGAATAGTTAGAGTAATTATTTTATTTATTTATTTTATTTTTATTCTTATTCTTTTTGCACAAACAAAGTACAATGGTGGACTTAATGCCAAAGGCATTTTCTCCCAGTCTACCTTAGGGTGGTGGGGAAATGTCTGAGTAGGTGCATGAAATTAAAATTAAGTTACATACATACTAAGATACGCATACATATATATACTTGCTGAGTAATACATACAAGACTAACATAATAACATATAAGACTTTAGGGATGTGATGATGTCTGCTAAAGTGTAGAGAATTCGAGCTCGGACTTTCGTCTTAAATGAGAGGCGACTGGGTGCTATCCTGATTTCCAAAGGCAGAGCGTTCCAGAGGAGGACAGATTGGACTAAGAACGAAGAGTGGGCACATGCGGAAGTATGAGTGGGGCATAACAGAAGTGGTTTGTTTAATGAACGGAGAGTTCTGTTGTGATTGGCACATAGAAAATGAAATGAGGATGTTAGGTAGGAAGGGGAAATAGGTGAGTTGAGTATGGAATAGAGGGTGGTGAGAGCGTGCAGCTGACGGCGCTGACGAATCGTGAGCCAGTACAATTCACGACGAGAGGGAGAAACATGGTCGTATTTGCGAAGGTTAAAGACGAATCGAATGCAGTTATTCAGAAGGCGGTCGTATTTATTGAGGAGATCTGCATTCAGGTCATAATAGCATACATCACCATAATCCAAGATAGGGACAATAAGAGTCTGTACTAGCATCGCTTTTGTCCCGGAAGGAAGGAAGTTTTTAAGCCGTAGCGTACCTGTGACTCTCTGGCTAACGCCGGTGACCTTGGTTTGCCAGCTGAGCTTGGAGTCGATAAATAGGCCTAGGTTCTTAACAGAGGGACTGAAGGGAATGACTGTGCCGTTATAAGTAGTGGGTGGCAGTTTGTTTTGATCCATCCTTCCAGTCATGCGCGGACTGCCTATGATGATAGCTTGGCATTTCGCTAGATTCACTGCCAAACCAAACCCATCAGCCCAACTGCTAATAGTCAAAGCTATCAAGCTATGGTTAACAGTGACTAACGGTGTTGAATGCATTTGAGAAATCGACCAAAGCCAAGACAGTAACTTTGGATTTCTCAATTCCTGCTCGGGTGTCGTCGGTCACTTTTAGCAGTGCGGAAGAAGTGCTATAGAAGGGGCTTAGTAAGTTGTTGCGGTAAATATGTTGGGACATTTAAAATAGGAAATAAAATCATCATCATCATCATCAACAGCCTTTAATAGTCCACTGCTGGACATAAGCCTCTCCTTAGAAAGGAGGTTTTGGCCTACTATACCACGCTGGTCAGACGGGTTGGTATAGGGTTTGTGTCAAGTTTTCCTTCTCTCTGCAGTGCTGTTGTCCTGCGTAGTTTTTTCCCTTAGTCGGCTCTTACGACACCCACGGAATGAATAGGGGTGGTGACACTCTGTATTCTTAATCCGTCACCACACGGACATAAAATAGACAGCAAGAAATAGAAATTCAGAAGATAATAAGCGCTAGAGACAGTCAACAACATTCTCTGTTCGTTCGCTTACAAATTGTGTATTCAGAAAATACATGAATATTGCATTGTTACTGTTCTAATTACTTTAGAAGCAACACGAACAAGATTTCCGCGCTGCACCAGATCTGCGCCGTTGTGAAACAGATGGAGCTTGATTCGTTCTTTTTATACTTTTGAACTATCGCGTTTTATAATATTATAGTTTTGTAAGAAGTATACACCCTTGCATTCCCTGACGTTTCGACCAGGTTGCACTGGCCGTGGTCACAAGAAGAGACTGTTTTTTTTGTATGATACAGTGGCGGGCAAACGAGGAGACGGGTCACTTGAGGGAACTTGAGGGGAAACTTGAGGGGAATGGGTAATCACAAGTGCTATACGCACAAAATCTACAAAATATATTTGTGTTTAGTATAATAATAATAACTTTAGACATCTCATACACGGCCGCCTGACCCCAATCTAAGGCAGAGCCTGTACTACGGTAACCAGTCTGATGATAAACTTATAGATTTCTATATACATACATACTCGTAGTATGAACAAAGGAGAGCGTGTGCTCATCACACAATCATTTTTCCTGGGTGGGAGTTGAACTCACGACCTCTGGCAGTCAGTGTCACTAACCACTAGACCAGACAAATTTGATACAGACCTATGTTTCTGTGTGGTCTTCAATAAAATGATTTACAAACACATTCGCAATTTACAACTTGTCTACCTGTAGCTTAGAGCTGCGTCAACTGACTTTTTTATTTCATCAATAAAATGTTGCTTGCTAGTAATAGGAATTTTACACAAAGGCGACAGAATACAACATAAATCTCAGCTAGACAGGATATTAAGGATTTTTCCAATCAGGAAACAAGGGATGCTGTGAGCTAAAGCGATATTCCTTTTACCAACGTTTGTTCCACGATGAAATATAGCTTATGTAATAACTTTACTTTTTTATTTATTCTCAGGTTCCATCAGATTTAAATTGAATAATCAAGAGCTAGAGTTTATGTAGTTAGAATAAATACACACATAAAATTTCTTTATGCTTTATAGGCATATAATATTTTTTTCCCTTTGTAGTAATGTTAGATGACTAATGGTAGATGATTTTAAGATATTACTTATTTAATTTACGTGTGGAAAATGCCTAGGGCTTTATGGGACTAAAGTCATAGTAATAAAGTTTATGCTATTTTGTAGAATGAAATTTTAAATAAACTAAGCCGTGGACGCATTAAGTTCTATTATGACTTTAGAGAGACTTAAACGTAAAAATAATTATGTAGTAATTTTTTCTGATGAACAAACTCCCAAAGTAGCAAATGCAGTTAACTACATGTTTATTTGAAATAAATGTTGGTTGATTGCAATTGGCTTGCTACCCATTATGTAGGTTAAATTAAAAGTATGGTCTTCGAGATAAGGACGTGATTATATTCGTATGTATGTAGTCCGTTAAGATTAAGATCCGATTAAGAATACGGAGTTTCACCATCCACGGGAGCAGGACAACGACACTGTAAGGAGAACGTAAACTTGAAATAAACCTTTTTTTTTTACGTGTGGAAGGGTTTCTCGGGCTGTCACCCCACCGGAGTTTGCGGCGAGATGGTGTGTCGGAATCGGACCGACTAAAACCACACGGTTTGCGCCTATAATAGGAAGAATCCGGGAACTGCTGGAGCGGATCCGTAGAAGAGCCGCCCTTACTTCCGAATCCGCGACGGACGGAACATCATCCTTGTCGTCCCCGTCGTGTCCGACCAAGGAGGCCATCGACGGGGATGTGTGTTCCACGCGCTGCGGAAAAAAAAAAACCTGAAATAAACCTTATACCAACCCGTCTAGCCAGCGTGGTATAATAGGTCAAAACCTTCGTTCTAAGAAAAGGCCTATGACCTATGACCGCCTATGTCCAGCTGTGGACTATTAAAGGCTGTTGATGTGATGATGTGTGATGAGTGTAATTCACTGAGTTTCTGTAACTAATAATAATACATAATTAAAAGAACGCAGCACAATGTGGAATAAATATTTATTAAATATTAAAATTACGTATAGGTATAACCAGACCAAATCATGATCACATTCATCATTTGCATCGTCGATTGCCTGGATATTTCAGATCGGCTTGACCTCCAGACATTACCTAGAGAAGTAACTTCTCAACTAATACGACCTTTGTCAACAAAGGAGCTGCCACCTAAAAGCTCGGTAATCCTTTACTCTTAAGTTACAGGTATCCAGGGCTACGGTAGTCGCATCAGGCCTGGTCGTTTGCCCTGTATGAAATAAAAATAATCATTCGCTGAAAATAAATGATTGTCGTGGTTAAGTTGTGGTTAACCAGTGGCTATAAGCACGTAACATAGGCATACATACAATAAATTAAAACAGTAACATACATATACCACAATATATCGACACGCCTCACGTATACAACGAGTCCAATCGACGAAGCAGTGTTTCATTTATTTTGTATTCATAACAAGCATTTCGATTTAACGATTAAGGAAAAAAACAAAACCATTATTAAGTTTTGCGTACATTCATCGTCTCTCTGGGGATCAAATGCTAAAAACGATCTCCAATATTTGATTTTTCTATAGATAGCTGGTACCCGCGCGCCTTTGTTCGCGTGGAAGCGCTGTCTTAGTGGGTTCGGTCACCGGACCGGGCAAAATTGTACAGGATTTTTCCGAGAGAGAAAAAAAGCCTAAGTTACTCCTTATTTTGAAGATTACCCAACAACAGATAGACAGACAAACAGACGAAACAATTTTACACTAGTTTTTAGGTATAGTTATCGTGCAAATATCCGTGTGAGCATGAAAAAACCTATTATTTAGACATTCCAAACACACACTTCAATTTATTTATTTGTAAAGATATGTATGTATTTAGAAATATATAACTAGGTACTAGCTTTTGCCTGCGGCTACGCCCGCGTATATTTTACTTATCACGGTAAAAAGTAGCTATGTTACTAGCTGATAATGTAGCTTTCCATTGGTGAAAAAAATATAAAAATCGGTATAAGCAGGAAACAACAAACAAAACAAACCACCCACACAATATATTGCGTAAGTAACTAAGAGTAAGAGACAACAGCAAGAGAAAGAAAACTTGAAACAAGCCCTGTATCAACCCGTCTGGCCAGCGTGGTATAGTAGGCCAAAACCTTCTTTCTAAGGAGAGGCCTATGTCCAGCAGCGGACTGTTATAGGCTGTTGATGTGATAATGTAAACTAAGACCAAGTAACGCTTAAATAAATTGCAGATTCTGTGTTCAACTAAGAACGCGATGATTTTATGTCTTAAAAATAAAACACAATGTAACTTTATCATCTCGTTACATGCAGTAAATGTGAGGACTTACGCTAGAAGATGCTGAATCGTCTTAATAAACAAAACGTGTTAGTTTAAAGCTATAGCTGAAATAAACTTCCTGGAAGATTTTTTTCAAGTAAAGTAAAAAACCGCACATTTTGTTGTATATTACGCTTTTTATTTTCTTTTTGTGATGATTATTTCCTCTAAGGTCGTCGTTGGCTGCTTGTTACGATACTTGAGCCTGTCTCTACGGAATAAAGAAAATGATATTCGCTTGTTAGCGTGTTTACGAGTTTTACGATTAAAGTCTCTTATTCTTACTTTGTTGGCTTCGTCTCTTGTTACAGGACTAACGGTAATGATGTTATTAAGTCTTGTATGTTAAACGGGTACCTTTTTTATCACAATAATATGTAATGTAGTTTAGTAGTAAAGGTAGATTTGTTTAGAATGTACTAGTCTGATCAAAAATCGTAATCAAGTGTCGAATACATACATATTACACATATTTTAGTATTAACAGTCATGTATGTTATCTATGAAATGGTAGACAGAGGCATATTGACTTACACCACTTAACAACCGGGCACACATCTCCAATAAACACATAGGTTCCTATACAGTTTAAACACACACACACACACACACACAAACGCGCGCGCGCGCACACAAGCACACACGCACGAACGCGCGCGCACATACACAGACACACACACATATACTTACCAAGATACCCCCCACTAAACCCAGGTATTCAACAAAAATGGATGTTGCTATAAGTCACATTTACTCGAAACATAAGGTTTTATTATTATTTTTATTATAAATCGATAGTTTGGTAGGTTTCTAGGTAGGTTTTCCTTTCTAACTACTAAACTTTCACATTACACGAAATAGAAGTCTATCTCAATGTAGTCGGGCCAATCAGCCAACTTATTAACCTGACCACTCTGTGAAAGTGGGCAATGCAATCTGGTCAAAATGTCAGGCTATTCAAATAACACATACCTAATAAGATAATAGCATTTTTTGACGTGACAACGTCTTATAATTCGATGGAGCCGGCTGCACGCACGAAAAAACATGACTCATGCGGCGTTACCTCGCTCTGAGGCGTTCCATTTAAGGCGTGAAGTGCAAGCGAGAGCGCGGAACGAGTGACAAAGAGGCACAATCGGCCTCCGCGTTCGGCAGCCTTCGACATCTGTCTCTCTCCTACTTGACTGAGCGATGCGTCCGCGTGAACAGCTGCTACTCGTATACAATAATACATTTTTGAAAAATGCAACCATTCCATCAGTATTTTCTTATGACGTTGTCACGTTTAACTATCGTCAGTAAACCGACTTTACAGACAACCGATTTTTTTTTAAATATTACTAGTGTTAATATGAATATTTACATTTTTTCTTATGTTATAAAAATGTATTTTTACTTAACAAGGCGCAAACGAACAGACATTTTACCTGATAGAAAGTGACTACCGCCAGATGTAACTCAAGAGACCTTCCACGAATTAGGGCAGGGCTTCCAGTAACCTCTGTCAGTCGATGAAGAGCAACAAAAGAATTGCTTAATATCTAACCTGTAATTACACGTAGTACAACTCCAGTCGAGCTTACACAAAGCAAGGCTCTCTCACGGTAAAGGTATTTACTCCCTTTAAGTAGTATTTACTTAATATAAGTAGACAATGTAAGTAGAAAAGACCATAGAATGTGAATTTTGTAATTATATTAAGAGCAAACATAAAAGGAGTTCAGAAACTAATTTTCTTTTCAATTATAAACCTATTTAATACTTGTAAGTATTCGAATAGAAGTAGTTCATCGGCTGAAACACTTATTCCTTTCAGCGAGGACACAATGCCCATTGAAGTGCTTTCTATCTGTTATCTAGCGAGGTCTCTTTTGATCTGTGACGGCGTCGTAATAGGTCTGTGTCAATTATCGATAAAGTAGTCGGAATAGGTATCGATGAAACTTTTACTTAATTTATGTTGAAAGTCTAAATTGTGTTGTTTAGAGAGGATGTTACTACGATTATCTTAAATGAGATTGACTGTGTTATATATTTTAGAGGTTTTATTATGGAAGTTCGCTTTACAGGAAATTGTAACAAAATCACCTCTTTATTGAGAATCTTTCTTGTGAGCAATCAGAAGAACACAAAAGACCAGGAACAATTCAGTTATTAAACTCCTTAAACTAGAAAAACCCAAGGGTTTATTTCGAGCTTGTGTAAAAGCTTAAAACATACTAATACGAGTCTAGTAAAGCTAAAGATTGTTTGGAATTTTGAGGCAAATTTGTTTAGTACCAGGGATTTCCTTTCTACTACTACTGGCTACTGGTACCCGAGACGGCGTGCGGTTTTTATTCAGTTCGAGTCCGACATGGCCACCGCTGGGTGATGCCGAAGGGATTTCAGATCAGAGAAAAAAAGGCGAATTCGTTTAAAATTGAATAAAGTACTCATGTAGGAACAACACAAATTTTTGAATACATCACGCTACAATCAATTAAACCAAGCAAAGCATTGATCACTAACGCAGACAAAAATGGGTAGTGCAAATAAATAATTGGTAATTAGTCAATTAGTCTTCCACGTACCTCTACAGTATATCGTTAGTAATCTATCCACGTTCGACGATGTAGTGTGCACCTCCACTGCACTATTTTCCAGAGCACAACTTATTTATTAGAAAGTTTGTGAGTTTGTAGGAGCACAATTTACTTATTAAAAGATTTTTATTGTTAAATTTAAGAGCGAGGCCGGTTAATCTGGAATAATAATGTGTATGTAATTATAATCCGTGTGTCACAACCCCTATTCATCGCGTGGGTGTCGTAACAGCCGACTAAGGGAGCAAACTACGCAGGACAACAGCACTGCAAAGGGAAGGAAAACTTGACACAAAACTTTACCAACCCGTCTGGTCAGCGTGGTATAGTAGGCTAAAACCTCCTTTCTAAGGAGAGACTTATGTCCAGCAGTGGACTATTAAAGGCTATTGATGATGATGTAATATAATATAAATATGAAAAATATTTTTGATCCCCTCATAGAGATGAGTGCATTAATTTTTTATTTGCAATAAAACGGTCGTTACGTCTAAAAATTAGCCGTCGCAGGACGTCGGGCAGATGTGAAAAACCAAAATATCAAAACCATATACTATCGCTGTGGCTATGCTTCGCATCCAATTGATCTTTGACATCAATAAAAAGATATCGATATTAAATGTTATCCCCTCCCTAAAACAAACAACTATTGTCTGAGTCACAATGAACTACGACCTTATGGAGCGAACCTTATTTATAATTAAATAGCGCGTTTGTCTGACAAGCTGACAACAGTACTCCAAATGAACAAAACACAATACACTCCACGATAAGAGCCATGACTTAAATGACTTAAATGTTCATTTGTGTACTTGTGACACCCACTTAACTTCAAAGCCAGATTGCAAGAGACTTTCTGTAGGAAAAAGTTTTTAATACCGCTATTTACTTAATTGAGTAGTTTTTAAACAACTTAAAAAAATAGGTGCACAATTCGACTAGGTAACTTTTTTGTGTAATTTGCACGCGCTATTCGCCATTTGTAAACCGATTTCAATTACTCTTATTTAAATTTAATTCGTACTTTTGTTGAGTAAAGGGCATTTTGCAAACTAAACGTTGCCTAGGCTGCTGTATTGCCGTAGGCATTGGCACTGACGCCGCTGCTGCATAGGTAATAGCGATGACACCGCTCGAGACTGAAAACTTCGCTGAAACTGCTGCGGCCCTTGACTTATAAGGGGGGTGGCAGTCGACCAATATGGGCCGAAGACATCTTTGCCTTATTGCCCGCTAGGCGCCCGTTCATCATTCACCACACACATCGGATTCAGGGACGGGTAAGGGAGAGCTGGCAGATTGCAGGCTGTTTGACCGAATTCGACGGCTCAGGATGATTTGAGTGCATCCCTACCCGAAAAATAGAGGCACTTTTATCTATTGTTGAGGCCAAAAGGCTGGACCCCTTTGAGGCGTGGGCGTATTAGAACCTCTTCGGAGATTAAGGCACGAGTGTGTGCAAAATTTGATTACCTCCCTCCACTGTTACTGGTTTAGTTTGTTGTGCTAACAAACTTAGTTGAAGCACTAAGTTCAAGCTTGTTTAATCTTGAACATTTCAATCTCCTTACAAGCGAAGGAGCATCTTTGTGTTTGTCGTGTTCAAAGCTTCACTAACAGCTGAGAAACATTGTCACACTGTCAGCTAACACAAGTGGCTTTATCTAGAATTAAAATAAATTTAACTTAACTATTTATCTACAAATATATAAATGTTAATTTGGTATGTTTATGCTTCAGATTCAAAAAGTACTGCACCGATTGGGTTCAAATCTATTTTTGCGTTAGTTTGGTTCCTCATTCAATCATCATCAATGCAACCATAATGTACCACAGCGATAAATATCAGGGCGAATTATTATTATTTTCCACAAAATAAAGTTATAATACTGATGAAGGAATATAACACTCAAGCCTCTTGTAAAATAAAACGTTTAACGCTAAAAATATTGCAGTAACTTTCTGTTACACAATTTATTACTTCAATAAAAAAGAAAGCTAAAAACGCGAAACAAACTTAGCACAAAATATATGTAAGTTGCAATAAATTCGTCTACCAAATGGGAGTCGAGTTATATCATTTCCACGTAACATCAGAAACGCCGAAGCACCATCAGGATTGTGAGAACTTTTATTTTACAACCACATAAAAAGCTTTATTCAGAAATTTACTATCAAGTGAATGTGTTCGTGGAGCACCTAACCCAAGTGTGTATATACATACACGAGGAAATCCCGTGCACGCAACTGGTTATGCATCACACCAACTTGTAATTTATACGTGTCAATCCTGAAGGTGCACTTACAATCAATACTTCACACTTCATGCCGGTTGTTCATCAATTTAATTTACAATCTTACAATGGCTGGTTTTTTTTTCTGCGGGTGAATTGAGGCCTTTTTAACTCACCAGTAAAAAGTTAAACCCGACTATTTAGTTTTTTTTTTAATTTAGTTGTTTTAAAATTTGAAATAAATTTATCTCAAAAATGTACAAAACAAATCTATACTAATATTATAAAGCTGAAGAGTTTGTTTGTTTGTTTGTTTGTTTGTTTGAACGCGCTAATCTCAGGAACTACTGGTCCGATTTGAAAAATTCTTTCGTTGTTAGATAGCCCATTTATCGAGGAAGGCTATAGGCTATATACCATCACGCTAAGACCAATAGGAGCGGAGCACAAATGAAGAATGTTTCAAAAACGGAGAAAATTTATTACTATTGAGAGACGCAGACGAAGTTGCGCGGGTCAGCTAGTGTATAATATGTATGTATTTACAAAAAAAAGTAAATATGTATTCATATCAGTTGTCTAGTACCCATAGTACAAGCTCTGCTTAGTTTGGGACTAGAATGCGTTGTGTGTATGTGGTAGAATATATATATTATTATAAATGTGAAAGAAGATTTCTTTACTTTTTTTTATTCAATATCATAGAAACATTCGTTTCCAATAAAAAATAATCCTCAGTAATAAGTAATGCTTGCAACCATGTTAATTTGGGTTTCAATGTCCGGATTAATAAATTGTTATTAAGTTTATATTTTAAAAGCGCTTTGCCTATTAAAGGAAACCAAAGTTATAGAAAATTAAAGCAAGAATTTGTTTTGTACCTCTGTCTGCTCATCATCATCATCATCAGAATATCACAGTCCACTGCTGGACATAGGCACGCCTCTTAGATCGATTTTTGGCTGTATTTGCTGGTAATTTGTTGAGTAACTAATTTCAACTCAACAAAGTTTCTTTACCAAGTATTCTCTCATATAGACTAGTCGTAGCATGATGTTCTAATTTTGGTTATTTTTTTATTTTAACTAATTAAAGTACTGGCCAAAATTATCTATAGAATTTTGCTGTACATTTTGTTGGTGCTACAGTTACAGGTCGGTGTAATAGACAGCTGATATAAGCCGTACGAGTCTGGCGTGAGACCTCGATAACGACGGCTTCCACCACGTGCCTGCATTTGACTTCACGCCACTTCACATCGGCTTCACTCCGCTACGCCGGCTCCTTTCCAAATATTTGAATGCATTCGAGTATTTCAAGGAATTTCTTTGAGATCCTGGATTATACGGATAGAGGATGTAGGTCAGTGTGACTATGGCTTTATTCTATTGAATTCCGATATAAAAGAGGGTATTAGATGGTATTTGTGGTTCTGTTTTTTTCATATTAAAACAGGAAAGGACGAAAACACTTACTTGCTTTGTCACTGATAAAGAGATGTTTCTTTTGGTGTCTTTTTCATTGCAAATATGTCAAGTTTGCATTCTTTTTGCAGTGCTGTTGTCCTCCCTCTGCTGTTCTGCTCCCTTAGTCGACTCTTACGATACCCACGAGGTGAAACTCTGTATTCTTAATGCGTCAGCACACGGAGTAGAAGAGACGACGAAGAAAGCAATAGCTTTGGATATTCGTAAAAATAGTTAATCTGTATCTAAATACGGGTCTACCAATAGGGATGACCTGGTTTTGACAGCTCATAGCGACCATGTTTGATGATGGATCTTTGACGTCTCTTGACATTTGTGTTCAGTAAGGTTTGCCATTTTATCATGTCACGTTTCATTTAAACCAACGCTTGGAAATTGTCCAAAATAATTACGCAAATTTGCATTCTCCTACCGCTACAGTAAGAGCGCTTCTCGCAAAAAACGGTCGTCATAGTGCTCCTTCTGTGCGCGCTATAAATCGCATAATAAGAAAATTTGAAAGTGAATTCACTCTCCACGATACTGCTGTGCCCGTGAGGCAAAGAAATGCCCGTAGTGAAGAGAATATCGCAGTCGTTCACGCCAGTGTTGATGCGAATTCAAATCGATCAGTTCAACGCCGTTCACAAGAGTTGGGGCTCTCTCCAATGACCACCTGGCGTATTTTGCGGTTGGATTTGGGCCTACACCCATACAAAATTATTTTGGCACAAGAATTGAAGCCATCCGACCATTGTATCCGTCGTGAATTTGCCGATTATGCACTGGAAATGATGGAAGCCGATGACAATTTTCATCGTAAAATCATCTTCTCAGATGAGGCCCATTTCTGGCTCAATGGATTTGTTGATAAACAAAATTGTCGCTATTGGAGTGAGTCAAATCCACGTGTGGTTCATGAATCACCATTGCATCCGCAAAAAATAACAGTTTGGTGCGGTTTATGGTACGGTGGAATCATTGGTCCGTACTTCTTTGAAAGTGAAGAAGTAAACCCTGTTACTGTGAATGGCGAGCGCTATAACTCGATGTTAACCGAATATTTCTTTCCGGAATTTGATGATATTGATGCAGACGACCTTTATTTTCAACAAGACGGTGCACCACCTCACACCTCACCTCACATTACTCGAGTGAGCATGAAATTATTGCGTGGAAAGTTTGGTGAGTTGTTAATTTCGAGAAATGAACCGATCAGTTGACCACCAAGATCGTGTGATTTAACACCTTTAGACTATTTTCTTTGGGGTTACGTTAAATCATCAGCAATAATCCAGCTACAATTCGTGACCTAAAAACCAACATTCGACGAGCCATAGCCGACATACCGGCCGAAATGGTGCACCGCGTCATCGAAAATTGGCGTGAGCGGACCGTCTGCAAAAAGAGCCGCGGCGGTTATTTGGCCGATATATTATTTATAACATAAATTGCATAAAATTATCTATCAAATAAATCCATCGGATGCATTTTTAATAAAAAGTTGTGTGTTTTATTCAATTTTTAAACCAGGACGTTCTTATTGGTAGACCCCATATATAGAGTACAAGAGATATAGCAATATATAAAATAGTTCATATCCTCCAAAGTCCCGCAAATCTCATTACTCATGGTCATCAATACACTATATAGTTACATGACAATATTTGAACCACAATAATAATGTGGCTATCGCTTCTAATACCGCTATTTCTTTGGGATTGGCCTTTACTGCCACTAAACTTTTTAGTATTATGCCCCAAGTGCTACCACATCGACTTTTTAGGGCTGATTTGCACTTGGCTAAGCGTTCATAGCTCATCAGCAATGTGTTGGCGAGGTTGAGCACATTGTGTTAAGACTAAACCTTATTAGATAGACTTTTATACGACGATGACATGACAGTACCCCCTCACAAACTCAAACTCAAACTCAAACTTTCTTTATTTCATAAAATTTCCAAAATTGTTTGAAATCGTCTTCCGTGTAGACTCTAAAGTCATAGATCAACACACACAAAAGCAACAATCTCTGTTTTGTCAAATAGTAACCAAATAAATTTAACAAAAATCAAACCCATACAAAATCTATGATATGCCTGTGCCGATCTACAACCGCCCGTTTCCAAGGGGTTGAGCCTTATGAGAAGAAAGGGCAAACAAACTCATGGCCACTCTTTTGCAATTCACAAGTAGATACAATGGCACTATTAAATATATCACAACATTGTTTTGATGTGTGCTAGTATGTCCGTTATTAAGGACTTAAAGGTGAAAAAAAAACGAAGAGAAAACAAGATTAAGAAGAAAAAACGAATACACGAGAAAATGAAGTGAAACATAAAAAATAGAAAAAATATTAATAATAAAAAACATACTAGCCACACCACATTTTTACTTAAGAAAGAAATAGCCTGCGCTAATTAATCCCAAGCATTCTTGTCCTCCATGTAATCCACAATCGATCCCTCTGGCACAAGCCACGTTTTATTGCGGATTTAAATTTGTTAATACTCAACTCCTGAATATTATTTGGGATTTAATATAAAATCGGACACATTGACATAAGATCTTCATGTTTTAAGATAAGTTGTTGTTCATAGAGGTGGTTGGCATGTGACAGATTATTTAATCTATTTTATTTTTTACCGACTTCAAAAACACAAAAGAGGAGGTTCTCAATTCGACTGTATTTTTTTTTGTATGTTTGTTATTTCAAGAAAAGTCGTAGTTGTTTGGTCTTTCTTAACTAACAAAATCTGCGATGGTTCATTAGAAAATATTTAATTCTTTATTGAAGTGATATAAAGCTGACATAGACCCTCAGTATTACTTATTGTGCGTCGGGTTTGCTATTATAATGTTACCTGTTGTATTGAGGGTGGCACTTATTTTTGTTTTTTAAATCAAATTTGTAATTATGCTGGAACGATGACAGCCATTTTGTCCGTCAAGCATTATTTCTTCAATTCTTCAATTGACGACCGGATGGCGTGCTGGTTTGTGTAACGGACTGCTATTCCAAAGGTCGCGGGTTTGATTTCCGCTCAAGTCAAACGTTTGTGTGCATGAACATTTTAATGTTTGATTTGGTCTGGGTGTTTCTGTGTATAATATGTATTTACAAAAAAAAGTATACATGTATTTATATCAGTTGTCTAGTACCCATAGTACAAGCTCTGCTTAGTTTGGGACTAGCTGGCGTTGTGTGAATGTGGTAGATTATTATTATTATTAATATTTTTATTCACCGTCATTACTAGGCATGCCTTTTAAGTTCTGTCGTTTCCATATTTCAATGCAATTTTGAATTTGGAACTGTTCTATATTCAAATGTGTTTAAATTTTGAATCTCAAAACAGTTTAAAGTATTAGGATTAATGCTAATGTTTAGTCACAGCGTCGATTGGAATCTGTCAGGTTACGTACGAAAATGAATCTTTCTAAGGAAAATGTTCGAGCAATAATTTTCTAAACTTTAGAAGAGGCCTGACACGGCTGCAGTGTTTTGAAGAAGTAACATCTGTGTTCAGTGATGAAGCCCCATGTCTGCGGACTGTGGGACGCTGGTATTTAGAATTCCAGCGTGGACATACTAGTGTTAGTGACAAACCTCGCGAAGGACGCCCAAAATCCGCCTTCACTGAAGATAACATCATTGCTGTGAGACAACTAATTCTCGAAGATCGTCATGTGACGTATCGAGAGATAGAGGGTCTATTAGGCATCTCAGGGACAACCATTCAGAAGATCTTGCATAAGGCACTTGGTGTGAGAAAGCTAGTTTGCCATTGGATACCGCATCTGCTTTCCGACGATCACAAGGCGGCCCGGGTCAGATGGTGTAAGAAAACTCTGCAAAGTTTTAAGGAGAGTCAAATCACCTCTACGACATCATCAGTGGTGACAAATCTTGGATCTATGCCTACGACCCTGATTCCAAACAACAATCTACAATCTGGGCCTTTCAAGACGAGCCAAAGCCGACTAAAGTTGTTCGTTCTCGAAGCACTTCAAAGAAGATGGTGGCCACGTTCGTTGGAAAAACCGGTCATGTTGCGACTATTGCACTTGAAGATCGTAGAACGGTTAACGCAGGTTTGTTTACCACAAGTCATCGCCGAACTTCGAAAATCTAACTCAAAGCGACGCATCATCCTGCACCACGACAACGCGAGCTCACACGATTGAGTATTTGAAGCAGGAAAAAGTAGAAATTCTTGACCATCCTCCATATAGTCCTGACCTAAGCCCTAATGATTTCTTTACATTTTCTAAAATTATGAAAAGTCTTCGCGGTCAAAGGTTCTAGTCCGGTGAAGAAGCAGTCGCTTTCAAGTCAGCTATTTTGAACACCCCCACTTTAGAGTGGAATAAATGTTATAAGAACTGGTTTGAGCGAATGGAAAAGTGTATTAAGCTACGTGGTGAATACTTTGAAAAACAATATAAAGTACTATAAGGTTCTAGTTGTGTTTTTTTCTTCAAACGACAAAACTTAAAAGGCATGCCTCGTATCTTGTATTTAGAACGAAAATTTATTGGTAGGTAATAAAAAACATACTATCGTTAAATTGACGTGTTTGCAGGGCGGGGGAGTAAAAATACTGCCTATTTCAGACTTGGCACGTGAAAAACTTGTCCGACTCTGTAATACGAATGAATTTCAACTTGTAGGTAATAATTAAAAAAAAAAGGTCTTGGGCCCGAGGACTGTTCCAAGTCGGTTCAATTAAAAAATATATATATATTTATTCCTATTACAATTTAGTATTTTACTTATCTCTATATAAACAATATAACAACAATAAATGTAACTTATTTGACTAATAACGAACCTGTTATCCGATCTGCAGCCACCCGTTTCCATGGAGATGAACCTAACTCCATGGAAATGGGTGACTGAAGATCGGTGCAGGCTAATAATTGATTATCTATATACTATTACATTTATTTTGCCTAATATTTTACAAAACAAATTATTGCTATTATGTGTGTTAATCTTTGACTTTAAGGACACTATGTAAGAGACGATTTCATATAATTTTAAAAGAGTTTTATGAAATAAAAATATTTTTACTTTGGAAGTAGTAAAAGTAGAAAAATTGTAACACAACGGTAGGCTTACAGTGAGCTACAAATTCATCGCTAAAACAGAACTATTCCTTCCACCAGGAAGGTATTAAATGGGATTTTTACAACCTGTTTGAATAAAAGATGTCTGACCCTGGAAAATTTCATGGGTTGTTAGTTGTGACTGGGCTGTTTAATTTTATTATGTTCTACAATATGTGTGGACACGGTTTTATTACGCCTTTATGGTCAGAAAATGATGTAGGGTAATAGAAAAAGGGAAGTCATGAAACATTTAAGAAGTCAAGAGGCTAGGGTTGACACAAGATTCAATAAAACTAAAAAAAAACATAAAATATAATCATCAAAAAAAGCCATGGTGAAAAAAAAAATACATACAGTGGAACATAGAATCTCCTCTCTTTTTAAAGACAGTTAAATGTTACCGTTATTACAGTAGCAAGAAAGTAATAAAAAACATGCTGCAGCTGCAGCTATGAAATTGACTTGACTATCCCGAAAGAATTTGATGACGTAAGTTTTATTTATAAAAAAAGAACAAGGGAAGCTAGGAGAAGCTAGGCCAGGTAAATTACATTGCATGGGTCCGGATGTCTTAATAACAGCAGTTCCCGGATCCCTCCTATTACATCCTTGTAGTTTTAGTCGGTCCGATTCCGACACACCACCGCTGCAAACCCCGGTTTGGTGACGGACCGAGGGGGTTTCCACACGTAGAAAATAAAAGGTAAATTGCATTCCATTATACATACTTCCTCTTAAAATTTTATAAATCAATGTTTTTGCTCGTGGCTCCGCCCGCGTGTTTGTCGGTTATCCAGGTAAAAGTAGTGTATGTTCGTCCTTCTTCATCAATGTATCTCAATGCCAAATTTCATTCAATTTGGTTCAGCGGTTTGGCCATGAAAGCGTAACATGTAGACAGAGATACTTTCGCATTTATAATATTAGAAGGGATATTTAAAAAAAAATGATAAAAAACAATTTAATATTGCATTGCATTCTACATATAAATAACTAAACGCCTTTAAGAGTTGGTTCGATTTAAAACGATGTTTTGTGAGAAGAAAAAAAATACAAGCAAACGTTAAAATCTTTTGAAAAACCGGAAAACCTGCCTAAACATAAATGTTGAAGAAAGTTTAAGATTCATTAAGAAATATGTCATTAAATACAACAATCTACTTGGTAAAATTTTTCCCTAAAGGGATTTTTTCCTTAAAATAGCTTCCGGTCTCTAATCATCGCCCTATTCACTCTTTTCACTGTAGAAGGGGCGGTAAATGCGGTCTCAATGTAACAATGGCCACACAGACTCGAGTTCCGTGCAATTAATTCAATTGATAGATGCGTGGCTTTGGACTGAGTACCAGTGGGTCAGGTTATCTATAAAGAAAATATATTTTGACGTTCAGAACATTTTTTCTATCAGAGGTTGAGAGGAGAACGGGGTGTCAATCACTGTTTGTAATATTATAATTGTTAGACATTAGGTAGGCGTATTAAATATCCCTGTTTTGCTGACTGTATAATTTTAGATTCACCCATGTATGACCCACCGCTTAAATATAGGACCCTATTTTAGGAATGAAATGGAAAAGTATAATTAAAGGAAAGAAATTACCGTTGGACAAGCATTCAAAATGTTAAGGTTGAAATCGCTTGTATGACACACATACACACACGATAGTCACAAACATCTTAATGCATAAACATACACACACGATAGTCACAAACATCTTAATGCATAATAATTATTAATAAATAACTTAAATTATTTTACATGTATATCAGAAACAAGGAAAGGACCGATTAGAAGTCAATATAAAAATATGTTGCAAGTTGGTGGTTATAATACTGCGTTACTGAAGAAGAATGTTTTCGGCATGGCTCCTGTTATTTATAACAAAATACCCAATGTTATAAAAAATGAAAAATTTGAAACATTCAAGAACCAACTGACTACACTTCTGCTAAATAAGTGTTATTATTCAATTAATGATTTTTTGAATGATAAACTTTAGATGTTAGTTCTTTTGACATTACCTATGTTTATTTGACATTGAATTTATTTTCCTTCTTTCAATCAATATTGCTGACGTAATTATTTTGACCACTTTATTTATATTAATATTATAAGTTGTAATCATTCAAAAATTTATTTGTTGTTTTGAATTTATTGTTAATTTTTGATGCATTTTTAATGTTTGCATGCCTAGTCCAGGTAGATTGTATAAGGATTAGAAAACTTGTTAACATCACTATTTTATGTACCTACAATCAATGCAAATAAAATATATTCTATTCTATTCTATTCTAATTTCTTGTTTTTTTGCCGATTTTTAGGTTAAAAAAAATAGATTAAGCAAGGTTTATAAAAATAGTTTTCAGAAAGGGCGCTAACCATCCGGGTCTTCGGCAATCCGCATCCATCCAGCCATTTTCCTCAAGTCATCGGTCCATCGTGCCGCAGGGTGCCCAACACTTTGTTTGCCTAATGGTTACAATCATTTTATAAGTATTTAGCGTTAACTCGTTCCCTAAAACTAGGTATGGGATTTTTTTTATTGAATACGGGATAAACAACAGACGGGTCTCTTGAAGGTAATTTACTATCACCACCTACTCACGACTTTTCTATCACCACCTGCAATTCAAGGGTCATAAGTGTTTTGCTGCATTTGCGTGCCCTTTCCTCTATTTAGGGGAAGTGGTTGGACTGATCTCTGGTAACCTTACTTGCTCAGTAAGAAGCAGCGAAAAATTACTTAATCGCCGTTTTCTGTAAGGTCGCGTGGTCGGTCGGGTCGACTGAAATACACGATTCATCAACAGTCTCTAATAGTCCACTGCTAGACATAGGCGTCTTCTTAGAAAGGAGGTTTTGGCTTACTATACCACGCTGGCCAGACGGGTTGGTATTGTGTCAAGTTTTCCTTCTCTTTTCCTTCTCTCTCCTTTTCATTTTTAACTTAGAGAATCTATTTAATTTGACATCAACGCTTGACAGTCAAATAAATTGCGCAAAGAGTATGCTTGTTGCATAGCTACCTTGAATATGACATTTACAACCATACAGATACTATTACGGAGATACTAACTTTGACTGCAATAATTTCTATCGTTAAGAAGATTTATATCCCTATGGACATTATGTTCTTAGAACAGAACATTGTTTCGATTTAAGTACCAATAAATGTACCAATATAGAATATATATGAATCGACTGGTCTACAATACCAGAACGTTCAAAGCTCTATATCGTTTAGTTTGCAATAGTTTGGCATACAGTTAATTGGCCATTACCATTCGCGAAGTTATTAGTATGTCGAGTAAACACAGAATTGTAAATATTGCTCGATTGGGTCGGAGTGCTCATTAACTAACTCTCTCTAATGGCTCAAAGTAACTTATTGTTTTATATGAAAATGGTTGTGTCGATTTATGATTATTTATTGTTATATTATATTGCTTGTAAGTAGTGTATGTCTGGAGTTTGCTATGTTTAATAACGAATATATTTTGATTGGTGCAGAACCAAAATCACCTTGATCAGATCAATGTTGGCTCGGCGCGAGAACTTTTATCGTGTTAGTTACTACGTAGATTGTCCTATTTTCGTTAGAAGGCGTTAACGTACACACGGAAATAGTTTAAAAAGTGCCAAGTTTTGAAAGCAAATTACCCCAACGATGATAAACTTTTGTGTTAGCACAACAAAATGTGCTCTGTCCAATGTCTTACGTGTGTTTAAAGAATAGTACGTGGGAAACTTATACTACTTATAGATAATGTACCGAGTACTTTACTACTATTATTTATAATATTCACTAATACTTTCCGTTTATACAAAAAACTAAAATCTATATTTTTAAGAACGTCATAACTTTATCATCGATTGAAGATTTAGAAAAAAATTGCCTGTCACTATTTGTGCATGCATTTTGAACGTCAATTCCAATTTTATTGAATTCTATACCAAAGTTTGCTTCAAAGTGTTTGTGTCACATGCCAAAGTTATAAAATATAAAAATGACACCCTTCATATTACGAAGGAAAAAGGCAACGCTGGCTAGAAAAATAAAGTAACTTACTTAATCTTTCTTTCTTAGTTTATCCTAAAGTAGCCTTCTCAGAAACTGAATCTGAAATTAAGTTATCAATACTTACGCAATCCAATCTTTGATATCGAACCGACAGTATAATAACTCCAAAGTAAGCAAGTCTCAACCACTTGAGCCATAAAACATAATTTAAGAAGACCCAAAACTTGGGTCTGAAAAAGTATTAACTGTGTGACGTGGCTTCGATCTGCGGCAAAAAGTTTCAGTCATGGCTAAAGGGTCGTAATTTAAATGGAAATTTGAGCTGCCATCTGAAATATTGACGTCTTATAGATGTTTATAACTAGTCAGCTGCTGCTAATGCTTCTGTTCACCTTTTGGGAATGATGGATAAAGTTTTGTAAGTGAATTTAAATCTTCGTTTAAATTTAAGTTGCTTGTTTTAAAATCTCTACTTTTTTGTACTTTTGTTTATTTATTCTCGGAACATCAATGTAATAGTCTTTTGCTGAAGGTAAGTAGGTAACTGTCCTAAGCTGAGTGCGAAATTCTAGAACGTACGCGTTATTTACGTAAACCGAATATAAATCTTACATAAAAGTTTCAGCGTCTAGCGGATTTTAGGTGTGATCAAGATATGTCGCATCGGCGTAGTCTGGAATCAGATAAAAAATCAATAGCACTAAAGTAGTTTTGGAGACGATAGAAGGGGAATTGGGTAATCTAAAAACCCGCGTAAGCAAATAACTTCACTTACCTTTTAAAAAGGATTTTTAAAACTAAAGTGTATTGAACATAATAGACAAATTCTTCTTCTTCGAATCTTGAGCGAGCCTCATTATTTATTATTGCTAAAATGGTAAACCGCTGCCGTTTCTACGGTCCTTTGTCTATGCTTTCCATACCCTGAATGGTACCTTATTTAATATACGTTTCTTTTTTATTTGTTTTTGGTTCTTCGACATCAGACAGGTCAAGGTATGTGTATTACAAGTATTTACTATCATTACTATCAACGATGATAAACATCTTTCTAAATAATTGTGTGGAGTAGCGTGCGTGCTATCAATATTATATATTCAAAGTTCTAGGTAAAAGTTAATAAAAACTCTGAACCCCCATTTTATGCGGTTATAAAATAAATGGTATTAATATATAGTGTGGTGCCGAAATTACATTAAAATGCATTTAGTGTAGCGCAGTTGGACGCACTGCGGCTTTATGATACGTTTTTATTGCATTATTTTTTAGTTGCGTTTTGGTCGCTACGATACCACAGCCCGCGGGCGGGTCACTCCCGGTTCGATGAGTATTTTCATTTTCTATTTTTTTTAAATATTCACCGTTTTCGAATGAAAATTGCGATGTGGATGAGAAATTGTTTTTTTTTCCAATCACTGGTCACCGAGTATAATTAAATGTATTGAACTGTACAGCTTTTCAAAAAAAAACAGGGTATTTTGAGAATTTCATAAATGCAAAAGTAAACTCACACTCTCTCTTCATTTCATAAAAAAAATTAAATTGTTTGAAATCGTCTTTTATGTAGACTCTATTGTCATAGATCAACACAAACAATAGCAACAATCTCTGTTTTGTCAAATAGTAAGTAAATAAATTTAATAAAAATTAAACTTATACAAAATCTATAATATGCCTGTGCCAATATACAACAATAAATAAAGTAAATATTTTGTTTTGTCTCTCGAAAAAATGCCAAAATGATGTAAATGTGCAGAATTGCGTAACAAAAGAGATTTGCAGTCTTTAGACAATATTGACGATCCACATTTGTACTTGGAGCCTGTGCTTGTTGGTTTCAGTGTCGTGAGATATACCCGTACATTAGAGTAAATATAAGTGTAGTTGTAGTAACGCTAAGTACTGGGCTATAATTCAGGAGTGGCTAAATTGGTATTCCAACCCGTAGCCCTCAAACACTACAACGGTTGCGTGAAGATAGTCATCAAGGAAATCTATAGTCCATTTTCACTGCACATGATCTACAAGTTGTCGTTCTGAGTCTGGCTGTTCTTTACTGGATAACTCGCGACACAGGATTTGATCCTAGTGTGCGAGTTATCTTTTTAAATAAAAATAAAACAAAAAGATCGGGGATGCATATAAACATTATTCCTAAAATTAATTTATATTAATCAATAAAATTTCAACGTTTATGCAACAACGATAACAGAACTTTGCTCTCCTCACACCACTGGCTTCGGGTCTTCATTCTTAGTTCAGTCTGTTCTCTTGTTCTATGTTCATAAAAATATATAATAAAATCCAAAATTGTATAAAGCTATATTAACAATTAGCCTTAAATAAGTTTATAATAAAATTACGTTGGTGGCTTATGCAAAACAGTTTTTATTCCACAAAGGCATTTTTTATTAATAAGAAATCGTAAGAATAATAAATGGAACAAGAGCCCAATATATTTGATTCATGATTGACAGTTATTTTAAACAAGTTTTTTTAATAATTTGTTAAGACATGCTATTTTCATGGCTAAATGGGCCTGTTCGATTCATATCAAACTTGTAATACCACATTATTTACTACCCCATTTAAAGAAAATAAATCATTTAAATTTGGTTATGTGTACAGGTGGTTAGTTTAATTTATTCAAAACATTTATTTTTCTTCACGTAATTTTCAACTCCGAAAAAAAAAACATAACCCTTCCTTGGCACTCGGATAAAATCGAGAAAGTTTAATGTTAAAAAATAAAGAAAAACACAAAAAACAAGAAAAGATAACTGGACACAAATGGTGGCATGTAATCTAATCCAAAAATAGCGTAAAATATTCTCATGTAATTTAAAACGGCTATTGTGTCAGTTCACGCGTGTTCAGCGAATATTGGTGAATTGCATTAACGTGTTCTGCATTCGGCTCTGCTACCATCAATTGGATTCTCTTTACATTGAATTGAATGTTTAATAGGAACATGGCGGAAAATTCTGAATGCGATGTACTAGTTAATGTGGAATTTTAAATTACATTTGTGTGAGGCTTAGCTTTGTCAACGTCAACCTGTGTAAACGTGGGAGAGCCATGCCTCGGCACGAATCGACAGGAGTGATAGCACGGCCTCACAGAAAACCGGTGTTAAGCAATTCTTTCGTTGCCGTGAGTGAGTGAGGTTACCAGAGCCCAAATCCCCCCCTCCCGCTGACTCGAGCGGGAGGGCCTCCAAGGGCGGCAACGCACTTGTGACTTTTGAGTTGCAGGTGTCCTTGGGCGGCGGTAGTTGCTTACCATCAGGTGACCCGTCAGCTCGTTTGCCCCCTTATACCATAAAAAAAATGTGTTTTGTAATTGCGTATTTTCTTAAAGAGTCGTATGAGACTATCTCTGATTTTTATACTCTGACTCTGATTTTGTAATATAACAGAAACCAACACACCTCGTCACTAGCAGTGCGCGGCAAGTAAACAAATAATTGGAATCATTTTTACGTAACGTTACGTTACGTTACAAGTCTAAAACTGTTTATAATTGTTATAGTCCTTTATGAAATCTAACGTTTATTTTATAATTCTGTCAAAATTGATATTTTTCAAATCATTGGTGTACAATAATTCTAATAAACTAGCGATTTTCGTATTAAATCACGATTTAAATTACAAATGTTCAATAACATAGGCGTCAATTCCTCAATCGTCATACAACTATTAAATCTGCGATAAACGCCTAATAAATTTGACTTAATATTTTAATTATATATTTATGTTTACAATTTCCCAAAATAAAATTCATGACAAGGTCTTACGAAAGTCTTACGAAATGACTCTCCTATTTCATATTTGATAATATTGATAGCTAAGTTGTTAATAAATCTTTAAGCAATTAAAATTCCCTTCAATCAAGACAGTTAATTAGAAGCCTACGTGAGTCTTGGAGCTGGCATCATTTCCTTGTAATATCCGCCAGGTATCCGCATAGTATCCGCACTAGATTCGCTCTGTATGCACACCGCACACGTTCGCTCGTTTTCGATTACGCTTCCGATCGTGGCAGGTGCTGTTGTTTCTTTACTAAGCTCTTTTTATCTATCGCCTTTGACCCGTCATCGGTGTGTTGATTGGAAACGTACCGCGGATTTATTTTTGAAAGTAACTCTTGATATGTTGTTTCTGTTTTGGTTGTGAGATCTTTGTTCAATGCTTTAAATTTTAACGTGTAAACAAGTGATAAATCATGATAAAAAAGTTGGCTGACATTTGGCTTTCTATGGATACATCCCACTTTCAGGTGATTCTTATGTATCGATTAGGATTCTTAGGCTTGACAAAAAGTATAACATGTTTGCTTGTAGTAAATAAATGCTAGTCTAATATTGGCTAAGAGAGGTAATAGCATAAATTTGACAGTGTTTTTAGATTGACTTAGTCTAAATAGTATTTGGGTTTTTATTTTTAGTCAGTTTGATTCTGCCATATGACTTTACAGTGAGTCAAAGTCAAATGCGGAGGTGGTGGAGGTGTTCTATTCGTGTGGTGACGGATTAAGAAAACAGAGTGTGACCACCCCTATTCATCCCGTGGGTGTTGTAAGAGCCGAAGCAGTAAACTACGCTGGACAACAACATTGCAAGGAGAAGGAAAACTTGAAACAAACCCTATACCAACCAGTCTGGGCAGCGTGGTATAGTGGACTATAAAATAATATGGACTAGTAAAGGCTATTAATGATGAAGGTGAAGTGGTGACCCGTAGGGGATTCATTTTATGCGATCATGCTGCGAACATGTAGCTAGGAACCTAGTGTAAAACAGAACAGTTTTAATATACATTTCAACCTCGTTGTGCTAAGTTCTGTTACATGTATTTTGTTTTAAGTTTTGTGAGTCATACCTTTCAATCTTATGACACAAATTCTCAACTGTAGGTACATATCCCATATACAATTGATTTGATTTGATTTGATTTGACAATATCCAATTACCGAAAGATACAACCACCTCTTAAATCAATAGCAATTGTAAGAACAATAGATAGACAAGAATGGTGTACGTTTCTTTGATTGCATGAATAACGGAATACCGTACAATCAAATTTTGTCCTCGTAGTCATTAGTTTGGATACGCAGAAGTTTATTGATTAACAAAAGATATTAATTATTCAGTATAGAGTCCCTGGAATAAGAAAATATAAACTTTATTACATTTAAATTGTTGTCATCAACAATTTAAAATGTAATAAAGTTATTTTAGACACTTGAGATAAATTGTGTTAAGAACGAAAAGATTTTAAGTTTAGTAATGCATTATGTTATTTGACAACTTCATACATGTTTTTTTTTAAATATTTTTTAATAGCTAAAACCAAATGATCTCAAATTCGTTCAAGTTAAGCGATTACTTTAGACGGCTCATCAAATAATATTTTAAAATTGCAATGCATACTTGTTTAAAAATATGCATCTATACTAGAAAAATCTAGTGTAGGTTAGATGCATATTTTTAAACAAGTTAATGCTTTTACATTTCCAGAAAAAAAAAGATTAGCAAAAGTTGTTGTTTCATTCAAAATGTGGATCCACTCTTCAAGACTATTGAACTATTTTCTGGTCACTCATTATGCTTTCAAAATAGAACACCTTTATAAAGTGCTTAATGTAATTCTGATTTTAAATAGTTTAAAAAAAAACATAGTAAGTTACCCTTAAATCAGTATACAAATACAATCCAAACCTAGTTAAAACAACAATAAATTGTCCTAAGTACTGCTAGGAAAACGTAACCACGTAAGTATTAAAATGAAACAAACCACAACAGTACTCGTAATGACATGGGCAGATAGTGCTATTGTAATTTGAGATCAGCCTTACGAGGTTAATCGCCGAGAAATTGGGCCGTTTGATCCGCCCTATTGAATGCGAATTATATAGTGATGTACCGTTATTGGATATTAATGTGACGTGATGGATTGGGTAATGTGTGTGCTCTGTGATGATAATATATCAAAAGTGTTGTCACTTGTTTACATTAGAAGCTTCGAAATGTCTCTTATTTTCGTAAAGAATCCTTATTAGCATGTTTTGGAATATTTGGCAAATAATCGTACAGTTGACAGTTCATTCCTTATCGATCATTTAATTTTGAAAATTTGACTTGCCTACATCATTATGTCTAATGTATGAGGACAAAATTTATCTTAGCTTACAATATTAGTGAGGTTTTAGTACAACTCAAAGTTTATTTATCTAGTTTTCAATTTATATGGACATTGGACACTTTAAACTTAAGTTCAAAATAGCGTACTGAACTCATAAGACACAATGGGATATGAAGTATCGAAGCATATTTTCGTGGACTGTTGACTGTTATTCCCACAGCGCGATCCCAAGCACAATGAATGCTTCACTGACGAACTTAGTTTGTGTTTGTATTCTTTTCATCAAAATAATATAACATTTTGAAAGTTAAGTTAAGAAAATGCCAGAATAACTCCCTAAAGAGAGACGAAAAGCTAAAGTATCTCAGGTAGTTTTAAGTCCTTCGTCCCTAAGGCACGCCCTGATCCGGTTAAACATTAATTATACACAAGCAAAGTCCGAGAGACCAACTTTTGCAACTTCAAGGTCCGGCTTATAATGTGTGGCTGTGTAAGTGAATGAGTAAACATATGAATGTGTGTGTCTACGAAATCTAAAATAGTATATGGTTGAATAGTAACTACTATAATACACGATATCTATTTGAATATGTTTCAATTGTATTTGCTTTTAATCGCGCCCACAAACTCATGTGTACCTAAACCTTGTATGTTAGTTTGTTTTTTCGTAAATTCTTCAATGTAGTACGAGTATACATGTAATTGGAGCATGTGTGTGTTTCTAAGATATGCATGCATAAGTACTTACAGTGTATGAGTATCTATGGATGTGTGTTCGATGCGAGGTCTGAAATATAGCAATATCGTCTACTTTCAAATTGTTTGATGTATCGTAAAGTTTTTAGCTCACATATTAAATAAGTTTTTTCTGGACTATATAGCTATAGTTTCATTGGTGTTTGATGTGAAGAAAATTGTCGTAAAGGTTTGATGCCCAACTATCTAAAATTACTTGTGACTCGTGGAGTGTGTTTAAGAATAATTTTATGCGCATCCCGGCTGTCTCTTCGCTCAGGAGGTATTAAAGCGAAATTTTGTAAGACTTGGTTAGGTTGTAGTTTTTAGAAAATGTTTAGGTACATTTCATCGTATTGTGTAGATATTGTGTAGGCCGCCCACAGGCCAGGTGGAGTGACTATTTGCGCAAGATGGCTGGCAGGAGCTGGATGCGAGAAGCCCAAAATCGATCTAAGTAGCGTGCAATGGGAGAGGCCTATGTTCAGCAATGGACTGCGATAGGATGATGATGATGTAGATACTACATATTTTGTAAGACTGCAATGGCCAACATGGAGATCATTGAATCCCTTACGTACGCAGGTTGATCGTTGTAAGACAATATTGCAAATTGGGGCTACATCGACTAGTTGCAAACGCGCTGTGAATGTGGCACTCCAATGCAAACCATGCCAGATTTGCTTTCTTGTCCACTGTGCCCCTCCAGCTGTACTGTAGGACTGCTATGGAGAACAACGGACTGCCGTGGCTGAGCCGGCATTTTGAGCAGACAAAATTTAGGAGTGTTGACCCGTTGATACGACGAAGAAGTAAGAATTAAAGCAACGGTTGCGCAATAACTCAGGCGTTAGATTACTAAGCAAGTGGTTACGAGTTTGAACTCCATTTAGTACATTGCCTGCGTGATAATATAATCACACTTCAATAACTGTGAATATGTAATGGTTGTATGAATGTGTAAATAACTTCCATTGTTTTCTATTCTATTTCGCAATATACTAACTTTTAACGTTCGTGCCACAATAGTCGTATTTATATTGAAATTATTTTAACAGGAATTACAAGCTTTTTAATTACATGACGTACCTAAATACGTGATATTATTGATTCTTGTGTTTTTTTTTCTAGCACCTCCTATGCTGTTTGTAGCCTATTACCTACTAGTGTAGGTATGGTTCCTTTCATACCAGTTCTTGCTTTTGCTACTGCTCGTACTTTCATTCCTCATGTTAGATCTTTTGTTCACTCTGCCTTACGTACTTATCCAGTTGGGTTTCCTGCTACTCTGTAATCCTACTTTCTACTTTTTATTTGACTTAGGGTATTTTTTTTTTATAGACAACTCCCGGATTAGGAATAAATCCTGTCCCCCATCGGGGGACTTTACATACATACATGAAACGGACACATAGAACGTCCAGACTCAGAACAACAATTTGTGGATCACACAAAGTAGTAGGAAGCGGCGTGGCGACCGCTTAAACCACTACGCCATCCGTGCAGTCAAAAATTACAACGATATGATAATTTTTTATTTACATTTTCCTTTTTGTACTCATTTGCTACACTTAAACTAGAGATTTCTTAGAACTATGATACAAATATAAACTATATCTAGATACTATATAATATACGACTTACTATCTAGTTTATCTATTACTATCTAGTATCTAGTCTATATGACGAACAAAAGTAATATCATATTATTTTTTCTCATACATTTAATTAACCTTATTTCTCTTATTTACTAATTTGATTATGTCTAAACAATATTTTAAAAATACCTCTCTATGTTTACTGTACATAATATTACTTAAATTTACAGATTCTTGTGGGTTGCTTTATATTACCACTGAATGGATATTGAACCCACAGACTAGACTTACATAAATTACATATTTTTTTAAAAAAAATGTGCGCTCCAGATATCAAATATAGACAGTAAATTCTATATAGTTACGAAAAATGAAATATGTTCTAAAAAAAGAATGTCAGCTAATAGGGAAGCACCCCAAGAGGCACACAATGGCTTAGCCGCGCTTAGCGCCAATATACAGGGTGAATGTGTCAAACTATAAATTTTCTTTGGATAATAATGTCACGTGTTATTTACGACGCGTTCGTAATGAAAAATATTATTTTGAGGGTATCCTAACATTTATTACGGTATTCCTTCGAATAGTTTCGATAAAGTTTTTTGTGTCCATAATATATTGGGTCCGTTGCTATCAAATTTTAGGGTCATACGTTAATATTATGAATATTACTTTTTAGTTTATTCATTTGTTGCAGTCAATATGGATCCTGTTAACCTTTGATCTTCAGTTTCAGCATTAATATTGATAAACCATCGCAGACAATTTTACTTTTAGAAATAATATAGTGTTCATGAATAAAATATTTCAGCAGAACAGAAAAAAATGTAGAACCAGATGATCCGCTCTTGATAAAGCTGTTATTCAGAAATTTTACTGTTATTTTTATGAGGCCTATGTCCAGCAGTGGACTATTAAAGGCTGTTGATGATGATGATAATGATGTAGAACCTTTTGATTGCGCAAGCAATTAAATTGCATAAATATATAATCAGTTTTAATAAATCTGTCACATGTTTTAGTTGACTAAGCGATGTGATGAGCAACGAACGAACTGATGGCACCTATTTCTTCGAGACAAATGTAATCCAGGAATATTTAAAATTATGTTATTTAAACTTCTCTTCTTTTCCCACAGGCTAGTTGGAGTGACGATTTGCGCAAGATGTTGGCAGGAGCTGGATGCGAGACGCCCAAATTCAATCTAAGAGGCGTGCAATGGGAGAGGCCTATGTCCAGCAGTGGACTGCGATAGGCTGATGATGATGATGATGAAACTTCTCTTGAACTTCTACCATCTTCATCTTCATCAACATTTCCATCAAGGTGAGTTGGAAGATATAAGAGATAGGCTTCATTAATGAAACGAAAAATATTTTAGGGAAATTTATATGACACTAGCTGACCCGCGCAACTTCGTCTGCGCCTCTCAATAGTAATAAATTTTCTCCGTTTTTTAAACATTCTTCACTGGTGCTCCGCTCCTATTGGTCTTAGCGTGATGATAAATGGGCTATCTAACACTGAAAGAATTTTTTAAATCGGACCAGTAGTTCCTGAGATTAGCGCGTTCAAACAAACAAACAAACAAACAAACTCTTCAGCTTTATAATATTAGTATAGATTACAACAGACCTATCTGGTTAATAAATGTATATGTTCATTTATCACTTGAAGTAGGTAATTCAAAAGTCATTTAAATATTACCAAATACTGTGTTATACAATGTAAGAATTTACATGAAGCCCGAGTATTAATTAATCTAACAATATTCGACTGACTTACCCAGACCGCCGTTGATACAACAAACAATTTTAATAACGTATTCCGTACGAGCTCACATTACAGATATTTAAATGAACGCTTTGTAGAACACGTTTCACTGGAAGATTAAATGTTTAGCTCTGTTACACATTTTGTTCTGGGTTGCGGTGTAACTATCGTTGCGAGTATGCAGACGAGTTTGACGAAATAGTCAGTTGTGTGGTTCGAGAGGCCTGCTCGTTCATTGATTCAACACATTCTTAAATCATGCAGACCTTTTTTTTTACAAAGTCAAAATTTTTTTCTAAGGAGAAAGTTCCAAGTGAGTATTTTGTATTTATATACTTTTTTTTACACAAATCCTCTTTTGGAAGTTTTTGCAACTTTTTGGTAATTATTTTGGTGAAACCAAGATGTTTATGTATTGAATAAACGTCACAAAAGATTTTATTTTAGTGCAGTTTTGTTTTATTAAACAGATAAATGTATGAAATATATGAGAAAAAAACTAACATCGCTAACTTTAACGCTCATTGGTAAAATCAAATAACGCGCTTTCACGTGTTCCTGTTACACAATTCCATACTTTTGAAGTAGATTGCCAAGGATTGCAGAGAAGCGAGAGGAATCAGAAATGATTTATAGATTCAAAAAAAACTCGTGGCTAAGTGGTAACCAACGAGGTTAACACATTGTCAAGTCAAGCAATCCTAGCCAGGCCAGTTTATAGTAGATGGATGACTATTTCTTAACACATTGAGACCCCTCCGTGCCTCGAAGAGCACGTTAAGTCGTCGGTCCCGGTTGTCATACGAACATCTGTAAAATCGAAGTTCAGCCGTTTTGTAGTAGACTTTTTTTACGTGTTAAAACCCCCTCGGGTGACCCAACCGGGGTTTGCGGCAGGGTGGTGTGTCAATTTGAATTTTTAGTCTTTTCAACTATTTAGCTAGTATAAACAATTTGATTGCGATGATGAAACAGAGACGTTTAGTAGTCTATCACAATAAGTAGTGACAAACAGCAACAAGAATATCCCTATACAGCCAGAGTCACGCTTCCCTTATGCTACTCACACAACTTGTGTGATTAAATTCATTAAAACAAAGATTATGAGAAGTCTGCGTGAGTGGTAGTGGGTAACACGAAATACGGATGGTTAAATTTAGAACACCCCTGTAAATACATCTTAGTAACTTGGAAAATGCAAATGCTAACATGACTTAAAGACAATTACCCCAGAATGCCGGTGTAGGTATTACGATCCCTCCATACTATCTATGTTGGAGAAATAACAGTCCCGTTTTGTCCTTCAGCTAATACCCTGCGACATTTGTACGATGTAAGAAACTTGTTGCACTAGGAAAAGTGTATGGAACTTACTGTTTGTCTGTATGTGTGTGATACAGCTCTTTTGATATTAGCCTAAGTACTAATTAGTTAGTAAATTTAACAGAAATATATAATAATAAATTTTACTTAAGAAAAAATAACCCTTAATTTCAGAACCTAAATATTTTTATTTTTATTTATGATCCCTACGACCTTTTGTAAATTGGTATGGATTGTTCTATAAAAATTACATGAGTGTCAAGAAATTGCCATTTTAAGGTTGCGATATTCTACCAATGAAAAAGCTTCTTATGATGCAATATATTCTCTATTATTTTCAGATCACGTTATTTCTAAAAAGACCTTAAAAAATCTCGGGGTTTGATCGATTTTCTAAGATAGCATAGAACGTAAAGAACAAATTAGTAATTTACCTTTTATCAACTAGCCTATAGCCTTATAATGACGAAGTGCTTACAAACTATTCGGGAAGTGAGGACAAGCCCTTATCATGCAACATGCTGTTACTGCTACATCTCATTTCGCTCAATGTGACTCATCAGACCCCTTTAATTAGAACGCTTCCCAGCAAACGGGTTTGAACGGATTTTAGTTTTAATTCGTAGTTAGTTTTAATTAACAGATGGCAGAATAGAGTTGTGTTTTATTTAAATACGTCATGTTGAATATGAGTTAGATGAATTATGATGCTGAAGAAACATTTATGAATAGAAGATAGGAAGCAATCACAAAATCTTTTGCCGAGAAACCTAGAATATCGATACCGATTTATAAAATTACAGACACTGTCCGTATTAACATTGTGCTTCTAAAGTTACAAGGTTGTTAGGTCTGATAACTTCAGAAAGTTCTAGATTCTAGTTACGATGACTTACTACAATATGCGTATGGTATCAGCGAGTCTTGCTTGTTTGGTAAAAAGCCAACTAAATTATAACCTAAAGTCAATTGTTAAGAGCCAACATATACTTTAAGAAATGTCTATGAGCTTTGAAATAGTGAAAGATTTTGACTTAAATATCTAAAGGATTAATAAATTATTGGTACATAATTTCATAAGTTAATTCCTTCTCCCCTTTTGCCCATCAAACAATTAGATTAACGTTTAAAGACCTCTGTTTAAGATTAGATTTTTGATATTTATAAAACATTGAATTAATTAGTAACATAATTATACGCTATGAAAGTTATAAATCGTAAATAAGTTGAAATAAAATTAGAGTTAAATAAATTATAAAGGTTAAGATATAGACATAAAACTAATGAGGCCATTTCATTACAATATTTCTTCGTCCTGTATTCCATCACAGCGGTGCTAATGGAATGATACAGAAATGTATAAATCAATCCGATCAAAGGCTGATCGACAGTCATTTGATAATGGATTGTTGACGTAATGCGTAATTGAGATAGAAATATTGTTAAAAAGAGTTTTTGAATAGATTTGGATATATAATACACACAATCATCAGTATGACATATGTATGTACATATTCACGAAAGAACTTATTCAGAAATAGTTTTACACTTGAAAAATTCAAGTAGCAATGAACTAAATATTTTTGGATAGACTTCTACAGAACCATTATATTATTTATAAAATGAAATTATAAGTTACTGCAATTTTGTCGTTTTTGCGTTTTTATCTTTCCATATTTTAGGCCGAATACGAACAAAACTTACTAACAAAACAAATTCCAGACAAAAACTAAAATAATAAATTTGACAATTGTCTCTGACGCGTCACGCAAGACAGCTGGATGACGGTTCTGTTTATGCACTTATTGAGAGTTTTTCTTGTTTTTTACGTTGACATTTTTATGTTAACTTTGAGTTTACTATGAAGAATTATGAGATTTCTATAAATATAGGGAGAAATTGATTGACTACGTCATGTTCAGGCGAAAAGCATTACATACTTTTGATTTATCTTATATTTTTAGGATTGCCATCCTCTCTTAATAATATCTAATAACATACAATAACTTTAGTTGTTTACTTAAATGGAGAATTTAAAAATTGTTTTCTAACTAATTCCTAATTTTAGATGCATATATCAGTGTAATTTGAGCTACTATAGATTTGACTCGGAATGAAAAACCAACCTTCATACAAAAACTGGACAACTCCTTTGCGTAGACTTTAGTGAGAAATTTTCCGCAATTCAGCATCTGTTGTGTTCCTATTTTAGCTTCCATCCATGCTTTACAGAAGTATGGTTGCGGCAGAGTCTGCAATTTTCTGTCGGGCTCTGCAAACGTAAGCAGGCTCTCCAGTCTATGTGAAAGAGAGTCTTACTTGTCAGCATCTATTGAACTTTAACCTGTATTTGTCATGTAATATCTAAGTGCGTGTAAAAATTGTAAGGAATTCTACTGATAACTCCGTCAACAAGTCTCTGTAGAGACTGCGTACTCCGTAGCTATAAGTTGGATCGGTTGGGTTATATATTTTCATTTACCAATTTTTCGGACGAACTATCCATTACCTTTTCTGTTATTAAATATCTATAGTTTCAACCATGCCGACCTTCTCTTTTACAGCTTTGTCGATCAGTTTTCAAATTACCCCCTAATGTTTTTACAATTACCAGCTCTTTATATTATTTGAAAAGTCTACTAATCGACCTGAAAAAGAAAAAAATATACTGTCTTACTTTTGTAATATAAATGTTTAAATGACTTACCAAAATAGACATAGATGAACTCTAGCTTAACTTGCACATTTATGGCAAGCAATTAATGATTCTTAACTTAACAGTGCGCAATACAGATCAAATTAATATCATAAACGGCGCTCACGCGCTACAATTTCACGCTTAATTTAACTAGGTTTTCAGAATTGAAGGTCGGCTCGTTAGGACCGCCTTACTCGATCATCGTGTCTCATCAAATCGGATGACGGCCAATTTTATGCTTTGTTCCGTATTTTTTTATGGATGTGGTGTGTTTTTAAGCGTAAACTGTCTAATTGTGAACGGGAATCTAGTTTAAAAACGTCCGTCTATTAAAAAAATAAATATAAAATGAAAATTCACAATTTCAAATTTATGAACAGATACTCATTTTAATTTTCACAAGTACATTCGAATGTGAAATCTGTTAGTAAGGCAATCTATAGTAAAATTGCATAGTGCGACAGTGTTAATGTTTTTAAGGAATAATCATTATCACACGATCATCAACCGTTCTTTGCCCACTGCCGGTTTTTAGTAACAGATATAAAGTGTAGCTGTTTTTAACATCGTAAAGCCTAATAACTCATACATATAACATTTTATAAGTATATTACTAGGCATGCTTTGAGTTTTCTGGAATAGCCGCGGAATGCGCGCTAACGCGCTGTCGGTGCTATTCTGCCTAACCACGAAGCTAGGATAGGTAGGAAAGGAGGTCGCGTCACCTACCGACTGATGCAGGTACATACTGGGCATGGTTGCTTCTATGAGTACCTGAATGGTATCGGACGCGAGGAGACGGCACAATGCTAGTACTGCGCAGCCGACAGGGACTCTGTGAAGCTGTAATGCTCCAGAAAGAGACCGCTGAACGGGATCGGGAGAGGGCCGATCCCGAACGTAGAGGACGATACCAGCCGTTGACGGGGCCTTGGGCCGCCAGATATTGGGGACCTCTGGTGGCAGATTGATTGCTGCGGTATGGGAAAGAACGGCAACCTGATTGCATTTAGACGTAATCGGGCCGCCACGCCGCAATTAAGGGGCAAGTGTTTTCCCCTAGGATAGGACCTTATTATGCATGGTGTCGATGAGGGCAGGTGAAATCACCACATACTCCTGGCTCCTGAGTCTCCGAGGAGCAGGAGATCCGAAGGAATTTTCCACACCGTCACCAAAAAAAAGGCAGGCTTTGAGTAAAAAATCTATTGCAATAAGTAAATATAAGAAGTTCTTTGTTATAAACCATGAACACACACTTTTAGAGGAAAAACTTAAATCATCACTATCTAAATGACGTCAAAATAATGCATAAAATTGCATTAGAATTGTTCTTCCATATTCATAAATGGTTCAAAAAGACTCATTTATCGACCATTAGACTCTCGTAGTCAATGCATCTATAACAAAAGGCAAATTCCTATTCAAATCAAACTGAATAACGTTTAATCCCCATAGAATATTCTGATGCTAACGGGATCAGAAGAGATTTCCAATATCCGTTATGCGCCCTCATTACGGAGAACTGCGAACGCAAACATACTAATAGCATTTTATTCTAGAATACTAATTTAAGTATGATAACTTAAACAGAATTGACAAATTTAACGGCAAGGCATTGCAAAACTTAAATCTTAAAAAAAGAAACAAAGCTTCTGATCTCTGTTACGAGGTCTAAATCAACTAATTCCATTATAAAAATCTTTTTCTGCCTTAAATTGGAATAAACCAGCTCTTGTTTGGATTAAAAAGGATTTACCAAAAGAATTGTTTGTTGTAAATAAAATTGAATTGAAGAAGGATGAATGGTGAATTGTGAAGATGGTACAAGACAAATAGTCAAGTAAAACGATTTGGGACCGTATTCCTCTATTGTGTTATCATTTATCAAATAGATTTTTATTAAACGCTTTGCAATTTACTAATTTTGACGATAACGTTCTGTGAAATAAATAAAAATTATCCATTACAGTTGGCATTGAGTAAAGTTAAACTTAATTTCTATACCACCATTGCAATGTGTCAATGTACGGGTGTGAACCGGCAACCGTGGTACACCAATCAGCACTCTTACGTGTAACACCGAAAGCCTATCTAAGATACAACCTAAGTACGTGTATCGAGCGGGCACCGTAATGAACGGAACAATACTCGTACGTTACCTACGCCTAAGTACCTAAAACCCTAGATTTCCTAGCCCTACCAATATGTGACCCTGCGGTGAGGGTATAAATATATTTAAGATAGTGCGGGCAGTCTGTTACCGTAGGACCTAGGGTAACAGACGGAGACGAGAAGGGAGCGGGGTATAGGAGATGATTTTCTCAGTGCCGGTTGAGCTGGCTCACAAGACCGATCTACTAACGGCTAATGGTGTCTTGGCCGCTGCCTGTATAAATGGCTATTTGCTAGTGTGCCATCCGTGTGTTGTGTCGATGCAGCTGCCTTAATCTCGGTCATGCCGAAATGTTGACAGTGCATCGACTTTACGCCGCACTGCTTGTAACATAGATGTTGTTGCTGGGTGATACAATTATGTTCATGATTGAACAGTTAAAGACAGTAATTTTTCGTATCCGAACCTTATTCAAACGATTGCATATAATATCATGTTATACATCACAATAGATTAAAATAACATTCTAGTCTCTGAACATATATATATGTTTGTTTGTGGTACTGTGTGTGTGTGTGTGTGTGTGTGTGTGTGTGTGTGTGTGTGTGTGTGTGTGTGTGTGTGGTATTGTGGTTTGTGTACTGAATGAGCTTAAATTCTGATACGATTCTAGGTTGCATTTTATGTATTTTTAGTGTCACTTTTGTTTCTCCTTTCTCATCAGAATGGGGAACCACACTAAAGAGTAGCAGGGTAAAGCTAGTGTAAAATAAATAAATGTACCAAACAATAACATAATATTCTGGTATTCATTCTTCTCATTGGAAAAATATTGTACACACGTGCTGTAATATATAAAACTCGTACTTGTTTATGTACAAATTATTCTCTTCTATATACAAACTCACATTTTTTTAAATATTAATTCTTCTCTTTTGTAACACTTCGGAGAAAATCTTGCTCTAAACACATTGAAAAAGCAGTCATGCATACAAAACATGCAAATACAAGCTCTGAGAAGTGAGTCTCTCAAACAAGGATTGGCAGGACACCAAATTTGAATAAGACGCTGCCGAGGCTGCCAATAGACGCTTAATATTATTTAATGGTGGCACAATTTCTAATTTAACAAGGAAGATTCAGTGCTATTATTTAGTCAAAGGGTAACCACTATGTGTTTGGAATTAAATACCTTTAAAAATATTTAAAGTTCGCATCAAAACGATAATTTAGAAAAAAAAAACAATATGACAAACAATGAAAAATATGCTTTTCTTTAAAAAAATATATGTAATTTTTACAATTAATTCCAGCTAGTTGCAGAGTAAATAAAATGAGCACAAAATCACAATGACATTGAAACTTTCTTTTAAAGAAAGAAATAAATCTTTTAAAGAAATCGAAAGCTAGTACAGATGGCACTTGTGGTACATCTTAGTTAGTTCGTCAGTTCTACAACCTTCCATTTGAGAAGGTAACTAAGTGGTTGGTTGGTAAATGGTAGACAGCCATATTCATAATTTGATGAGTCATTCGCTAGGAAAAGCGGCGGAACAAACAATAAGTGCGAAAACTGTTGTCTGCTTCTGACAAACACGGGTTGACAATAGGTATACCCTATAACTATCAACGCTTGAGAAATGTCTCAAGCCGGGATACAGAGTGGTCTAACTAGATATTAATTTGGTTAGTCATTAGAGACGGCGGTACGGGATCATTTTGAATTTGAATCTAGCAAGCCTGTTCCATATTCATTAATCAAACGCCTACGCTCACATGCTGCTTATTGATGGGTATTATTTGAAAGCTCTGCCCTGCGAACATACCTTAATATACCTATTTAGAGTATAACTGAGCTAATTTTCATTAAATGTAGATTTTGATGAGCTAATCTAGAATTTGCTTTGCATTTGAAATGAACACGGCGTGTTCATTTCAAATGTTCACAGAATTCATGTTTGAATATTGTACAGAAGGTTATAGACAGAGGATTTAATTGTGATCCTTGTTAAAATGGCCAGAGGTGATTAAGGGTTACAAAGTTACTATTTAAGTTTGATATATTGGTTCCAATTCTACGTGGGAGAGTCATGCTTCGGTACAGATGGGCCTTTTCTACGGGAATGATATCACGACCTCACAAAAAACCAGTGTGAAGCAATTATTTTCTTTCTTTTCACCAAGGTAAGGTAAGGTTCACAAACATCATCACATCAACAGCCTTTAATAGTCCACTACTGGACATAGGTTTCTCCTTAGAAAGGAAGTTTTGGCCTTATTTAAGTCGTTTTTTCAGCAGTCTGGTTACCATAGCACAGGCTCTACCTAGTTTGGGATCAGACGGCCGCGTGTGAGATGTGTAAAGTTATTGTTATTATTAGTCAAAGTTAAAAACTCTCTCTTATCATCATCATCATCATTATCAACAGCCTTTAATCTTCACAAGTCTCTCCTTAGACAAGAGGTTTTGGCCTACTATACCACGCTGGCCAGACGAGTTGGTACGGGGTTTGTGACAAGTTTTCCTTCTCTAAACAGTGCTGCTGTTCCGCGTAGTTTGCTCTCTTAGTTGGCTTTTACGATAGGGAAGAATAGGGGTGGTCACACTTCGTATTCTTAATCCATCACCACACGAATAATGACTGTGTGTTAAAGTAGCCTAAACTTGAGGGGTTTAGGTTCCTCCTGATCCTGGTGGGAGGTCTCAAAAAGCTTAGGCTCACTTATGGCTCTTGAGTTGCAAGTGTTCATGGGCGGCGATAGTCTATTACAAATTTGGCGACCCATCTGCTCTTCGGCCTCCTATATAATAAAACAAATTGCATATAAACGTGTTATTGTTTAAATCACACTACTGTTCGTCGTCAGATGTGTTCAGGAACCCACACCTTTATCCTATTCCTTTTCCTTATTCCAATTTGTTCTTTATCTTTCGTCTCGTCTAAAAATGAATTCAAAGCAAGGAGAGTTAATGTCAGACAGACGATCGGCCAAAAGAAACTCAAAACTTAAACCCTAAATATTTTTATTTCATATTTTTTTTTGAAACTAGCGAAATCCTTTGCAAATGTTACATGTTGCGCTGAACTGGCATTAAATGGGGAAATGGGCAGGAAACTGATGATGATGATGATGATGAATTCGTAACCACCATCCGTACTAATACAACAGCCAGTTACAAGAGCGTTAACGCCCGTTAAGTCCACTCCCCAGAACCGGGGGCAGAAATTTTGCCATCACTAACAGAAATAAAAGGTGTGATCACTTTATTGAAATGACCGTGATCACACTTTTCAACACTACACTCAGATGAATGCTATTTAAAATGCCTGAAACGATATTATCTGAGCTTTACACGACATTCTATTGCGTCCGTCCAATGTCCAGATACCGTTTTAGCATTTCAATAGTAACAAATTGTGTGCGATATAAAGTTAAGTTAGGCTGGCTACAGACTGTTGACTTTGCAACGTTATTGCACGTACTGTCAAATTGCTGAGTAATGGATAGGGAAAAACTCAGGCACGTGAGAAATATATTTCTACATTTCTTAGGAGCGTCGATTTAGATTTTATCTGTGGACATGCGTGTCGCATTTAAGTTACTCTAGCAGGAGAGGTGTGAATTTAGCACTCACTTTAGTAAAGTTATCTTTTCCAACATTTATTTTCTAGCCGCAGAAGTGTTTTATTAATATATTTATTACGTGTGTTATTGAGATAAAGAACGTAATGACCATATATGTATATGATATCTCACGCTTTTGTTCCACTGAAGTCCATTTTACCTTGATTTTTGTCCATAAAAAAGAACTGGGTTAGTGTATAACGATAAAAACATCCAACATTTTAATAAACTATTTAATACTTAAAATCCGTGTTAAGGTTGTCTGGAAGAGATCGCTGTATGCAATAAGACCGCCGATTGTTACGTCTACATATTTGTAACTCATCTTTTGTTATCTTCTTTTTTAGTGTATACAATAAAGATATAAATAAATAAATAAAAATCATGTTCTAAAGAAAACAATAAACGACACTAATAAAAATGAAAATATTTGAAACAAAAATTAAGGAAATAAATGGTTACAATATATCTGTATAAAAAGTTACTGAAGTTTTAAGTAACCAAAATGTTTAAAGAGTTATGACTGGTAACAATTAACTTACAATTACCCAGGGAAGGCTTTTGTGTCCGTTTTTGTTGTTGATTGATTATAAAAAATTGTCTTAATGATATCTATATTCATTTATTAATATAACAAAATATTAAAAATAAAATGTATATTTACACATTATTGCCGTAAGCAACATTTTGATTGTTTTGTTATAGCGCTCACTTCTGGTTTATTATTTTTTCTCTACGTTATTTATTTATTTTGAATCGAGATTTATAAAGTCTGTTTGTTCGGGTTTATGTAAAGACATAAGAGCAGTGAATGAGATCTAAAAAATATATAGGTAAAACTTGATTGTGTATATCGTACAGACAACCATACCGCGCCGCTTAGATTACGTATATTGCTTATATAGTAATCATTAGATTAAGATCTTTTCTGCAGTAATATCTTATTATATCCAGGCCCATAGCGCCGGTATTGGCACATACTTTAAATTTACTACCATCTTCTCCGCACCATAAAGACATGAATGTTCTCCATAAATAAACAGACGAAATAAAAATTCTTTGGGCCTCTGTCCTAAGAACAACGAATGTCGTTCGATAGTGTCTATACTTTTTATAGAAATAATTAATTTCTTTTACAATCAATGCTAGTTTAGTACCCCTTTCTTTTTCTAAAAGACAACTCCAGCACTATGAATATATCCTCGCGGGGGACTTTACAAACATACATGAAACGGACACAAAGAACACCCAAACTCAAAACAACGATTTCTGGATTACGCAAAGTGGTATCCCATGTGGAGATCGAACCCACAACACTCAGCTTAGTAGGAAGCAGCAAGGTGACCGCTTAAATTACTACGCCAAATCTATGCAGTGCACCTGATATAATTAGGCTGCCTAATTCAAGGGAAGATTTACTTATCAATCCATTTAAATCAATTAAATAGATACAAAATAAAATAACTAATATTCAATTTGAATCAACATTTAGTCTTATTACTTATTCTAAATACTAAAAAGAAACCTTGCTTTTATCCTCGTAATGTACTCAATAATCTTTTGAAAGAGGACACTTGTTTTTAACGCAATAGTTTCACGGTTCAGATACAAAAGGTCAACAAGACAGTAGAAGTGTTAATCAATGCTTAAACTCCATGCTTTACTTAAGCGACTTGTCACATGATTAAAAACTAAATATATATAACTAAAATATTTAAAGAATACATCGTTAAATATTAAGAGTACTACACTTATTACGAGTACCAGCAGAGGTAATTACATGACATGTTTAATGTTATTCACCGCTTCTATTGTCGAAAACAAACTGGCAGCTTCAAATAATAATAATAATATAATAATATTAATATTCTACCACATTCACACAACGCCATCTAGTCCCAAACTAAGCAGAGCTTGTACTATGGGTACTAGACAACTGATATAAATACATACATACTTTTTTTGTAAATACATTCTTATTATACATAGAAACATCCAGACTAAATCAAAACATTAAAAGTTCATGCACACAAATGTTTGACTTGAGCGGGAATCAAACCCGTGACCTTTAGAATAGCAGTCCGTTACACAAACCACTACGCCATCCGTTCGTCAAATGTAAACACTGTAAGAAAAGTACTGATTTATGTATGTTAAATTGAAAAAAGCAAGTTTAGAAAGTAAGCACTATCATACCACTCACGCTAACAAGCTAATTATCGAAAGAAGAAGCATAGATACCGACAAATCGGTGATTAAAGTTTTATAATTTTCAAATATCCAGTGTCACTCACTGAATCTAAAGACACCTCCAAAGCCAAAATCTATCAAGTCCAAACGACTACAAACTATCAAATGCATACACTAGAATAACATAATTCTTCCTCTAACACGGTCGAGTAAAAACTCACTAAACAGAAATAATAAAATCACAACCGAGCTTGCAGTTTATTCCAGCGTACAATACTTTATCATCGGTGTCCCCGCCTGCGGTGAAACAACAGCCTTAGGCAGAAATTTCAATCTTCAAGCGCTATAAAGAGGAGCTGTAATCTTTCCTTGGATAGTGTTATTAAGCTATTAGTTCGGTTCGGGTATTACTTACAGGCCCGGGGAGAGAGAAGGTTGGAAGGGGGGGGTGGCGTCGGTCTGGAGGAAGCTATTAGCCAGCCGGTTTTACGGTAATTTTGGTAATAAACCAATATCCACATCTATTGCTTAGTGATGGGTTAGTACAAAAGATTAGATAGGAAGATACGCAGTAGCGTTTATATATCGTATTGTGATGTTAGAGCAATCAAACAGAAGAAAATAATTTAATCAGCAATTAATAAAATATTTTTTTTCCTACAGTATCTTACAAATTACATCTGTAGTAGATGAAATGTTTTAAAAATGAAAAATACTAGCCATACTCAGGCCAGGCTTTAAAACACTAAAAAACTATTTTTTTGTGTTTTTCTGGCTTTAATAGGCAGTGCAGTTTCTGCTGCTCGTACTTCTGGAGTCATTGGATCTGACGACTAAGCAAGTTCAGAAATCAGTTTGTCGTTCTTACTAATGGGTAGGTATAAAGAAGAGGAACACGAATTCCAGAACTAAGGGAGACTGTAGATAAGAGATCATTGCCTCAATCCAAAAAAAAATCGTAAGAGATGACAGAACACCTCACATAAAATGAATTTATGATTATTAAGAATCCTAGTGAGATTTTATTAGTTTTAAGAATTACTTTATTCATTCTACTCACGAAGTATTTACGAACAATATCCATACAACACTCAAGCAAATCTTCAAGGGAATAAATTAAAGACTAAATAAAATTACATTTTAAATATATTGAAAAAAAGTATATTTAAAAATGTACATACTTACATACTTCAACCACCATCAAGTCAAGAACGTACTCATTTACATTTAAATAAAGAATGCAAGATAAAAACACGTCAATCACTCACAGGTAATACAATCAACATATTCTACATTAAATGGTTGCCTTAAAATATATATAAAAGCAACATTGACAGTTTAAGTGCGAGCGTCCCTCCGACTTTTACGAGTTCTCAGACCATTAGGTATCAATTAGAGCTTCAACCCTTCTCTCTTCATTTGACTTTTACGGTTTGCTTTGGCCTCGATTAACGTCTCTTGATATCTCCTTTTGAATATGCAAATATATAACCTGAATTCGAAGTTCTGTAAACTCATTTAACTAAATTATCAGCTTATATCGTTTGAAACTTACGCAAAAACCGCAGAAGTAAGTTTTTGGTTCGCACAAAACTGATTTAGTACAATCTTGTAATTGTAGATTTTGGGGTTATTTTCGCTAACGCTTTCAGTGTCAAATTTTAAAAATGCTTTAAATATAAGTTTCTAATCATAAAAGAAAGTATGCTTTTTGATTTTTTAACAAAAACAAATTGCTGCCTTTTTCTCGCCTGCGCTCTATTTCATAAATGTCAATGGAAAGCTGCAAAATGTTTAAATGTTACTTTAGCGGCTATTTCTTTATTATTATTTTTACAGCTTCGAGGGAAAGAATCATTTTTTTTATCTAGATACAATCACGCCTTCATGATACTTCCTATAACAGATAACATAAATTGACAGGTCCAGCTCATATAGACCGGCTCGACCGGAGTGACACCACGGTCATATATATACCGTTATATTATAAACCGGTGAAAAAACTGAGGTTACCCGAACCAAATTTACCTTCTCCTGATTGTGGGGTTAGACTCAAAGGATAGCAACGCATTCGTGACGTAGTCATTTACCAGGTGACCCGTTAGCTTTTCGTCTCCTATAGCATGTACAAAGGCTACTGATAACTTCTGTCGGTTAGAAGTTGGTGAACATACATAAAGAATACATACAGCATCATCATAATCAGCCTATCGCAGTCCACTGCTGGACATAGGCCTCTCCCATTGCACGACACTTTGTTAGATTTTGGGCTTCTCGCATCCAGCTCATACAGCTTAATATAATAATACCTCTTTTTTTGGAAGTCAGTTAAATATATAGCGAAGATTCAAATCGCTTTGGCTATTGGCACTCAGGTTATTCGTACAACATATTTGACAGAGTTTTGAAGAACAAAATTCAGCTTAACTTAGCTACTTTAGATGTTAACAAGCATAAGCTCACAATTACTGTTATTATTAATTACGAATACAAATTCAAAGTTCATTTTGTTGTCGTAATGGCAGTTCGCGTTTATTTGTTTCCCGAGGGCTGTAATTATAACTGCTTTTAATTGGCTGGAATAAGATTACGGCATGTGACACTGGAGGCTGGGGTGATTATAGTCTAAAGATTTCAGTAAGAAATTCAGAGAAATGAGGGTGTAATACAAAGGTAAAATGTGTGATGAAAATATTATATAGCTTAAGATTTGCTTTAAAGAGTCTTGGTAGTTTTCAAAATTGGTGTTGTCGGATCAGGTTATGTGTAGGTGTATGTCCAGTAGTGGACGTATTTCGGCTGAGAACAAGAAAGAGAATAATCAAGTTTACGCTGTCTGTGGCAAGAAAATAGTATATTTGCCGTATTTTAAAATACTATTTGACGGTATTAATGGCTAGTCAATAACCTGACAAAAAGTTCAGTTTTAACTTATAGGGTTAAAAATCTATCAGTAATTAAAAAAATCTTTTGAAATTTAATTACATTAAAAATAACTGAATAATTTGTTATAATGTCAGGTGCTTGATTTATATTCTACTAACACTTGTGATCAGCTTCGCTTAGGTTAATGTAGATTTTGTCAATTACGCTTTTTTGGGATAATAAGGACCATAATATGTAGTACTCCTCATTCTAATCTATAAATCTTAGTCTATCAATGGATCTTTCAGATCACCACGTGCTCTATAATAGTAGTACTTTAGTAAAGTTAACAACCATCAAATGTATTCCGGCAGCAGAAAAATGAATGAATGAAAACACAAATGTACTATTTTATTGTCTCTTAACTATTTGTTAATTTAAAGAATGAAATAAATAAGTGTGCACTGTGAGGGTTTATTATAGTTCCTACTTTTTAACTACGAAATCGATGACAGTAAACTGACTATCCACTCAAAGTCAAAAGTACTTTTGTTAATAACGTAAACCCTTTTTTTTTTTTTTTTTTTTGTTGACGGGGTGGAAAATCCCTTCGGATCTCTTGCTCCTCGGGGCTAGGAGCTAGGAGTATGTGGTGATTCCACTAAAAACCACCCCGACGGCCGGCCTCAGGTGTCCTACTCTGGGAGGACCCGGACCATGTTATTTCAGGTCCTCCCCGAATTGACACCATGCCTAGTCAGGCCCTATCCCAGGGGAAAATCACTTCCCCCCTCAATCGCGACGTGGCGGCCCAATTTCGTCTTAATGAAATCAGGCCGCCATCCTATCCCCTACCGCAACATTCAATCAGCGACCAGAGGTCCCCACTCTCTGGCGGCCCGCGGCCCCGTCGGCGGCTGGTATGGTCGCCGACGTCCTTTACGCTCAGGATCGGCCCTCTCCCGATCCCGTTCAGCGGTCTCTTTCTGGAGCATTACAGCTTCACAGAAAGAGACCACTGCGCCCCATCCCTCCTCACCCGCCAGCATGGCAGCAATGATTGCTGGCGGGGACAGGTCTCTTCCGATTTGGCCGACCAGGACTTCGCGTTCAGACGCCCACGCGGGGCAGTCTTCTAGCGTATGCTGGGCGGAGTCCCAGTCGGCTGCGCAGTGCTGGCATTGTGCCGTCTCCTCGCGTCCGAATAACGTAAACCCTACGATTCATAATTGAAATTGTAAGTAATTGTACTTACAGTCCGAAGGCTGCGGTGCAATTCTCTTTTCTTTCATTATTCCCTTCTTTGTTACCCTATCTTTTTGTATTAACAGCATTTTAATTGTCATAGAGCTTGGCGCTTTGTTTACAATTTCAAAAGTGAAATAAGATGAGAGTTTAATTAAATGTTACATTTATTTATTTCGGTATTTTTTGGTTAAATTGTTCCTATTGAGGATAAAATTTGTTATTGAATTAGCTTTTATGAGTGTTTAAGGAAACGCTCAATTTGATTATGAATGGGATATTATATTTTGGATTTTGTCCGCGTTTTAGTCCGCGGTTTTACTCACGACAAAGTTTGGTTCTCTGTTTGTGTAATTGTTTAAAGTTTTTCAGTTTGTTTGTCGTTAGCAAATAATAATATTGAGTCTTTTCAATTGTCAGAAGAGGTTTTCGATGCAGTAGTTGGATTAAGAATACGGAGTGTCACCACCCCTATTATTCACGTGGGTGTCGTAAAACAACGCAGGGTAACAGCACTTTAAAGAGAAGGAAATCTCGAAGCAATCCCTATACCGACCCGTCTGGTCAGCGTGGTGTAGTAAGCCAAAACCTCATTTCTTAAGAGAGGCCTATGTCCAGCAGAGGACTGTTAAAGGCTGTCCGATGATGATAAGTTTCCTCAGAATTACGTCAATTGTGAATCCATTTTGTTTTTTTTTTATAATACTCCTAGTTTGAACCAGTGACTCCTGCTCACAAATGCTCTATGGCACCACCGCATCGTCGTTTATTGATTAGTTCATCCACTGAGTAATTAGTTTTAATAACATCATCATCATCACCAACAGCCTCTACTAGTCCTAGTACTAGTAAATATTGAATAACACATGCTAGTAAACAGCTGGTAAAATAATTTACTTAAACAGTAAGAGAGCAGGAGTTAGACATTTTCATCACATCAGGTTCTTTTTTACAACTTTCTATTTTTGTAACCTTCATTATACTCATCTGACAGGTCGTTCAGTGTTTCTAGCACCCAAATAACGGTATTTACACTTCTGGTGGTAGACGCATCCCTTCTCACACCTGTCAGCCTTAATTGCCTGTTAGACGGTTCTCGGTAATAGCTATTTGGTGTACAAAAATAATGAGTTTTATTGACTGCGTAGTTAGGAGTCTATTTGTGTATTGTTACACTGACGGCTGAAGTGAAATAACTCAACTGGGCAACCTAATTTACAGTTGGTTACAATATAACTGTTACTTTCATCATCAATAACCCCTTTTTTTGTGACTGGTTGGAACATGCCTTTCGGATCATCAGCTTATTACACGCTTTTTATTAGCTTCACCTGTATGTTTGTTTGTAACCAACTCCTTTGGGCGTGATTTTGACTGACTTTAAACGGTCAGAATTCGTTAAAACTTTGTAGATATATCGAGGACCGATGACAACACTAATTAAAAATTAAAAATAAATAATATTAAAATAAAATTAATATTAAAACAAAGTCGTTAGAAAGAAAAGTTATAAAACCAAACTAAAAAATAGAAAATTAATAATAATAATAATTTAATAAAAAAATTGACGACTTTGTTTAGGAAGAATGGAGTAAGTTCAACATGTTATAAACATTAAATTTAAAAAGTAACCATACATTTTATTTTTACTTATATTTTTCTGCGTATTGTGTCGATAATATTGGAAATCATCAATGATCACGTTATCTAAAGTAATAATGTGGTACAGTCAAAAATGTTTAAGATAGTATATTTCACTGGGAAAGTAAAATTTGAGCAATTCGTTTCAGAGGCTTATCATCATCTGCCTACCCTTATACCAGTTTTATTTGTGGTCGGCGCAGTAAGTATGATTCTTCCATTCTACTCTATCATTCGTCAGCTCACTGTTCACTCCTTTCCTAGTCATATCCTCACTTACACAGTCCATCCAACTTTTCTTTGGTCTTTCTCTTCTCTTGTACCCTTCAACTCCCATACCTAATACTTTCTTCGCCACCTCCCGTCTAGAATCAGGTGAAGTATCTGGGCCTCAACTGGTACGAAGACCGAATCAACCACGATGGAAGCGCCGGGGTGTGGACCACGACGGGGCCCCTGGGACAAGAGAGCCTCCGTCTTATCCATTGCCACCTATAAGCCTAGCGCCTCAATGCGCCCGACCACCAGAAAGACTCCCCTCCGCCCCCAGGGCTGTAACCAGCGTATCATCGGCGTAACAAATAACGTCCAGTCCGAGATATATTATAACACCCTTCCGTAGGGTATTTTCCTAACATTTCTAATGTATTATTAATCCCTCTGGGGACAGCAAAATCATGTATTATATATATTTTTATGTCTTTTAGAGGCTGATATTACGTACGTGTAGAACAATATATTTTAGTTAATTTTTTTTTATGGAATAACCTTCATACAATTCACAGGTATGTAATCGCGTTAATTTCTCTACGTATCATCATCATCATCATCAACAGCCTTTAATAGTCCACTGCTGGACATAAGCCTCTCCTTAGAAAGGAAGTTTTGGCCTACTATACCACGCTGGCCAGTCGGGTTGGTATAGGGTTTGTGTCAAGTTTTCCTTCTCTCTGCAGTGTTGTTGTTCTGCGTAATTTTCTCTCTTAGTCGTCTCTTACGACACCCACGGGATAAATAGGGGTGGTGACACTCTGTATTCTTAATCCGTCACCACACGGACACGGACACGGACCATCTCTACGTATACATAATTATATATATCATGGAACCCGAAGGATTCTCTTCTAGTGACGTTAAATTGATAGTTTTCTTATATATAAGAAGTTAATCACTTAATTCTAGAATTTAATTCCTCAAATTGATAAAAGAGAATTGACAATACAAATGATGATGGATGAAAAACTGACCTTACTTAAAGTGGTATGTACTCATTTTTTTACAGATGAACTAATTTGATATTATAACTCATAAGCTGTTTCACACAATCACATATTAAGATATAAAGAAAGGGAGGATCATTGAAATAGGTTGGTTAATCACGTTGTTAAGGACAAATGTTAATTGCGCGATGCAGAGATTAGTTGTTACTATGTAGTTCATCCCCGAGATAGCGTAGAATCTTCTTTTACTACATATATATAAACCACGCACATACTCACTATCTACGCTAACCGTAACACACAAAATAAAGTAATTTTCAATATGTATTAATTAACACTGATAAATTTTTCTCAGTAGGTATGTGGTGTACTAACCTTATAATGTTTGCGAAACATTTAAATCAGGCACGTCAATGGCGGTCACGTAATTGCATTATTGACACTTAATTAAAACACGTACAAAATCACAAGCTTTTGGATATGATGTTCCGGTTTGAATTTAATATTTTTAGCAGACTTGTTTGTAATATACATTATTATTTATACAAAATATATAAAATGTAAGTGCAGATTATACATATCTCATAAGTCACTCCGTATGGTGACATATTAAGAATACGGAGCGTCACCACCCCTATTCATCCCGTGGGTGTCGAAAGAGCCGACTAAGGGAGCCAACTACGCAGGACTAGTTTGAAATTTGACCCGTCTGGCTAGCGTGGTATATTAAGCCAAATCCTCCTTTAAATGCAGTGGACTATTAAAGGCTGATCATCATGATGAATTAGTCTCTAAATATCTCAGTAACATTTTAATCAAGAATATAAGTTATTGAAAACGCTGATCGTTTTATTTTCAGCTAAAATTTTCTGTTTTATTTTAAACGATTAATGTTGTTCTTAAACCAAAATAGATTACTTTTTTATGGATCACCACTTATGAACTACCTATTAGTCCCTCTAATGCAGGTTTTTCTTCTCACCTCAAAAAAGGCTTAAGCTAAGAATCGTTATAGCTTCGTATAAACCTTACCGTTATCCACAGTGTACATAGTTTAATGTTTATTACCCTACCCCTTATAGGTTATAGTAACGTTTTATGGGATGTTATCGCGATAGCTGAAAGCCAGTGCCACTTGCACTTCAATAGTTCTTTCACTAAAACTAATAACCCGTAGCAATGTGTAAGCTCATAGCAGTCTGAAATGGCTTTTGCTACATAATGTCTACGGCGTAGCACGTCTACGAGGTACGGCCCGGAAAGTCCAAGCGAAATGAATTCCCGATGAGACAGTTATGAGAATGGAAAACTTGTGAAAAGGCCGAGAGCTAGTTCTTTCATTTTGCTTTTCAATGGACTTTTCTTTTAATATATAAGAGTGCTTTGTCGCCTACAATTGACTTTAAATTGTTTTGTTAATATAAAAACCGCATAAATTATTGTAGGCAACAATTTTTTTTTTTAATTTTACTGGATTTTCGAAAATAGTATGTAAACTGGTGTTTATATAGTATGTGTAAGTAGGAGAGCTTTCTTTTCTTATGGTATAGGAAGGGGGGCGAACGAGCAGACAGGGCATCTGATGGTAAGTGACTACCGCCACCCAAGGACACCTGCAACGCAAGAGTCACAAGTGCATTGGCACCCTTAAAGTCCATCCTCCTGAATCAAAGGGAGGAGGAGTTCAGGCTCTAGTTTAATTACTTGTCTAACATTTGCTATATCAATATTATTTTTATACCCGTTCACCTGCAAACAAAGTCGCAGGCATCAGCTAGTTGTTAAATAGAACTGTATTTCTTCTTAGTGAGTATTACGACGTAATAAAAGATGACGTTTATAACCCGACATCTTTTATCGCTGACGTTCATAATATTCATAATTTTAACTAGTAATATGAATGCCACTATTTCTGGTGGGGTGGAGGGGATGAATTAAAAGGCGGCTTCTGTTGCAGGTGTCCATGTATGGTGATAGTCACTTAGTTTCAGGTGATTCGTTTGTTCTTTTGCCCGCTATATTGTTTGTTTGTTACGTTTCTTCGCCTTAACATCTTAACTTATCATCGTGAAGTTTAGATTCACATTTTTACGAACTGAATCCTTTCATTCAGAAACAGTACTGGTACTGACTGATTATTCTGTTGGTCTAGTGGCTAATTATTTTCACTGTTAAACCAGTACTGGGTTCCGTTCACACTTAGAACACACGTATAATGAAATCGTTCATTTGATTTATTAAATATAAATAGTATTTAATAAATCAAACGGGCTTAATACTATCATCGGTTTGAAACACTTTTTAAACAAGTAGAAATGAATGCACAGGGATTGGAATTAATTATGGTTAGAAAAATTAAAAAAAACACCCTTTTATAATTTTTAATAAATAAATAACTTTCTGTAAGTTCAAGATCTTTTCCTTTTCTTATCACGCTTTTTACGATAAATTGATTTTACTTTTTGAACTTTTAGAAAAATTTGTTCTACTATTTGCAAAAGCGTGTTTTTTTAAACTATAATTTATTTTCCATTTTTTAGTTATTAATGATGATTATTTTCTCCTTAAGATTAAAAAAAGTAATAAGTAAATAGGTCACAGATGCTTCAGCACACGTCACTTAGTACGTAGCAAAAGACACAACCGTATTTTTAGGTATCGAAAAAGTCGTTAATCCTGAAGATCCTGATCAGGATAATCGGCCAAATTTTTCAAATTATTGTATTGTCATTGGTCCTTGATAAGTGTACGAAGGTTTCATATAATTCGCCGTTTCAAATTGGGTCAAAATCACGTTCGAAGATTCTGATACGTGTATGTATACGTACTTATATACCAAGCCAAGCAATATAAAACTATCATGCAACCCAGATTTTAGAGCTATATGTCTACATATTTGAAACAAAAAAAAAAGGTAATGGACTTTCAATACTTTTTTGGGAAGTGTTTGAGGTCCGCCACTAAGTCATCAACTCAATACAGTGTGAGGCTCTCGGTATGAAGTTGTTTTGTAACTAGTTCACTTTGCGGTCATTTCTCGTCGCTCTGGCCGAGTATTGCACCACATGCCACTGTATTCTGTATGGAGTTATAGGAAGTTGTGGGTGCATCCAAACTTTTATATGAATGTGCTGTCAACTTGTTTTTATGTTTTGTTTTTTTTTTTTTCATTAAATATGTTTGGTTGAATTAGTTTTCGGAGACTTCCGGTTTAAGGACCTGTCTAAAGGAAGGCGAGTGACTTACGGAGTCCATGTGAGATGCTATTCTCGAAATATATGCGAGATTAACAGTAACGGATTGGATTACAATTTAAGACACAGATAGTTATAAAAACATAGATATACTCTATATTCAACCTCTTAAGAGGCTCAAGGATTCAAATGTATAAGGTAAACGTATATGATAGATCTTTCAACCGATCTCAGGTAACGTCACACTCAGTGACAAGCAATCAATAGTTTAACAGAGTTCCGGAATTGACCAATCAAGAAATTATTAACCAAATGTCTTATCTAATGATCAAACTTTAAAGTAATTTTACTTTAATAGACAGACATAGTAATTATTAAGTTAGCTTTAAAGAACATTGAGTTCTGGTATTATTTGGCGTTCGTCTGAACTATATTCTCCAATTTTGTGAAAACAGTCTCAACATAACTTAGCACTTGGAAAACGAAGAGAAAATAGCTATGCCTCGGCTATATCAGTCGGGACTGGTAGCGGCTTGAATATTCCGTCATTCAACTCTGGCTGTCGGAATCCGATTCAAATCCTTTTGTTTGCACAGTGTAGCACACTAGAGAAACTTAGTGGAGTTTATCTATTTTCTACAAGGGCATGTTACCGTGAATATTCGTTTTCTTCGTTCAAAGGTAAGTAATGTCAGCCATATTGAATTATACATATACTGTAGCTTTTATTTGTTTGCAATGGTAAAAGGGAATATGACATTAAGACGATTCGAAAGGACAGTGTCAGGCATATATGGGATTTTTGTACCGCCTCGCGTATTATCGTTTATTGTTGTATTTCTTTGGCTGATAATATCATCAACAATTACAGTATTAATCACCAGATTTTTATAACTTTGCTTTCAAAAGTTATTTCAGTTTGTAGTTTTTGTCCTGCGTGGGAATCGAACCCTTCTGTTTAGCAGTCAGGGTCACTAATCACTAGACCAAAAGGCCCGTTAAATAACGGTGCTATTGTTTCTTAAATACGTGTTTTATCGTATTTTTAGCAAGATTGTTTCGAGTTATGAACGTTTTATACAGTTTTAAATTATCTACTTTCACGAGAGTGTACGTTCCACGTCGCCCCAGTTCCGATACCATTGGGCTTAGTTACTTTACTATACCTAGGTGCTGTTAGAAATATTTTTACGCAATCCAGTCAGTAAAAACGGTAAACACCAAGAAGTAAAACCATCTCATTTGTAACAGTGAAAATCATTTACACTGATACGCTCTTTAATTTCTGAAATACTGTTTTTTTTTTTTACATTTCTCCAAATATCTCAAAGTATCGACTGATTAAGACGCTTCAAGGTCCAGATCAAGATAAATAATTGGTTACAAAAACTATCACGCTATCCATAGTAGTCTACCTACCTACTTAGACATCGATTCCTTTTTTACGTAATTAGCTGTAAATTTAGCAGATCTGATGCTATTATTGTCATCAATCATCATCAACAGATTTTAATAGTCCACTGCTGGACATAGGCCTCTTCTTAAAAAGGAGGTTTTGGCCTACTATACATCGCCAGACGGGTTGGTATAGGGTTTGTGTCAAGTTTTCCTTCTCTCTGCAGTGCTGTTATTCTGAGTAGTTTTCTCCCTTTGTCGGCTCTTACGACACCCACGGGATGAATAGGGGTGGTGACACTCTGTATTCTTAATCCGTCACCACACGGAACTGAATGACTCACGGAACGCTATTATTGTATTCACTTTATTTCCTGCCGGCCCCTACTCGTCTTATCCACAAAATATAGCCTTTGGATAAAGTGAAAATAACGTAGACTTAATCAAAATATTCGTTTAATGTTATGTGTGGGTGTGAAACAATGAATATATTTAGACAGTACTGAAATAAACATGGCGTAGGAGTACCCACACGAGAGTCATAACACATCTCTCTCATGATAAGCGTATTAAAATATTTAACGTGTGGTTAAATATAATAGAAGATACAAGTACAAACACACATTTATTATAGACTAAATAAAGGACTTTGAAAACACAGTTTAGCTTATTAGATATTTACCTAAAGTAAATACCTTTTAGTGCTTTTAAGTTATTTTTCTCAGACGTCAAAGACACACTTTGAAGTTTTCTTTTTATCAATCTTAATAGCTAATCGTAAGATCTAAAAGCCTTTACTAATACTAAAGGATTCTCTGAAAACAATGTAATGAAATACAAAGGCGAACAATTTAAAATACTAATGATCCATTCCATTTGTCAAATTAAATTTCTAAAAGAAAGAACTATGAAAAAATTCAATTAAGTCCCATTTTTTATAACTAAACTAAGTCTCAAGCAGAGTTGTGACATTCATGATTTAAAACTTAACCGATGATTAATTAATAACAAACAAATCTTTTTATTTTCGTAAATTGAGTGTTCAAAAATTCATATTAATTCATAGTAGTCCATACTAATATTATAAACGCGAAAGTGTGTCTGTCTTTCTGTCTGTCTGTAACCTTTTAAACCACTGAACTGATTTAAATGAAATTTGGTATAGAGATAATGCGAGTTCCGAGAAAGGACATATGGTAGTTCTTATGCTAGAAATCATCCTTTAAAGGGGTGAAAGGGGGGGGGGGGGGCAGTTTACATGGGGAATCAATAACCGCTGAACCGATTTACATGGAATTTGGTATGGTGATACTTTGATTCTTGAGGAAAGACAGAGGCTATCCTTTACCGCGGTAATCGACATTTCGCGGGCGGAGCCGCGGGTAATACCTAGTTATGTATAAAATACACTTACGCTTATATCCACGTGATAATCCAGAGACGTAATAAATGCTCACATTTTGTCGACGATAATTTTAGTCCCACGTGAGACTATTCTAACCGGACACATATATTTACAGTCCCACGTACGTGAGACTATTCCCGTCAACCGGGCACATATATTTACAAATGTATGTATGTACAAATACATAATATATACAAATTACATCCACACACAACAAATAATCGTGCCTATCACACAATATGTATCGTCAAGATCGCTAACCATTACACTAACAGGCCCATCATTTAGAAGTTTCCATTGAAAATTAACTATTGAAATCAGTACAGTCACCCACTAAAATTTTATCAGTATTGTTCATGAATTACATTATGTTGCCATCAGATACAGAAATTGAACGTATTGCCCCAATAACATACATCGGTGTACGTTATACTCGTAGTTTCTTCTTAACTCTGTCAGTTAAAGCGAGGTCACTAGGTTCCCTGGGTCTCTTCTTATATAATTGACTGCACGGATGGCGTAGTGGTTTAAGCGGTCGCCACGCCGCTTACAAATACGCTAAGTGTTGTGGGTCCGATCCCCACATGGGACGACACTTTGTGTGATCCACAAATTGTTGTTCTGGGTCTGGGTGTTCTTTGTGTCCGTTTCATCTATGTTTGTAAAGGTCCCCGCGATACAGGATATATGCCTAAGTTGTATTAAAAAAAATATATATATATGATTTTCGCACACGGCTTACTCCCAAACTAGGCAGAGCCTGTGCTGTGGTAACCAGACTGCTGATAAACATAGCAGTGATGCTAAATGACCATCATCAACAGCCTTTACTAGTTCCCTGCTGGACATATGCCTCTCCTTAGAAAGGAGGTTTTGGTCTACTACACCACGCTGGCCATACGGGTTGGTAGGTATCAAGTTTTCCTTCTCTATGAAGTGCTGTTGTCCTGCGTAGTTTGCTCCCTTAGTCGACTCTTACGACACCCACGGCATGAATAGGGGTGGTGACACTTTGTATTCTTAATCCATCACCACACGGACTCTAAATGATACGTTATAAAAATGGCAGGTTCATTTTCAAGAGTTGGAATACACATTTTTGCGATTATAATGAGAATATAGACCCATTAAATTATTTTCTTCCTTCTTCGCCCTATTTACTTCTTAGAGTTCTAAGGCCCAATTGCAAGTTTATTTCACTTCTACTCGATCGTCGTGTGATCGGTCCGCACTGAAATCTCCACCAATCACAACGCCAAACATGATGTGAAATAAACTTACACTAAGCCCTATAGTGAACGCTCACCGACAGGCACTGGTGCAGTGGCGCGCGCGGCTGGAACAACAGCGGAATGCGCGCCAACGCGCTGTCGGTGCCGTTCTGCCTAGCCTCGAAGCTTCAGTAGGTAGGGAGGGAGGCCGCGTCACCTACCGATTGACGCAGGTACTCACTGGGCATGGTTGCTTCGGTGAGTACCTGAATCGTATCGGACGCGAGGAGACGGCACAATGTCAGCACTGCGCAGCCCACTGGGACTCCGCCCAGCACACGCTGGAAAACTGCCCCGCGTGGGCGTCTGAACGTGAAGTTCTGGTCGGCCAAATTGGACGAGACCTGTCCTCGCCAGCAATTATTGCTGCCATGGTGGCGGGTGAGGAGGGATGGGGCGCAGCGGTCTTTTTCTGTGAAGCTGTAATGCTCCAGAAAGAGACCGCTGAACGGGATCGGGAGAGGGCCGATCCCGAACGTAGAGAACCAGAGAAGGGACCTCTGGTGGCAAATTGATTGCTGCGGTAGGGCATGGAGGGGGGAAGTGTTCTCCCCTGCGATAGGGCCTGATTAGGCATGGTGTCAATTCTGGGAGGACCTGAAATAACATGGTCCGGGTTCTTCCCAGAGTAGGACACCTGAGGCCGGCCGTCGGGGTGGCTTTTAGTGGAATCACCAGGAATTACTATTGTCCTCAAAAAGTTTTGTTACAGAAAAGCTCTTCAAAGACTAAAAAGAAACATTACTATACTACAGTTCAAATAAAAAGCTGCACAACAATTCCTAAGTATTTTAAATGTGCATACAGTCCTACGCCCACTCGTGGAGTAGCCGCAGTTAGACGTAACTTGTCGATAATTTAGTTACCGCACCAACATTATACTGCGGGAGTTTGTTATAGTTTCCGCTACACTCAGCCCCCGAAATACTGGGGATACTCGCTGATATTATACATTTTAATATTGTTTATTTAATTTTATATTATATAGCAATAAATTAAAATTCATTTTTGGCTGTGTATTGACAGCCAAATCACTTACCTATACTTACAAATTAGTTACGAAACGACGATTACAAGTTTAAATCCGACTTATGAGATAATAAACGCGCTCACCGTTGAGAGCGAGTAGATGTAAAATAAATGGACATTTGGGCCTCTCATGCCAAGTGACTACCGTCGCCCATCGTCACTTGCAACTTAGGGTTCTTCAGTGAGTCCCCCTTCCCACAGAATTTGATAGGGGGATTCACTTGGCTACAAATACTACTATTTAAGGTTGTCTTCTCTTACTTTGGTTGTGTTATACTAAAAGATTACATCTATACTACTATTATAAAGCTGAAGAGTTTGTTTTTTTGTTTGTTTGTTTGAACGCGCTAATCTCAGGAACTACTAGTCCGATTTAAAAAAATCTTTTAGTGTTAGATAGCCCATTTATCGAGGAAGGCTATAGGCTATATATCATCACGCTAAGAGCAATAGGAGCGGAGCACCAATGAAGAATGTTTCAAAAACTGAGAAAATTTATTACTATTGAAAGACGCAGACTAAGTTGCGCGGGTCAGCTAGTAATAAATAATTACTGTTCTAAAACATATCTCAATATCCGAATTAATCAACCCAAACGAGTAACTTATAACCAATACAAAAAATATATTCTCTAAATAATCCGCACGTCGTTATTCACATATCTATATACCTGTATATATGTTGTATAAGTATAGATCATATTAGTACAATCACTGACTAATACGTATGTTGTATTTTTTGTGTAACTGCGGACCAGACCAGTTACGGACTAAGATATATTAATCACATAAGAATTAACCAGGGATTATCTAAGGTTAGTTCTTGTGTCAAAAATTAGCACTGTTCAGGAGAATATTCATTTCTTTTTTCAATATTTGCTTGCATATTAAACCAGTTAGCAACATATTTAGATTGCTTTTTATTCATGGTACAAAACCTATATTAATTTATTCGTCAAAAACAATACATTTTTGTAACAGTTTTCTGTAATTTTAAAATAAAATTTATATTTCTGTGATGTGCACAAAGTGTTAAATTGGAACTAACAGGCGTTTCTCTAAATATAAACGAACTTTTTAGAGATAAAAGAGGATAGTTTTTACGTCTGTTTTATAAAAATAATAGTTTCCCTTTTAGACTATAAAGGTAAAAAATAAATTTAGGATGTGGGAAACGACTAGGTATCAAGGAACTAGATAAAAGGAAAATTTGTTTTAAAATCCGGTATCCGCTAGTTTCTGCTGGAACCTATTTGTTCGTCAAAAGAGAGCCTTAAAATGGACAAGACGGAGATTTTATCTAAAGCCTGTGTCGTATCAATATCGTTCTAGTAAGACAACTTCTTCTGGAATTGTCGATGACTATCTTGAACAAGTTGGCTTACTGTGTAGTCTTGAGCAACTTAGATAAAACTTGGAAAGGCAAATGTTTGAACAGCTACCCATGATCTTATCATCCGTGTATCATGTGTATGTTGCTTAAAATGGTCAATTTCGTTGAAATATTCTTTTCTTTTTCTTTTTTTAAAACACTACTCCCGCATTAGGAATACATTTAGGACTTTACAAAAACACATGAAACGGACACAAAGAACACCCAGACTCAGAACAACAATTTGTGGATCACAGAAAGTGTTGTCCCATGTGGGGTTTGAACCCACAACACTCGGCACAGTAGAAAGCGGCGTGGCGACCGCTTAAACCACTACGCCATCCGTGCAGTCCGTCCATATATGACCGCTAACTAGAGATTCCTAAAAATACTTACAATTGTGCATCTATGTACTATTACTACAACACACAAAATGTGAAGAGGACTATTTTTTTATGGCATAAGGGGGCAAACGAGCAGGCGGGTCACCTGATGGTAAGCAACTACCGCCGTCCATGGACACCTGCAACTCAAAAGTCACAAGTGCGTTGCAGCCATTTGAGTTCCTCCCACTTGACTCAGCGGGAGGGGGGATTTGGGCTCCGGTAACCTCACTCACTCCGGTTTTCTGTGAGGCCGTGGTATCACTCCGGTCGAGCCGGCCCATTCGAGTTTCGACATAAAAAAAGGTGCTTATATTTTTCAAAAATAAAGTTAATCGGCGTGAAGACGATGAAGTGAGGATGGGAAGGTAAAACTGATGGGTATTGATTAAAGTTAATTTTTCAATTGATTGACTAAATTCAGGTATTACAGAATCTAATAAATTTCACAGAAATTGTATCCTGACAGTATTCTTTAGATAATTTTGCGTATATTTGAGTATGCCTAAGTATTGAAATTTAAGAAGAATATTTAATTCAAAACAGATTAAACATTATTTTTATCCTGTGAGCTACACAGACATAATATATTTTTTTCTCTTTCACATTAAAATGAATATTTCTAACAGAACAGTAAATTAAATATTAACACCGCAATATCTTTACCAAAAACATTGCGACACAAGGCAATATCTCAAACATAAAGTATTAAATTTAATTGAATCTTAAAATTAATCTCACAAGCGTATTAATCAAAGTTATTGAAATGGAATATCATTAATTACTGACTTGTAGCAGAGACCAACGATCAAAGTTTAAGGTTTCATCATTTAGTACCCTGTTGACATATTCGTAGAAGATTATAATATAAATTTGAGCAATGTTGTATTAATTTGGTTAATTAGTGTTAAAGAATTATGGTTTCTGTAAATAGTTTTAAGTATTAGAATAATTTCTGTGTTTGAGAAGTACAAGGCCTCAAAAGGGTTCTTTATCAGGTAATAATAACAATATTTGACCACATTTACACAACGCCATCTAGTCCCAAAATAAGCAGAGCTTGTACTGTGGGTACTAGACAACTGATATAAATACATATATACCTTTATTTTGTAAATACATACATATTATATATAGAAACACCCAGACCAAATCAAACATTAAATGTTCATAACGCGACCTTTGGAATAGCAGTCCGTTACAAAAACCACCACGCCATTCGGTCGTCAAAGTGGTGGTGAAGATACCTGTCGAGTCGATAATATCAGGTAATGCATTAGTACCCGATAAATTACACCTGTTCGAGTACCTTAGCTGAGAGATCACTATAGTTGTATTTACTACTTCGAATTTGAATTGAAAATATTTGTTAATTTGCAGAATTTATGAAAAATATATGGTGTGTGTACGCGACTACACTCCATGAGGCCACGGGTTTGATTCCCAGGCCGGGAAAGGAAGGAACTACCTGGTAGTAAAATATTATCAAAGTTCAAGATTACCCGGAACAAACAGACAGACATATACAAAAACAGACAGACAAAAAGTATTTAAACTGGTTTTTGGGTATAGGTATCGTGCAAATAACCGCGAAAGCATGAAAAAAAAAACAATTATTTTGACATTACAGACACTTTAATTTTATTTATTTGTATCTACGAGTATAGACTATATAAATTTATGTTTTCTTTAGATTTGCCATAACAAAGGAGATTGATAGAAGCCGGACATACAACGGACAGTAATTCAGTAAACTAATTAAAATAGTAATAATATTATTCTATAATGGAATAAATTTTCTCGAGAATATGGTTGTATCAAATTAATACATATATATTAAACCAAAACTACTCAATAATGAATAAAAATATTTTTATAAAATCTGAGCGTAGGAGCGGGGACTAATGTTTATTAAGTTATGATTTTAGTTTTATTGTTTATTCATGCTATCGGGTAAGCAGGTAGCAGATTAAAACAGTGCTTAGCATTTCAACACTACTGGAGTTTAAAAAAAAGTGTGACAACATACTTTTCCGCAAATATTTGTGGCCGAGTGTACTTGGCATGCAGACACGCGATTCCCGGGTCAGTGTACTGGCGTGCTGTTGGCTCGAACAGAACCAAATCAGCACCGCGTAGGTACCTACTGATTACTGCTTAGGATGCCGACACTGCTATTACGAAATTAAAAATAACTTAGGAGAATTACTTCGATAAAAGAAACGCAGTTATTATATATTTTCTAACGACACAATTTTCAATAAACAAAACTGAGTTTAGCAATTTACACGCTTTATATTAGCTCCACTTGTATGATTGTTTGTATGTTTGTAACCGACTCCTTTGGGCGTGATTTTGACTGACTTTAAACGGTCAGAATTCGTTCAACCTTTGTAGATATACCGAGGACCGATGACAATACACTAATTAAAAAAAGAAATTAAAAAAAATATAGTTTTAAAAAACTAAAAAACACGCTTTCTATAGAAAACCAAACTAAAAAATAGAAAATAAATTTGAAAAAAAGCGTGGGGTGCTTTTTACTATTGACAACAGGCACCCAACGCTTTTTTCAATATTTATTTTCTATTTTTTTAGTATCTACGTATAGAGTGTTGTGAATTAAAAACAAAAGCCACTTCGAATCACAGGTGACTCTAAACTGCTTAAACTATTACTTACTGAAGGTAAATTACTTGGTTGTTTTAAGGGGCAGGAAGTTTCTTGTTGCTAAGTACTTCGGAAGGGCGCACGTGACTTTAATACCCCAACAATGTCCCTTTTTTGGGACCGGTTCTTGTATTTTATCACCAACAAAATGTTTTTACGTATATCACTTCATTAATTACCAATTAAGTTTCACTCATTTTTTTTGAGATTTTAACGTAAGCGTTAACCCTTAGAGAGGGAAGCGGGTAGTGTGAGAAAGGAAGGACATATTATGCATTCGGTAATGTGTTATGGATTTGTACTTAAATATTATATGAATGCGTGGGTGCGTATATATATATATGTATATATGAATGCGTGAGTTAAAAATTATATTTCTTAGATCTAGTTATGACGTAAACGGCGTTTACACTTAGGGTAAGTGTAATTTATCTTTATCTATGCTTGCCTACTGTTAGGTAAATTTGACTAAAGTAACCACCTTCAAGACTGCTATATGAGCATTATCTGTCTCTGATAGTTGGAAATTAGCGTATGTATATATTAACGTATATAAAGGTTGCCTGTAAAAAATTGCACTAAGCGATGAGGCCGCCCTTTGTACGAGTACATTACAATTGTTGTTAATTACTTTATAATATCTGTAAAACCCTGGTGTACAAATAAAGTATTTATCTATCTATCTAAAGTTATAGTTTTCAAAATGTCCTCTGCTTACCATTTATGTATATAGGGGGTGTATGTATGTAGCACAAAATAAAAAGTAAATTAACATTAAGAAAAATGTTAAGGTACGATTTTGGTATTGTGTTTTAGCGTTTCTTTCTTTTGCTTTGTGTGTTTCGATGTGTTCTTACCTGTGTAAGAACACAGCCAAACACACAAAGCAAAACTAAGTACCTAACTAACTAACTAACTTCCTTACTAAAAAAATATGATGTTTATTTAAAATAATCGTTGTTTTTCGATATAGAACCCATAGCACACACTGTACTTATTTAGGTCTAGATATTGACATAAAATATATTCCAAGGTATATATTATTGGCTGATACGATTTCCGCAGTGATTTTAAACTGAACGCCAATCACATGCATAATACATTACTGTCTGATGATTTATGACACAGCTAGTATTCAAAAGTGTTGCATAATATAGATTAAATATTGTAATTAAATTTTATTGAAGAAAAAGAATTTAATTATAACTGTACCCCGAAGAATATTTAGTATAATAACTACAATATGATACAATGTCGCTTCGACACCGCTAAACGAGTCTACTTCATGTTAATAATCTTCCTGGCGCCGACAAGCACTTACCATTGAGTGTAGCACTCTAAGGTCCTGAAATCTCCCCTATTTATAAGAATAATCTATTCTACTTACCTGAAAATTGAAGTAACTGAACTACTATTTCTTTATGCTGGTAAAAATTATCATTAATATTATTGTAAGTGTTAGAAACCGATAAGTGTGTACAATTGTGTGGACGACTGTATTTATTGATAACTAACTGATATGTATTATATAATTTGCACTTTAATGTCTATTTTATAAAGTCGTTAATTATAAAAAAATATCCAAAGTAAATTTGAGGAATAAACAATTTCGTTCATATTAAATAATTATTTCGTATTTCAATTTAATAAATAATATAATTATTCAAAATGCATTTATTTGTAAACAAATTACTCTAAAATATAATAAGTAAATAAACACCCAGTCTTGTAGGATTAGATAAGTTCCCCCCTTATTTGACCTCCTTAGGTGAAATATCCAAAAATCCTTTTTTAGTGGATTTTGATTGGATTCCAATCAATCAGTTTTTATTGTGAAACATAGGTATACAAAGGTTGTTTACAGTGGTAGAATGATCTACTATGTTCTGCCATTTAGGCTTACAATAATTTAAAAAAATATTTTGTGAATTGCTAAATTTAAGATATGCAAATAGAATTACATTGAATTATCGCAATTAAAGCAATATAATATTTCAGTTTGATTTTTCATACCTTAGAGCTTAAAACATGCAAAATCAATAAGTCTCTATTTTATAAATTATGTATAAAATTTTAGAACTACGATGTCAATAAAGTAATTACAATGTCAAATAAAAAATAAAGATAATAACTAAAAAAAGAATTCTCTAATCAAAATATTAAAATTATGGAATAAGTATGTATTTGTATATTCCCCTGGGATAATGTCTAGTTACGTGCGGCGTGGACCTTGGGGTACCTGAAATGACATGACCCGGGTACTCCATAGAGTAGGGCGCCTACTGTCGGCCGTCAGGGTGGTGTTTAGTGGAAACACCACATACTCCTGGCTCCTGTATCCCAAAGGAGCCGAAGATTTGCCACCCCGTCACCAAAAAAAGAGCAAGTAATGTTATATGTTTAAATAATTATGCAAGTTTAAAATATACCGTGACTTTACTCATACTGGTAAGCGTTAGGATAAGCATATATTTAGGATCCAATATGACTTATGACTCCCAGCTTATTTTTAATTAACTTCAAAGAAAACTTTTCAATTTAGTTGTGTTTATTTCATATTTTTTTATCTCAGAACGTAAGCCTTTGTAAGCCAATTTGAACAATTCTCATTCAAATTTCAAGAAGAATACCACTCTAAGGGTGAAAAATTAAGGTTTTATTATTCTCTTTAATCCATTATGATGTAAGCTCATTAAATATATCACTAGAGTAGAAAAATGAACTTCTTTTTTATAAAAAAAATGTAAGATATGTAACTATATTCTAGAAACCAAAAAATTACTTAAATATTGACAATTGACAAAAGGTGTGTTGCTTTTGCACGACAACGCGCCCGTCCACAAGAGCCGCGTTGCGTTGGCTGCCCTGCATAAGGTGGGCTTCGATATTTTGAATCACCCACGCTACAGCCCAGACTTGGCCCCCACCAATTATTACCTGTTTCCAAAAATGAAAAAAGAGCTGCGGGGTAAAAAATTTACCAACGATGATGAAGTCAAGGAGGCAGTTTCGGCGTATTTTGAAGACAAAGAGAAAACATTTTTTTATGAGGGTATAAACAAATTAATTGAAAGATCTGAAAAATGTATCCGTCTTGCAGGTGAATATATCGAAAAGGAAATATAATTTGGTATTTTTATTTCCACCCCTTATCCCCCATTCCGCGAACATAAAAACGCTCCCTCGTACATATTTATAAACTGACAGATTGATTTTTTCCTTTTCTTTCTTTCTTTAAAAAGACAATTCCCACATTAGGAATATATCCTGTATTGTCGGAATTTACAAACATACATGAAACGGACACAAAGAACACCCAGACTCAATACAACAATTTGTGGATCGCACAAAGTATTACTATAAAACACTCAGCGCTGAAGGAAGCGGCGAGGTGACCGCTTAAACCACTACGCCATCCGTGCAGTCAAATTTGGTACCTGCTTTATATTATTCAGAACAATGGCCTACGATATTAATTTCCAACAAAATTTTCTATCTGGAATTCTTCTTTCCATCTGGAATCTCTGTTCAGTTCCCTTGAGATAACGTGAAGCTAATTCCAAGTAAATTCAACTGCTTTTATACCGTCAATCGGCAGCTATGCAATTTCCTGTCTTTTGATCGGCTAGTATCTGAAGTAAACGTGGATAGGTCTACTCTACGAGACCTATCCACTTTTACTCCAATAATACTAGACGATCTTGTAGAAAATTTATTGAATGAACCATTTGAATGATTGGTATTTTTTTTTAGGGAGTTTTTTGTTAAGGCTAGTTAAACGGGCTCGTATACGCCGAAATAAGGCTAATTCACGGTTAAAATACCTATAGATAGCTTGTAAATTCGTGTCTCTCAAGGTATTTAATAATAATAGTTATAATAAAAACTTTGAAACTAAGCAGATCTTGTACTATGAAAGCTAGATTGACTAACAGAACCTAAAAACATACATATTGTACATACACACCAAAACTCCGAAACAAATATTTGCAGATCATACAAACATTGATCGGACCTGGGAATCGAACCCAGGACCTTAGCACAGCTGTCGCATACGCTACCACTTCACAGCGAGGCAGTCAAGTTAATAATAATGTTTTATTTCCCATACATTTATAGAAAATATCGGGAAACATTTGAAAGAAACGAAACAAAAACTTTAATTCCTCTTTATATAGCCTTCCACAATATCATGAAAAAAAGCTGTGAAAAGGTGGTATAGTATGATTCAGAAATTTGGATCATACATATTGTTGCCCCATGTAGGGATCGAACCCACAACACTACGCCATCCGTCGATTGTTCTAACTCAAATTTAAAAAAAAGATCAAACGATCAGTGTAAGACAGGTTTTCTCAAATTTTAGATATTAACAAATCAAAGAAATGACACTAAAGTACAAAACCTCCCACACAAATAGTATTTTCCTGACGCTGGTATTCCACTTGCAACTTTCTTAACATTCAATTTGCTTCGTCCTATTTACTGCATACAAAGTTATTACTCTGTTCAATCTACTTTTCACAGCGCAAATAAACGATTTGTATTTTGCTTTCACACTGGAACGTTTTACGTTGAAAAACAACCGTAATAAGTTTAAAACTACGTAGTGGTCGTGTTTATTACTTTTTAACTGTAAGCTACGTTCGAATTTAAAGTTTATATACTTACAGAGCTAAAATTAAAAATTTTGCAAGAAAAATAGTAAATTTGATCCACAACAAACACGGCATTTAATTTTCTTTTTTTATAATTCACCCATTTTTATATTATTACAGTAATAGAGATTTTGTACCCTTTTTTACAACCAAGTATTTGCTTTCTAAATAGCGATATAAACCAAATTTTACGGAAATGATTTTATTTCATAACTTGTCAAGAGACTAGCTATTACTTTCCTTACCTTAAAAATTAAGGTTTTTCAAAAACGACATAAAACATAATAATTTGGCTATTAAGTAATATTGTGCTTAGTCAACATCCCAATCAAATAAATAAGAAAGAAGAAACAAAGAAAGCTAATAGTTAACTTATACAAAATACATATATGAGATAATAATTAATTATTTTTAATTTTCTTTTTCTTAGATTTAATTATTTTCTTTTGTATTTGCAGGGGCACCTCAATTCAATACAATTTAATTCTTTTATTGTACTCCATAATGTATACAAAGGTATTATTAATATAGAAATAAATAATTATGGGCACGTATCACCTCAGAACGTATCTAGACCGCATCTAACGAAGAGCAACTCGAATCGTCAATTACTAGAATATTTCTCATCGACTTTATCCCTTACTCTTGCGTAGCGATATAGCTTCACACTGCATTCTTTATTTTTTATTTTCTTTATTTTCCTCACCTATTGTATCATACTGCGTGCTCTGAGGAATTGTCCAGACTAATACCGATCGCAGCTTTCCATTATCGTGTCACGTGACAAAACGTCCATCCTCATCACTTGGATATTTAGAACTCTACCATTGTGCACTTTTCAATAAACTTTTTGCTGTTCATCTTGTAAAATACTTCCAAAGGATAAGGAAAACGATTTTATGAGTAAAGACCAAATTGTTCTTTTATACCACTAAGAAGTATGTTCTCAAACACCTTTCCTTGAATTACCTGAGTTATTTAGTAAATAGAGTCTCATTTCACGGTAGGCTTCACTTGAAAATTAGACTTCCAGTTGTCACAATGAACACGAACTTCTGAACCACAAGGGTAAGACACATGACTGAATGTGTCTGATGTGTTTTTTTATTTCTGTTTATATTGAAACTTAGGTGAATGAAGTAAACAAATTTTCTTTTCTTTGTTTCGAAATTATTTTGTTTTCCAATGAGATTTGATGCCAGTCAAGAAGCCGGATATAAAAGAAATCAGCTAAAGCTTTTGTATTTTTTCACGTTGCGCCAACCCAATATAGAATTAGCAGAAGGACAGAAAGATGACGATCATGATGCGAGAATGAGAAAGAAGATTGCCTGCTTTTTAAATATTTGACAACAAGCTTTAAAAATGAAATCGTTATGGAATTTGCTGGTTTGCCTGTCGCTGTAATGAAAATATTAAGTGGAATTAAATCCAATACTGCGGTAAATATCTTAAACTCTGTACAGTTCATTTATATGTAACTATATCCCACTGTAAAGCAGAATGTTAGAACATATTGGGAGCATTTAATCCTAGTACCACAAGAACCCATATCGACTAAACAGGCTTTTAATTAAAATGGGCGCAAATGAAAACAAGATCTATTTTAATTTAGTAGAGGCATCTAAATCAGTGGCTGGTAGTAGTTGCCGCAACACGAGAGCTGCGGTCTATCGGATAATTGTATCAGAACAGTTACGACTGAATTCAATTAGACCAACTGCGAACTTTTTCCTATAGTTGGAACTTGAACGTTGTTTTTAAAGCTCTTCTAGACATTATAGGAAAGTTTACTTGAGATAAGAGAAGAGAAAAGGGTTTGTAACAACCACAGTTTGTAGATAACAAATGGAATTGTTTTAAATGTTTATTAAGTCTATTTGCCATTGTGTATTCTTGTTATCGTGCTGAAGTTCTTATCGTAGAGAATATAAACAGTATTAAAATTGATTTATTTTATCTATGTTTCTTGTTAAACTATTTACTGAAGAATCTGGAACCAGCATATTTTGTGGTGTCGTTATATGTATATGTGGTGACGGACTAAGAATACAGAGTGTCACCACCCCTATTCATCCCGTGGGTGACGTAAAAGCCTACTAAGGGAGCAAACTACACAGAACAACAGCACCGCAAAGAGAAGGAAAACTTGAAACAAACCCTATATCAACAGCGTGGTATTAGTAGGCCAAACCCTTCTTTCTAAGGAGAGGCCTACGCCAATCAGTGGACTACTAAAGGCTGTTGATGTGATACTTACTGCGAAAGTATTTTAGTTATTCTCACACATTATAAAACTTTTGTCATAAAACTTTATAAAGAGCATAAAAAAGGACATAGGATACTATACATTCTAAAAAACACGGTTCTTGTCAGAAGAAAAACTCGTAATAATAATCGGATACTAAAATATATTTTTTAATGGAGGAGAGGGCCATTTGATGGAAAGCCACTACTAGCGCCCATGAAAGAACGAATGAGAGAATTGTCAATATCGCGATACAGGATAAGCAGTTACTCCGTAGTTCTGTGTGTCTTCGTTAGATGGCGGTGTGGTGTGCTTAAAATAAAAAATATGAATAGAACTTTTTTTTATGTACTTCTGTATTTTGAAATGTTTTTTTTTATTATTGGTAAGTTTTACTATTATTATTTTTTTATGGAAGCGTTGGCATACGAGCAGACGCAATGCAACTCAGAAGTCACAAGCGCGTTGCCAGCATTAGAGGAAGGAGTACGCTCTTGAAAGTTTGAAGGTCTAATCGGTACGAAAATACCGCATACGATAACTTGTGCCACAGATTGGTTGTGCGAGGCAAACGTGGTTTGAAAATTGACGTAATCGTGGAGTTCCAATTGAAATGAAACGATGTAATGAAATGTGAATGAAATGAATCCGAGTGGTGAGGATGAAAATTCCTCGGAGCACTCTCCATGATATTTACGACACAGAATGCAGAGTGAAGCTACATCTACGCTACGTAACGCTACGGGATCGGCCGGTCGGAGATCTTTTGGCTATCGATGATTCGAGTATTTTTTCGTTAGATACGGTCCAGAGTGAGAAGCTGGTACTGAGGTGCCCCTGCGTAGAGATGAGAACAGTATTCCATATGCGGCCGGACTTGTGCCTAATAGAGTTGGAGGCGGTGGGCCGGAGTGAAATACTGCCTCGATCTTTTCAGCACACCGAGCTTGTTCGAGGCCAATTTGACTTTACCCTCTAAGTGAAGCCAAAACTGGACCTCGCTCTATATGTCGATGCTTATGATTTCGATACTGGCTGAGGCAGTTAGAGAGGTGCTCTTGAACCGAGGTAATACAACAAACGGTATCTTTTTTGATGTGTGTCTTTTCTGGTTTAAAATGGACTAAGTTCAGTCGAACCCAATCTTAAACCTCTGCTTGTTTTGATTCTCGATGACGATTTTTCGAGAAATATTGGGGCGACCGTCTGCATAGCAATGGATGCTAGTAGTTTGCAACATATCATTGGGTGATAGCACACAGCCTTGTGGGACACCAGCATTTATACTTATATACTATATAAGTAGGACAGGAGGGACAAGAGTGCTTTACGCACTGATTTCAAGGTTAACCGGATTGCCGGCATACAGATGTGGCACCGCGATATGGTCGGCGATATGTTTCCCCCGTCATTCAAAGTCGAATTGGATGTAAAGAGTTCCCCTAGAAGATCGGCTTTTTCATTTGCATCATAGGCCAACGTATTATCGCCCATCTGCAGGAGTGGAAGGGATTGGCTACAGAAATTCACCTATATAAGAGACCGGAATGCACGAGTTCCAGAAGGAAGTCTCACCAGTCTCTCACCAATCCGGCTGATGTGCTCCGATTTCGCACTGGCAATGGCTCTTTTGAGGGACCTGGAGGCAAAATTGGTATTTGCGTCACCTTCCGTTACTGCTTTAGCCCATGCTTGGTAACATTCCCGCTTTCGGAGCAACGCCGTTTTGCAGTTTCTGTTGAACCAAGGCTTGGATCTGCCACCGATGGGAATGAATGGGAATGAACATTTGTTCCCATTCCCATACACAGTTCCATGAACTGAGGCACTAAATCAGTGACATAATCGGCAACGATGTTGGGATCAAACATCAACAAATTTCGTATTCAACACAATTACTAAACCGAACAAAAATTATAAGTAGATTATGGTGAGTAATTTAATATGAATTTATGTAAACAGATAAGATATTACCTTAATCGAGACCTACGAGACACACCGAATAAGTAACTGTCATTGTAAGAATAGAATAATATATGAGGGTACACAAAGTTTGCCGGGGTGGCGGCGAGACGCGCTGTGGAGCGCGTGTGCCCAAAAGGGGAGAGAGGAGCACCAAGGGAACATGGGGGTTCCCATACATGAGGGGGTCATCTACCCGCCGTAGATGCCCCGGGGTACGTCGGGGGACCAGGGATTTCCTTTCTAGGGTACACCTGGTTCCCCGGCTATTGGTACCCGAGACGGCGTGCGCTTTTTAGTCGGTTCGAGTCCGACATAGCCACCGGTAGCGGTATCCGAGGGGATTTCCGCACGGAAAAAAAAGGGTACACAAAGTTTGTGCCACCGAGGACACAGTCTATATTATTTTTGTATTTTGCAAATAACAAGTGTGTAATATTTGCACGTAAGTTCAAAATCGATTAATGCTACAAAGATCTTTTTTCCACAAAATCGTACACTCCCAGTGTTATTAAATTTACACATAAAATTTTAGGGTTCCTTTGTTTGCTTAGCTTCGTACGTAAGAATCTTAATCATGAAATTGCTTACTCTTTCATATTTACGTAAAAAGCCAAATAACAAGGTTACGAAACATCTGAACGCTCCACAAAATTGTAAATTAGATGACTGAAGAGCTTCGAACGCCACCATAACTCTATTGATACTTAATAAATTTGTGTTTACGTAAGTCTCCTAAGAAGTTTAAGCTTATAATATTTTTTTTAGGAATATCAAGCTTGAGGCCATAAAATGAGTTGAATAAAGCGATGAAGTTTTTTATGCTTACTAACTTATGTAAACAAAATAGCGGGTTACTTGTTTATCTATTTGGTTATTACCGACATCAAAACAGGCTTTACAATGTTCTATGTACCTTCATTAAGATTTTTAAGTGACTTATTTCAGAGGTTAGTTTTTTTTCTTTTTTTAATAACAACTCCCGCACTATGAATATATTCTAAGTCGCGGGAGACCTTACAAACATACATGAAACGAACACAAAGAACACCCAGACTCAGAACAACAATTTGTGAATCACACAAAGTGTCGTTCCATGTGAGGTTTGAACCCACAACACTTGGCGCGTTAGGAAGCGGCGTGGCGACCGCTTAAACCACTATGCCATCCGTGCAGTATTGTTAATTAATGTTTTACCTTTATGTGTTTACTAGCTTTGATCAGGAAATTAAATTGACCAACTTCATCTTAATAGTCGCTTTACAGGCATAATAACGAAATAATTTGTTTTAGTAGTTTGTTTCTCATTCACATATATCATTTCGTTTCCTCTACGGCTCCTTGTTGGAAGTCATACTGAAAGTCAACCAATGCAATCCCTTTATTTGTAGAAGCTTTTTAAATTCCAATGTTCTACGTCAGACATGATAGATTTTCGTCTATGATATACTAGATTATGCCCATTCCTTCGCTCGCGTAAATGTAAATTTTGCCTGCCTTTTTTCTGGCTCAAAGGTACCCTATTTACTTTTCTGTGACCTTAAAATTATGTGTTCATAATTTCATGTTGATGTGTTGAGTATAAACGACGAGGAAATGTAATGAATAAATTGGCCTGTTGGTCTAACTGGCCTGTTGGCTAGCGATCCCGACTTCTAAGCCAAAAGCTGTGGGTTCGATTCCCAGCCTAGGTAAATATTTCGAATTGAGCACAATTATGTATTCTATGCCAAGTGTAATTTGTCTTTAATGAGTATGTATATAGAGATTTGTAAGCACAGATGGCGCAGTGGTTTAAGTGGTCGCCACGCTACTTTCTACTGCGCTGAGTGTGATAGATAAATTGATATTCTGAGTCTTCCTGTTCGTCGTTTCATGTATGGTATGAATATTCCTAATGCGGAACTTGTCTTTTACAAAAAAAATATGCGAAAACAAATGTGTGTGTTCAGTTAACTGTAATAGACTTGCCACTTTTTACATAAGTTTGACTGTCTCGGTGGCGCAGTGGTAGCGTATGCAACTGCTGTACTGAGGTCTCAGACTCGTTCTCGGATCGGACCAAATGTTTTCATGGTCTGCAAATATGTTTTCTATGTATAATATGTATGTATTTACAAAAAAGTATGAATTTATTCTATCAGTCAATCTAGTTTTCATAGTACAAGCTCTGCTTAGATTGAAACTAGATAGCGTTGTGTTTCTAAAAACCACCCCGACGGCCGGCCTCAGGTGCCCTACTCTGGGAGGACCTGGACCATGTTATTTCAGGTCCTCCCCGAATTGACACCATGCCTAGTCAGGCCTTATCCCAGGGGAAAATCACATCCCCCCCTCAATCGCGACGTGGCGGCCCAATTTCGTCTTAATGCAATCCGCCGCCATCCTATCCCCTACCGCAACATTCAATCTGCGACCAGAGGTCCGCACTCTCTGGCGGCCCGCGGCCCCGTCGGCGGCTGGTATGGTCGCCAACGTCCTCTACGCTCGGGATCGGCCCTCTGCCGATCCCGTTCAGCGGTCTCTTTCTGGAGCATTACAGATTCACGGAGACCACTGCGCCCCAAGCGTTGTGTGTTAGATGTTCGAAAATACATTATATTATAAGTACCACTAAAATATATATCGACAAAACTTGGTCGTTTAATAAACCTCTGTCTACCCGTTGGGGATAAAAGGCGTGAGTGTATATATGAAATATACACGAAAATGTACACGATATGCAACTCAATTGTGAATTTATAACACAAGTTAGGAATTTACTTTCATTCATTCATTCAACAGCCTATAACTTAACTTATATTTACTTACTCATACTTAATTGGCACTCATAAATAAGACTTTAAAAAGAGCCACAACACTCTCTCCGAAATAAACTCATAAGCAATTGGCAATTCTTTTTCAGGGGCACTAAAATCGCAGCCTTAAACAAAGCCACTTAGTAGTAACATCGTAAATATAGGCCTACGTACGGGGCTCGTATTGGAAGAAATGGCATAAAATATGGAGCGACCGCCTTCCGGAGGAAATGTAAGTACTTTATTATACTCTGCAACAATTTTATTGTATCTCGAACCTTTGTTTGTTTTTGGTTCATTTTAAATGTTTGGAACAACGGACTTTCCAGAAACACCCAGTTTGAAATGCAGATAAATACTTTGTTGTCCCTACTCTACCCATTCTATTCATTTAAGGAATATACTATTTTTCTAATATATAAAATTCTCGTGTCACGGTGATAGAAGTTGAACTCCTCCGAAACGGCTAGACCGATTTTCGTGAAATTTTGTGTGTATATCGGGTGGGTCTGAAAATTGGCCAACATCTATTTTTCATACCCAAAATTTTTTTTTTGACAAAAAACTTTGAAATAATGTATATGGCAAAACAACGTTTGCAGGGTCAGCTAGTTTTAATACATTTTTAGTTTTTCCATATTTGATTTCTACAGTGTTTCTATGTATTTACATTATAGTGGCAAAGTGTTTATTAAATGCGACTCTCAATACGGGTGTCACTATAGGTCTGCGTGTGTACGTATTTTAAATGCTACATGGTTTCACAATAGACGTACCTATATGTATGTCATTAAATTAATTTTGGTCTAAAATATATTTGTGAGTTTTGAAAATTAAAATCTGCAGTTGAATTTATAGAGGGTGTAAGACTATAGAGATTAAGTAATTCTGTTTAGAAGTTTAACTCATTTTCTGCTTTTTGGGAAACGAAAATTGGTGAATATTTATTGTAGATCTACCTGCAATATCTCAAAAATTATGTTCTTAAGTATAGAAAATTGAAATAGGTTGTTCTGTTATATCATTGTATTAATTGTTGAGGCCTCATTCCATACGAGTCATTCAAGTCAAGTATATGAGTGTACTAAACATATAAAATTGTATAAAAAGGCGGTTTTAATACTTATATCCTTTTGCTACTTTACTGTAAAGCTGTACATTGAGTGCCTGAAGTATCATATTATTGCAATATTATTATATTTACATATTAAAATAAAACATTTCTACAAACATAAAAATTGCAAAGTAATTCTGACATGCTTCGTTCTTGAGACAAGAAAACTTAGTTATCTTGAAGCTGTAGTGAGGGTTTGAATAAAATATCCCCTTTACTATTCAAGATATTTCAAATAAGAAACGCAATCACGTAGAACCTTCTCGAAGGATTATACAGACTGTAACAAAACGTGCTTTTCAGACAGTAAATTGTTAAGTCTTAAGCATTTTTTAAAGTTCACAAAGGAACGAGGGCGGGTGGTAGAAAAAATCTTGCAGCGCTGCATCGCTAACTTGATTTAATACTGGCTCTTCGAAATATCTGTAGGAATTTTATGCATTTGCCACACTAAAAGCTATCAGCGCTACATCCACTTTATTACATGGCAACACATATTGTTTTGTTAAGCTTGTTTACTATACTTTTTATGCTAGGATTAGTCATTACTTCGGAACACGACAGCGTATTTTTTCCCTGTCATGAGGACCGGAACAGAAATAGAATAACAAAAAATAACCACCAGTATATTGTGAACTAGGGCTTATCTCAATTAAACTTGTTATTTTCTGTCTACTTAAGTATAGACAAGGATTATAAACTTTTGTTTTTGTTTCATTTCATCTTCAGATCGAAAAAACTTTCATCATGTGTGCTGGCTATCATAAATACCTAGAAGTATCTGAAAAATAAGGTATTTGCTTACCTTTCGCAAATCCGATTTTCAATGTAAATCCAGATTAGGATTGCCAGAATAGTAATAGTACTAATGGAAGCTGAAAAGGTTTAGGACATGTTGGCTTAGAACACGTAGGCTTTTTAGAGTAATTGATTGTTGGGACTACAGTTATAGAATTGAGTTACACATTCTAAAGGTCTTTTGGAATATATTGGAATACTTTTTACATGAAGGTATTTAGATTCGTTCTGAGTAGAAAATCTGATATTTAGACATAAATAATGACACATGTTGTGATTTTGATAGCAAAGTATGACTTATTCCAAATTACATTTTTAATATGTAATTCTGTAAACATTTAAGAAACACTTTATTTCGAAACACCACTCGACAAATTTTAAAGAAAATTTTGGAGGTATTAAATAATGCCCAAAACCGACCATTTTATTTTAATAACTTTGATATACCCACCGTCGCTCTAACAATTTAAATAAAACTGACGAACTTTTCAGGCAAAGACCATTAAATAATAATAATAATAAGGTTTATTTGTCTCAAAAAGGTAAATAGCTACATAGGTTTGTTATGCTACTATAATAAAAATAACATACATAACACCTTAGTGAGAGCTGGAGTTTGTAGTAGGTTCGAAACCTGTGTGACAAATCTCCAGGCTCCCACCTTAGCGATACAGATGCAATACATATACATGTAGATTTTGAGCAACGTGATACATTTTTTTTTTCTTTTTAATTGAAAATATAATTTAAAAAGGTAAGAAGCATTAGAAATTAGTGTATGCGTGCGTGTGTGTGTGTGTCTGTTGAGTGTGTGTGCGTGTGTGTGTGTTTGTGTTAATTATTACAACATAACATTAACCTGTTTAGGCTACAGAGCATTTCTAAAAATATAAACTACTGAACACGCTGAACCAATTTCCCTCCTTCAGGCGTAGTCGGATAAACCAGCCTTAACATAAATTCCAGCAGACGATACTCACTGTAACACCAGCCTCTTATCTGAAGTGTGAAGGGATCGCAGTGAAGGGATCGCAGTGAAGTGTCGACTGCGCCGATTCAACCTTTGATTACGGGACAATGCAATTGTGATTTATCGAAAGCCTCTCGACGATTCTCCTTCGTCGTTAAGCAAAAATATTTAATGACCATTGATTTAAGGGTTAATGAATATTCAATTCAATCCAGGTTCCGTTCCAAATTCTTTTGGTCAACATAAATTATCAATGAGTTTTTCGAATATGCGAATGTTGTAACGAATTCAAATTTGGACTGCACGGATGGCGCAGTGGTTTAAACGGTCGCCACGCCGCTTCCTACTGCGCCGAGTGTTGTGGGTTCAAACCCCACATGGGACGACACTTTGTGTGATCCACTAATTGTTGTTCTAAGTCTGGGTGTTCTTTGTGTCCGTTTCATGTATATTTGTAAAGTCCCCTGCGATACAGGATATATTCCTAATGCGAGATTTGTCTTTTTTTAAAAGAAAAAAAAATGGGTGTAAACATATATCAGGAATGGTTATAATTTGTAGCCAAGACTTTGCCGACGGACGCAAGTACAGATGGTGTTTGTGTTCACAGTTTGGTGGCGTTGACGCTTACAGGATCTAAGAATCGGCGGGATACAGTGTCATTGCAGCGGTCAAGTAGTACAATATTCGTAGAAACTTGACTAAATACTTATCGACTAATTACTCGGGACTTGACTAGATTGACTTTATTGTAGTATTCAATTTATGTTGCACCCACACAACACCTTCCCACCTTGCTATAAGACTATGGGTCAGCCATAGTCTTATAGCACAGTGCAAATAGAGGATATAGATATTGAACATAATTTCAGCTCAATTTAAAAATATAAGTTTACCGAAATACTGAAAATTTTAATGAGTAGAACTAGTTTTTGATCCAAAAATATATATCAAATAAATCGACACAGTTACATCTCTTTATGTGAGTACTTATAGTTAGTGACGAAATGGATTTTGGATTATTAATTAATTGATTTCGATTGCCACTAAACGCATTGCCTAATAAAACTACCCATGCAATACGTAAAAGGATTATTCCCTTAGTAAACTACGTATCGCTCCTTCTCATACAATTGGTTTTCTACAACTCTTCTTCAGTTATACTAGATTGAAAACATTTTGAAATGTTGAACAATTGCTTTATTAAAATGTTACGTACGCACAGGTGTTCTAGTCATTCACTCTTAATTAGGTATATTCACTGCTTAGTAGCTTTCTTTGAAATTATAATTTCCCTATTATCGTTTCATTTAAAATCGTCTGGGCAGAAAATTGTAGGCGCGTGTATAAGTGAGTGTATGTTATTTATACCAAAGAGACGCAAATACAGGATCATCTTTGGTTTTGCTAAATAATGTGCATGCGAAACCGTTTACGTAGCCTCTGGAATATCAAATTTCCATATATTGCGAAAATTGCTTACAATGTGGTTCGTCCGTCTGTCGGTCCGTGTAGTTAAGGATTAAGTATACCACCCTTGTTCATCCCATGGGTGTCGTAAGAGCCGACTAAGAGAGCTAACTACGCAGAACGAAAGGACTGTAAAAATAAGGAAAAATTGACACAAACCCTATACCAACCCATCTGACCAGCGTGGTATATAAGGCCAAAACCTCCTTTTTAAGGAGAGGCCTATGTTCAGCAGTGGACTGTTAAAGGTGATGATGATTGATGATGATTATAATGATACTGCGTTCAATGTGTATAGTACGTGACGACGTGGTCAAAATATAGTACTTACATAAAGTTGTAAAAAACGAGAAAAACTATTTTTGACTGCCTTGGTACCACTGCACCAGTGGTAGCGTATGAGTGGTAGACTGTTCCGAGTTCGGGAATTGAACCAAATTGTATTTGTATGATCTGCAAATATTTGTTTCGGGCTTTGGGCGTTTTCTATGTATAATATGTATGTGTGTTTTTACAAAAAAAGTAAATAAGTATTATATTAGCCAATTTAGCTTTCATAGTACAAGCTCTGCTAAGTTTGAAATTAGATGGCGTTATGTATCAGATGTCCGAAATATTTATTATTTATATTTATTTTATTTAGGGTCTTGTAATATTATAAGGTCTTTTGTCTTTTTTGTAATAGCTTACCGCCATCCTGTCGCTAACCCTCATTATTCATATAGAAGTTTTTATTGTGACTTTTTAGTGCGACTAACGAGTTATATATTTGTAATAGTGAGTGTTTGTAAATACAGTGTAATAAAAGTAATAAACCGACAACTTTTAATTATTGTATACCCCGCTCGTAACAGTATGTTTATCAACAGTCTGGGTACCAAAGTACAGACTCTGCCTAGTTTTGAACAGACTGCTGTATGTGAGTGAGAGACGGATCAGTAAGCTGTCAACAGTTTTCTTAGTACCAGCTCTATTTACTCATCCTGTATGAAAAAAACGACTCCAGGAACCACATTAAGAATAGTAAGTATCATAATATCCTAAAGAGCATTCATAAACACGTCCAGCAGCGCCGTTTTATACTATAAATAGCCGCGAACGTCCTACATATAGCACAAGTGGACTTTTATGTGTGTTCGGTTTTCTTATGGACAGTTATATTGAAATAATAGCCACTTTATGTGGTTAGTGGCTTTATTGTTATTAGTATCTAGTGATATCAGCTAATAATAAGTACTATTAAATTCCAGGGGTTACGAGACTGGGGTGCGTGGTCCGGAACCTCCTTGTGGTGCACCCTGGGCAACGGGGGCGGCAGCGCCTCTCTCCCTAGGTGGGAGAGGCGCTGCCGCCTGCGGCCAATTCCGGCCGAGGTGGGAGCGGCCCGTCAAGGGCTGTTCGGAGGGCTGCTTTCCGCATGTCCCTCTGTTTGGCAGAGGGCATAGGGGAGAGCGGGCTGGGGGCGGACGGGTCCACTGCAGCTGGCTCTGTCCAGAGGTGGGGGACACTGGTCTGACGCAGACCACCGTCCGGCCATGTCGTAACCCTGACTGGCAACGGTCAGGAATGACGGCTCTTCGAGGGCTACGAGGAAGGCAACCTCTATAAAAAACCCTGGGGCGGACGGACCCGGTCTGGTGCAGACCCCGTCCGGCCCAGCCGTAATCCTGAATGGACAGGACCGGTGGATCTTCGGATCCGCGAGGACGTAAACCTCTATAAAAAATGCTCTAAGCCCACGTTCTGACGCCTGGCAAGGGGCTGAGTCGCTGGAGGGAGTCCAGTGCCGAGGGCGTCCCCGTCGAAGGACGTTAAACTAATTTCATGACATGGGCCCAAAGATTTTTAAATCTACCCAGGAGGGTACCAGACGCACTGCGTCTGGAGAATCCCTCCCGGAGCCAGACGGCTCCGGCAGCTCCCAAACGTACTCTGGGGGGAGCAACCTCTGTCTAACCTGCCCGTCGCCGAGCAGTAAATCCGGCACCCAAAAAAACGCGGAGGACGCAAAAAACCTGGAGGTAGTGTCGAACACCGACACTGCCTCAGAGATGAGCGAAGCGAGTACCCCGATGGTCTCAGCTGCGGAGCAGCACCAGAAGGGTACTCCAAAGCGCAAAAGGCGCTCGCTTCGCCTGGGCCTGAAGAGGCAATTGGAGTCGGCCTCGAGCGATGAGGCCTCGGCTCCCAAAGTCGGCACAAGCCGCAGAGGCGCTCGCGGCGGAGGCCGACTCCCCAAGGCCATGGTGGCCCGAAAGAAGGTGGCGGTCCAGTCCGCGGCTCTGGGAGGAGCCGAAGATGGGGGTCTTGGACGGAGAAAACAGGAGGGGGTCGCGTCCGAGATGTCGACCACTGATGTGGGGAGCGGGGGTGGGGGTGCTGGCCTCCTTGAGCTGCGAGGCAAAACCGGCAACCCCGTCGACCGGATCGAGGAGGCAATCGGCGCGGCCGATTGCTTGCTTCAGACGTCCGGTGTGGCCGGGGGCCCCCAACAGGAGGCCCTGGTAGCGGTCGTGCGCTCCATAATCGAGGCGGGCAGACTCCTTGTGGCCGAGAGCAGGGCCCACGCTAGGGAGAGAGCCCGCCTCGAGGCGGATCTCGCCAAGGCTCGTGCCCACGCTGGTGCCACACCAGCGCCTTCGGCACCGTTGGCGCTGTCCGCCCCGGAGCCGGAGCCGGAGCCGGGCTTAGTCCGACTCATGGCGGAGATGGAGGAGCGGATTATGAGGCGCATCTCCGCAATAGAGAGCGCCCGTTGTCGCCCACCTCTGGCTCCGCCAAAGGCGACATATGCGGCCGCTGCCAAGGTGGGCCTAACAGCCCAGCCAGCAGCTAGGGTGGCTGGGCCGTCATCAGCGCCCCCGCCCCAGAAGGCCGGAAAGGGCAAAGGGAGGGGGAAGGCGGCCCCAACTCAAGCCCCAGTCTCGGCCCCGGCTGACACAGCACAGCGCCCGTTGGAGCGGGGCTGGACGGTGGCCGGGGACAGCAAAAAGAGGCGGAAGGCCGCCAAAAAAGCGGCCAAGAAGGCGAGGAGGGACGCCGCCGCCGCCGCGAAGGGAGCGCCGAGGAAGCTCCGCGCCCCTCGCTCCTCGGCCAATCACTTTGACGGCGGAGGCAGCGGAGAGGGGCGTGGGGTACGCCGAGGTCTTGACGAAAGTCAAGGCCAACGTGGACCTCAAAGCCCTCGAGATTCCGGGCGTCCGGTGTAAAAACACACGGACGGGAGCCCGGCTCCTCGAGGTAGCCGGCGCTACCAGTGGCCCCAAAGCCGATGCCCTAGCGGCTAAGCTGAGGGAGTCACTGGATGCAGCTGACGTCCGAGTGTCCAGGCCCACTAAATGCGCCGAAATCCGCATCACGGGCCTGGACGACTCTGTCACGGCGGACGAGCTCAGACTCGCCGTGGCGGAGACGGGAAGCTGCCCTCTGGACAGCGTGAAGGCCGGAGCAATACGCTTCGGCCCCGGTGGACAGGGGGCAGCGGTTGTCAGCTGCCCCATCGCGGCGGCCCAGAAGGTCGCCGATGGACGGAGCCTCCTGGTCGGAGGTTTCCTGAGGGCGCAGGCACGACTCCTGCAGGCCCGACCGGCAAGGTGCTTCAGGTGCCTGTCGGTGGGTCACGTAGGGGTGCACTGCACGGCGGAGGCCACCGTAGGTGACCGATGCTTCCGCTGTGGCCAGCCCGGTCACAAGGCGGGTGGCTGCAACGCTCCGCTGCGTTGCTTTAGGTGCGCAGCGGGTGGCTGCAACGCTCCGCTGCGTTGCTTTAGGTGCGCAGCGGGGGGCAAGCCTGCCGACCACCGGGTTGGTGGTAAGGCCTGTGCCCTATCGCGACCGAAGCCGACCTTCCGCCTCCGAGCCGCTGATCCAGACGGAGAGTGCCGCTGGACAGCCGCAAAGTTCGCTGCGGGATGCGGGGATGGAAGTCCAGTGATGGATCCACATCTCCGCATCCTCCAGGTGAACGTAGGCCACGGTGCCGATGCTCAGGATCTTCTGCTCCAGAGCATGGCACAGTGGTCCATCAACATCGCCGCTATCGCCGAGCCATATGTCCATCGGTTTCTCGGGCCTGCCTGGGAGACCGACTTGGACGGCACGGCGGCCCTGGTGCACGGTACCGCAGCCGGCACTCCACCTCTTGCAGTAGTTGCAAGGGGACGGGGCTGTGTAGCGGCGATAGTTGGAGATATAGCGGTCGTGGCCGCTTATTTCACGCCGAACCGAAACCTAACTGAGTTCGAGCAATGGCTCGCTCAGCTGGCCGTCGTCGTCGATATTTGTCGCCCCCACCCGGTTCTTGTGCTGGGGGACTTCAACGCCTGGTCGCAGGCTTGGGGTTCCCTGCGCACGAACCCGAGGGGCAGGGCATTGGAGAACTGGGCTGAAAGATTCGGCCTAGTTCTCCTAAACCGGGGGGCCGTGGCCACGTTCGTGACGGCGAGGGGTAGTTCGATTGTGGACATCTCGTTCGCATGCCCCTCGCTAGCGCGTCGTGTCCAAGGCTGGCGCGTCGTTGTCGGGGAGGAGACAGGTTCGGATCACCGATATATTTGGTTTGACGTCTCCGCCCCTACAGATGGCGCGCCGGTCAGACCGGCACCACCTGAACCACGTTGGGCGCTCAAGCGCTTAGATCGCGACCTCCTCCTGGAAGCCGCCATCGTACAGGCCTGGGCTCCTGCGCCGGACAGGCCTGTCGACGTCGATGATGAGGCACAGTGGTTCCGGGAGGCCATGACCCGCGTCTGCGATGCGGCGATGCCTAGGGCTCAGCCCAATACTGCGAGGCGCCAGGTCTACTGGTGGTCGCCGGAGATCGCACGGCTGCGTCAAGCCTGCGTGACCGCGCGCCGCCAGTGGTCGCCGCCCCGAAGATGCGGCAGCGAGAGAGGCGGAGCTGTTAGCGGGTCACAGGGTTGCCAAGAGGACCCTTCAGGCAGCGATAAAGCGGGCCAAGAGCGAGGCCCGCCGCGAGATGCTGGAGACACTGGAGCGGGATCCGTGGGGACGCCCCTACCGTATGGTTAGGGGCAAGATGCGCCCATGGGCCCCGCCGCTCACACGGTGTCTTCAGCCAGAGCTGCTTGAGAGGGTCGTTGGCTCCCTGTTCCCAACGCGAGTGGTGGAGCATACTCCGCCACAGATGGCTCCGCCTCCGGCGCTTGAGGCGCCTAACGTGGATGACGACGACGTGCCTGAGGTCACTGGGGTGGAACTAAGGGTGGCGGTGTTACGGCTTAAAGCCAAAAACACCGCCCCGGGACCCGATGGCATTCCTGGCCGAGCGTGGGTCCTGGCCTTAGTCGACGAGGCTCTCGAGCCCCGACTGCGAGGGTTCTTCAGCGCATGCCTCGAGCGGGGCCAGTTTCCGAAATTGTGGAGGACGGGGAAACTGGTCCTCATCCGAAAGGTGGGGCGCCCGGCGGACTCACCGTCCGCCTACCGGCCCATAGTGTTGCTTGACGAGGTGTGCAAGCTCTTTGAAAGAGTGATTGCAAGGCGCCTCGTCAAGCATCTCGTGATGGTTGGGCCGGATCTGGCGGACAACCAGTACGGTTTCCGTCAGGGGCGCTCCACCGTGGATGCGATCATGCGCGTGAAGGCTCTGGCGGAGGAAGCAGTCTCCCGGGGCGAAGTGGTGTTGGCGGTGTCCTTGGACATCGCCAACGCGTTCAACACTATGCCCTGGAGCTGCATCAGGGAGGCGCTCGTGTATCACAAAGTGCCTCTCTACCTCCGCCGCATAGTCGGGGCATATTTGTCGGAGAGAGCCGTCGTCTACCCCAGTAGGACCGGTCTCGGTAGGCGTGAAATGTCGTGCGGTGTTCCGCAGGGGTCGGTGTTAGGGCCACTCTTGTGGAACATCGGCTACGACTGGGTGCTTCGTGGTGCCTTCTTGGATGGTGTCGCCGTCGTGTGCTACGCGGACGACACACTCGTGACGGCGCGCGGCAAGACGCACCACGAGGCAACCCTGAGGGCCACGGCCGGGGTTGCCCAAGTCGTTGAGCGTATCCGGCGGCTGGGTCTCGAGGTGGCTCTGCACAAGTCCGAGGCCCTGTTCTTCCACGGGCTTCGGAGGAAGCCGCCTGAGGGATCTAGCCTCACGGTAGGAGGCACTCGCATCGGCATCGAGCCCTCGATCAGGTATCTGGGGCTCGTACTCGATGGCCGATGGGACTTCGGATATCATTTCCGAGGTCTGGTCCCCAAGTTGGTTGGGGCAGCGCGTGCGTTGGCGCGGCTGCTGCCCAACATGAAGGGACCCGATGACTCCTGCCGGAGACTCTACTCGGGGGTTGTGCGGTCCATGGCCCTTTACGGGTGCCCAGTATGGGCGGGGGCCCTGAAGGCCAGCAACGTCGCGATACTGCGGCGACCGCAGCGAATGCTGGCCATCAGGATCATAAGGGGGTACCGCACGATCTCCTTCGAGGCGGCGAGTCTCCTGGCCGGAACTCCACCGTGGGACCTGGAGGCGAGAGCCCTTGCAGCACTGTATCAGTGGCGCAAGGAGGCGCAGGAGTTGGGTCGATACCCCGAGATTCGAGAAATCGATGACCGGAAATCCCAACTCCGCCAGGTCATCATAGGGGAGTGGAGGGAACGACTCGGGCAACCGAGCGCCGGGCACGCCGTCATTGCGGCGGTAAGACCCGTTATGGAGGATTGGCTCGAGAGGCGTCACGGGACCCTCTCATACCGATTGACGCAGGTGATCACTGGGAAGGGATGTTTCGGAGATCACCTGTGTCTGATCCGCAAGGAGCCAACGCCTGAGTGCCACCACTGCGATGGCCAGACCGTGGACACGGCTCTCCACACGCTGGCAGAGTGCCCGGCGTGGGTTGAGCAGAGGCGAGATCGGAGTGGGAGTTCTCTCGCTCGATAGCCTGATTGCGGCTATCGTGCGGAGCGAGAGTGCGTGGAACTCTGCCGTCTCCTTCTGCGAGCAAGTTATGCTCGCGAAGGAGACGGCGGAGCGGGACCGGGAGAGGTTTAGAACTCTCCCGGCCCGCCAGGCCCGGGCACGGGCCAGGCAGCGCAGGCGACTCAGGCGCCGGAGGTCGCAGAACGACCTTCGTCCTCCATAAGCGCAGGCCTGGGGGGTGACAGGTGAGGCCATCTGTCACCCTAGCAGAAGCAGGCCGGGGTGGCGGCGAGCGCGTTGCGAAGCGCGCTCGCTTCCAGGGAGCACAGGGAACATGGGGTTCCCACACGGGGCGGGGGTCGTCTACTCGTCTGTAGATGACCCGAGGTATGTCGGGGCACCAGGGCCTTCCTTTCTAGGGTATACCTGGTTCCCCGGCTATTAGTACCCGGCGAAGGCGTGCGGTTTTAGTCGGTTCGTGTCCGACATGTCACCGACAGGTGGTATCCGAGGGGATTTCCGCACGGAAAAAAAAAAAAAAAAAAAAAAAAAAGGGGTTACGAGACTTTTACAGATTTGTATTTTAAACGTTATATGGAATTGAATCCCGTATCAACAAGTATGAAATAAAACTACCTTTGTATCTAGTTGTCGTTTGAAGTACCTTTAGAAATATATGTATATATATAAAAGCTTTATTTATTCCTTACACATAGTTTACATTAGTTCTAAACATTATTTGTAGTGTTAGTATTATACTTATTCTAGTTTGTTAGTATATGTTATTAAACTGCGTGAACGTGTTTTGTTGTAAGGACCGCTTTTTCGGTGAAAACCTCCTCCATTTCCTTCCATTTCGCTCTGTCTCTTGCCAGACACCAGCCACCTTTAGAAATAAGTTAAAAAATACACAACACTCCTTAGTGTGTTTTATATACATATATTAAGTAATCATCATAAAGGTTTTTAACATTTGTACGTATTTCGCAATAGTTCAAAATGCAGAAAAAAAATCCTAGGTGTAAAAAGATTACTTTTTTAATCGGAGTCTTTATAATAAGCTTATGTTGACTATTGACGTATCTCTTTTCGTCGTCTTCTATGAGACGACCATAACCATCAGAAAATAGCTCAAAATATCCTTGTATTCTGTCCTTCCTATAACATCACAATAAACAGGAAGTGTGTTCTTTGTTGCACTTATTATGCAATTGGATTTGCAAGGAATCACAAGCTTGGTTAATTGCTCTGTTTTAGCTCACGATCACTTCATCTGATAAATTAAAAAAAGAAAAAAATGCATATTGAGATACCATTTTATTTTTAATATCTTTACTTTGAAATTAAAGTAACATTTGTGATTTTTGACTAAAATCTAACTCAGTGCAAACTTTCATGAGGATCCGTTTAGCCGAAGATACTTTTGCATTTATGAGAGAAATGAGATTTGTGCTTCTTAGATGTTTGTGTGTAATTTATAATTACAGCTTATATAAGAAAATATACAGGAATTAATGTAAGGGGTACAACATGCCTTTGAATGATGTTTTGATCGTGTTGGTTTCCGTACATCATATAAGTACCAAAAATGTATGTAAAACCTTTATGTATTTATAATGGGTGACTGAGTAAGTGAAAATGAGTTGTGAAATTACGGGTTTATGGGTATCAGCCAGAAACAAATCCTGAGCTCAGATCAGCGATCCAGCGCGTCATCGGTGAGATACAGTGGCTGTATCTCACCGATGACGCGCTGGATCGTACAGTGGCTGTATCTCTGTGTAAAAGTCGTGTAAAATTTCATGAAAAGGGTAATGGCCTGTCATCAGAGCCGTGGGGCCATTTGCCGGATATTTTATTCAATACTTGATCGGAACAAGTCTTCTTTACAAATTCCAATAAAAATATCACACCTTTTTCATAACATACGTGTTTATATTTTAAAATGAAAAGGTGCACTCTGACTGAGACACCCTTTAGTTTGGCGGCTATTTCACCTTACATTTGCTTATAATGGAAGATTATTTTATTAAAATTTATAGTTTAGTCCATTTTGTTTTTAGCTGGATGGCGGTAGACAAACGGCTTTGATTACGATTGTAAAATTATTTTTGGTCACTTATAGTAACCAATGAGATATGCCAATATGTACTCGTATATAGGTTGTATATACGATATATTGATATCGATATATATATTGTATATTGATGCAGGCATCTTGTATGTAAGTTATATTATGAAATGCTTATTGTACTAAATGTAGTAATTATTATTTTCATTTCAAAAAGTCACTCATTGTAAGATACATTAAACCTGACAATACGTATTCCATTTTGTGTTTGTGATCGTGATCACCTCACGTCATCGACGTCACAAACATGGACATGTTTGTGACGTCTATGCTGGCGTTCGTAGCCGTGACAGCTGAGCTTTTGTATCCGATGGAAAAAGTAGCTTAATACTACAGAATAAATGCAGAGCTATGACAATATGGCTCTTATAAACTCCGTTGCTACGAGAACATTCTCAAGAACTTTGGATTATGCTAGAACGGCTTTGAAATCTATTTATCCCCTGATTATTCGACCTTATTATCCTGTGCCAGAATTACCGTCCGTTTGCTAAAATGCTGTATGTTAATCCAACGTCTAATTTATTCAATTCGAATTTCTTTTATTAGTAATTTTCTTCCTATTTTGTTGCTTGCTGCAAGTCCTCTACTACTACTTTTCTCATTAGAAATGCGAACTTTACCGATGGAAAGTGCCCAGAACAGAGTCTTAGTGCAGTTTTACATAACTTTTACCTAAGTTGCAATCTTCAAACAAGGGTACACGCGGGGGCTCACTCTGCCGTCAAATACTTTTATTATTACATTCTGTTCTTCACAACCTTACCTTTTCTATATAATGGGTGTCCTAAGAAGCAATAACTACCTCCTTCAATAACTGTTGTCCTTCAAACTCCTTTTCACACTTTAACTCAGTATCACGATTATTTTACTATTTCTACTGTATAATCGTGGCCTTTCCTTTTCTATTCTTTCTTTCTTTCTTTTCTTTTTTAAAAAGACAACGCCCGCATTAGGAATATATATTCTTGTGTCGCGGGGGACTTTACAATCATACATGAAACGGACACAAAGAACACCCAGACTCAGAACAACAATTTGTATTCGCCTTTTTTAAACATTTTTAACAGTAAAATCAGGGATTATTTTTCGTTTCAACAGGTACTTAGCTCTTGTTTACGCCCAATAACATTGCCCGATTGGTATTTTACCAGTAAGTATACATTATAAATATTATTTTTCATGTGTATGTCTACATACTGTATATTAATAATGTACTTACATATGTATTATGTAAACGAAATGATGTGTATCCAATGTATATATTAATAATAATGTGATCATAAAAGTAATATGTAAAGGCTTCCTTAGCGTTGTTGCCAGCGATGTTTACAACTGCAGAAATCGTAAGGTGAACACATGAATCGCCAAGTTAAATATTCAAGCTTCAATCTGCCAGAACCCAGTCAATCGTTTTAGTCGAATGAGAATAGGATTGAAACGTGAGCAGATACTTTAAATCAACTGACATGATGTGGGTGAGACAAGTTTGAAATCGGAGTCTTTTTTCGTCTTTTTTAGAGACGTAACTATTTTTTACACCTTTTTAATAATCACGGTTCTATTTGTATGGAATAGGTAGCAAACGAGGTAAGTGGGGAAGGGAACACTTGGATAATTGGCGATCCACCACTGTGCGCTTTTCAAGACACTTTTTGTCTCGACTACCAACCGGTGGAACCAGTTATCGGCTGCGGTATTTCCGGACCGATACGGCCTTCAAATCTTCAAGGAAAGAGCGCACTCCTTCCTCAAAGGCTGGCAACGCGCTTGTGACTTCTGAGTTGCCAGCGTTCATGGGCGGCAGTAGTTACTTTCCAACAGGAGACCCATCTACTCGTTTGGCCTCTATTCCTTAAAAAAAAGAAGAAGTAAATTGCTTAACAGTAGTTTTCTGTGAAGTCTCGTTTTTTCCCTGGTAGACCCATCCCGCATATGCCAAAGTATGGCTCTCCCACCGCTTTCGTTAGAAGATCTCTATACGAGTAACATCAGTACCAAATAACCAGCTGTTTTACAAGAAATTTGTATGTTTTCGGTTGCGGTATTTTATTCATCGTTGACATGATTGGGGAGTTGGTGAATTCTCTTTCATCATACAGTGGGAGAAGTATTGTTTGAAAATACAGTTTATATTAGCTGAGCTCAACATAATGATAAAATGGATGGCAAATAAAATGAGAGACGTTTCAACGGTGTGACTATCCGAAAACGCTTTTTTTTCATAAACCGCTTATATACCAAAAACTTCAATTAAAATTAAAATTTTATTTTAATAATTCTTACAACTCATAATAAAGAGATGTTAACAATGTTTCTGCCGCTTGGTAACAACAGGATAAATGTCGCGCAGTCCAAATTGAAACAAGGCTTAAAGATTTTGCATTGTTTGTTACTAAATGTGTTTCTTTTGGAGTTTTACGTATTTTTTGTGACAAAATAAACAAGTAATTATACCGGCTCCTTCTGCTAAAATGAAAACAATATTATTTATTAATTTTTCTTTTCTTCATTGTACTTTCTTTGTTTGCTATTGAAAATATATGCAGTGCTATCGACGTTTTGATTTCATACAATGTTAAAACAATTCTAACAATTCTAATCTATATGAATGTCAAAATAATTAACCTATTAAAAATGTACTCTTTTCATGCCTTTTTCTCTTTTGATATGTATTTCATTTTTTATGGTGTAGGCAAAGTGCTTATAATGGCACAGGAAGCAAACAAGGCGCTATCGTATACGGTTAGTAAAAAGAGAGAGAAAGAAGGTTGTTTTGATATTACGTCTCTCTCTGCTCTTGTCAGTATCAGCCAATCGGTGCAGAGAACAAAACCGTCTACTTTAACTGTCTACCGGCCCTACCACTTACAGAGGAATATACAGTTCGCTTCTTCTATTTTTATTATATCTATGTCCGTGTAGTGACGGATTAAGAATACAGCATGTCAACACCCCAATTCATCCTGTGGGTATCGTAAGAGCCGGCTAAGGGCGCAAAACAACGCAGGACAACAGCACTGCAAAAAGAAGGAAAACTAACTAAAAAAAGAAATCAAATATAAATTTACTTAAATTGGAAAATCCATAAAAATACTATTAAAGTGTACAACATACAATATAAGCCATGTTTCGTGTCTTAAAAGAAACCAACATATAGTACCATGACATTGCTCATGTTTAAAACACATAAAGTACAATCGAATGAGCCAATTTTCCCCAAACTCTTGACTTACAAGGGTAATAAAATGCGTTGTAAAAATAATGGTCTCTCAACTTTAGCGCATTGCAGAAGAGATTCACTTATAATGTATAGCCTTCATGCTATCTCTACAAATACACATAAAGAGTCTCTAATAAAGAGGTTCCTTCACTTCTCAAATAAGGACTTTGAATAAAATAATTGCGAAGATATTATATAATTTTACAGTTGGATTTGGTTTAGATATACGAAAGACACATCTCTTTATTGTTGAAGTTGTTTTATTGGGGTTTACCTGAAGTCAATTTTTGTTTGATTCTGTTCACGTCCTAGCACAGACTGCGGCATCATCATCATCAGCCTATCGCAGTCCACTGATGGACATATGCCTATCCCATTGCACGCCACTTAGATCGATTTTGGGCTTCTCGGATCCAGCTCCTGCCAGCCATCGTGCGCAAATCGTCCATCCTTCCATCCTACACCATCTGGTCCTACACTACGTTTGCTGAGACGTGGCCTCCACTTAAGAACTCGTTTTCCCCAACGGTCGGTTCTGCGGCTAATATGGCCAGCCCACTGCCACTTCAGCTTTCTTATCCAGTAGGCTATGTCGGTGACCTTGGTTCTCTGCCGGATCACCTCATTCGATGCGATCCCTTAGAGAAACGCCGAGCATAGGCCTTTCCATAGCACGTTGAGCGACTTTGAACTTGTAGACCAGCCGACTGCTGCATGGTCAACCCATAATCATTGTTCGCAACATTTGGAGTATTCATGGAGATGTTAACTAAATTTATTCAAAGAAAATAGAATACTAGTATCTCACAAACACGGTGTTTAATCGTTATTTTCTGTTATGTGAAATCATTTCGAATCTTCTGACCTCCTTAAGACATATAACTAACAGTCTATATACATGATATAGTAATTTAAGAATGCAAACAACTATTTTGTGGAAAATACCGACCCAAAGAGATTGAAGAGTCGGAGAGTGAACCCTAATAGTGTTCACACGATACAGCAATCACTTAACATCGCTCAAAGGCGTCCGTCGTTGAATAATACATGAACAACCCACAAGTAACGAACTTACCGATAGTGGAAGTGAGTGAAATACTTCAATAAGGGTTTGGATTTTTTTAGATCTTTTAAAAGTAATTTCGTTTCTTTATTTTTAATAATTAATGTAGAACTCACACTCTGGATAAAAGGAATATTTTTTTTTAATATTATATAATCATTTAATATTACAAAGGTAATGTTTTTTTATATATTTTTGAGAAAATAACCCTCAATTTTTATCCAGCCTACCTTTTTTTTTCTTCACCCCACCGGAGCTTACGGCGGGGTGGTGTGTCGGAATCGGACCGACTAAAACCACACGGTGTGCCACTCTGCGCCTGTAATAGGAAGGATCCGGAAACTGCTGTTATTAAGACATCCGGACCCCTCCTAGCGCCTGCCCGCAGCGGCGCGGGCACCACCACCTTCGGGTACATTCTCTATTTAGGACACGTCCGGAACACGCAGACGTCGCCTTTTTGCGGCTGGCCGTTATGACGGGTGGAGGGGAAAACCCGTCCCGTCCAGCCTACCTATGTTAATCCCTAAAACCCTTACTATGCAGAAGGCAAGAGTTACAAGTATGTGCCGCGAATGATACCATTCCAACCCAAATGTACAGAAGAATGTTTTTTGTTTTTATGACCGAATAACTGATAAGACTGAATTGGAATATGCCTATTTGGAATTTGAATTATCCGATTTGACTTGGGTTAGTACGTTGGGTTGAATAGTTTGAAAGGTTATTGCTTGAAAAAAGACTAAGAGAAAAACCAGTAATTCGTATATATAAATAGTTATACAGTATTATGGTAGCTGGTAGGTTAATCACAATAAGAAAATTAAAAGTGTTAACAGAAATAGAACTGTTTTATAATTTTGAAAGATGTCTGACAATACAGTTCGATAAGATATCGGGCCGGGGCGTGCGAATGAACTTTCTTTTCTCTAGAAAAAGTGAACCGACCTAGCTATCTTAAATAAAAGAAAATTCACAGCAAAAATAAATGGTGATGATAACAGCAAAGTCTTTCAAGAAATCAGGTTTATTTGGCTGAGTTTTTTTTTGAATATCACTTTTTTACATCTGATAAATATTTTTTTATCTCACTGTTTAAGAAAGATAAAAAAATTGGACAAGCAAATAGCTGTGATTTTCAAAACAGGATAAATTTTATTATAAAGATTTTTTCATTTTTATTTTGACGTTAAAGAAAATCCCCGTACTGGGCTTACATATCCTTGTTCAATGCGCTTTCTGAGATCTTAAGTAATTCCGTAAAGCCGAAAATGATTAGTTCTTTATTAAGCATTCACGTCACGTCTTTGTCATATAATTCATACGTCATACTTGTATATTATAATTGTGAAAGTGAGTTTGTTTGTTATTAGCTTTCGCCCGCAGCTCCGCCCGTATATCGACTCATCATCATCAACATCAACAGCCTTTAATAGTCCACTGCTGGATATAGGCCTCTCCCCAGAAAGGAGGTTTTGGCCTACTATACCACGCTGGCCAGACGGGTTGGTATAGGGTTTGTTTCAAGTTTTCCTTCTTTTTTTCAGTGTTGTTGTTCTGCGTAGTTTACTCCCTTAGTCGCCTCTTACCTTACCCCGCCCCTTACTCTTGGGATGAATAGGGGTGGTGACACTCTGTATTCTTAATCCGTACGGAAAGTATATCGACTATCGCACAATAAAATAGCTTATATTACTCGCTGATAAAGTAGCTTACCATAGGGGTGTTTTTTTTTAAGTCGGTTCAGTGGTTTTGTCGTGAAAGCATAACAAACAAACAAACTCACTTTCACAATGATAATATAAGTATGGAAGTATGTATATAACTATTTTTAGACTACCCACTGTTTCTTCTCATCTACTGTCGATTTGTCCATCTAAAAGTTTCCTGTAAGAGATTGCTATTAGCAATAAAGCAGCCCATTCTACATATCGGTCTGTAATATTCAATCAACATACTGTAATTGGGATATTCCAGACCGTGTTGTGACGGAGCAAACTACGTAAGACAACAGCACTGCAAAGAGAAGGAAAACTTGAAACAAACCCTATACCAACCCGTCTGGAAAGCGTAGTATAGAAAGCCAAAACCGCCTTGCTAAGGAGAGGCCTATGTCCAGCAGTGGACTGTTACAGGCTGTTGATGTGATGACTGTAATTGGTGTACAGTAAAGCATATAATAGGTCCGTGTGGTGACGGATTAAGAATACGGATTGTCACCACCCCCAATCATCCCGTGGGTGTCGTAAGAGCCGACTAAAGGAGAGAAACTACGCAGGACAACAATACCGCAAAGAGAAGGAAAACTTGACAAAACCCTATACCAACCCGTCTGGCCAGCGTGGTACAGTAGGCCAAAACCTCCTTTCTAAGTAGAGGCCTATGTCCAGCAGTGGAGTGCTAAAGGCTGTTGATGATTGATTGATGAAAGCATAATAATATTCTATTCTGTGCTATAATTTTAGTTTCACTTACATACCTAATATATGTAAGACAAGCCTTTACTATAATACTTAATCTCCAAGTTTTAGATTCTCTTAATTAGTACTACATATTAACTTCCTCCAATCGGTCTTGAAACTAATCAGCCATTTCCAAAATATAACCGAGAGCCGAGAGCCATAGCCGAGAACCATACGGGTATAAAATTGTCAGAAATGTATTTAACTCACGGAAGTTGAAAGCAACTAAAACATAAATTCTCTAGCCATACAATATGTTGCGAATAAAAGTTATTTCAATAAACGAGACTCCTCAGAGGTATAGTTCAAAATTCAGGAGTTACTTTACTCCGGCTTCACGTTCATATTTTCAATAAACTGCAACGGAACCATATTTCAAGTTTACAGGTTTGCGGCCAGGTGCTAGTTCCGTCGTCTGCATTTATATCCGAGTTGGGAAAATGGTTGAACTTGTCAACTATAGAGGTAAAGCGGAACTATGAAAGAACGTAGTAAAAACTAATATTAAACTACATTTAAATATTGTTTTAAATGAGGTAAACTAAATGGATCAACAAGAATGGATAAGTGTGAGATAAATATTGTGTGATGAGCTAGACAGAAAAAATAATCGTCACTTATTTTGTGTCCCGGTTTAATTTATCTAAAATCAATTAAGAAATATATTAATATGTTTATTTGGAAATGTATGTGCGTGGTTAATAGCAATAGGTTTGGCCCTTATTACGTAAATGTTATTAAGACAGTCGGCAAGATGTGAGCATTTAATTCACCTCCCTAAAAGACTTGCCTGTTGTTCTAGTGGTTAGAGACCCTGACTGCTAAGCAGGAGGTCGTGGGTTCGATTCCCACCCAGGACTAATACTGTGTGATGAGCTCGGTCATTTGTTCTGTGTCTGGGTGTAATTTATCTAAAATATGTATATATTTAAAAATATACAAGTATGTTTATCAGCAGTCTGGTTACCATAGTACAGGCTCTGCCTAGTTTGGGATCAGACGGCCGTGTTTGAGATGTATGAGATATTTACTTGTATCTATATATCATATAGACTTCTAGGATAAAAGACTTTAACATGTATGTAATGTATGTGTGTAAATAATACTTCTATTTTTCGTAATCATGAAGTGTTTTTATAATCGCTATCTGAATTAAGGGCGTTTTGAAAATGCAATGGTCATGTAATATTTAACATTTTGTACAAAAAAAGAGTATTCATATTTATAAAAGATTATCTTGAGCCTGTGGCTTCGCTCGCGAGGTTGCGAACAAGTATATTTCTCGGGCGTAAAATACATTAACATGCCCTTTTTGGGTGAAAGTTCAATGTCCTTTGGGGTTTTCATAGCAAAGCAAATGCAAAAATTTGGTGATGAAAACGACATGGCAAAACATAATATGTGGTAGAATATAATGTACCTACGTGTGAGCACAAGGGCTTGGAACCTTTGCCGGTTCGTCCCGCGTGCTCCTACGCATACCCCGCGCGGCCCCTGCGCTGTCATGCTGTCATCGTTTCCTGCGTTATACAGAATTAACTACCACTGAACTGTGACTGTAGGTCTTTGTTACAACGCAACCATACAATATTAATATACTTATTAGTATTATTATTATACATTAAAATCTACAACAGTACGAATAAACAAACATTTATTTATATATGTAAAAGGAGCTAAACTCACGTTGAAACACCACAGTAAACTTCACTCCTCGACACAGTACTACGGTCGAGCGTAAGGTGGAAACTTCCAACCTAAAAACAACACTAACTTAGAATGTGAATTCAAACACTATCAACACCAACACTGCACTGCATTAAAACTAAAAACAAATAAGAGATGACAGAGAACCTAATAACATTAATGGCAGTAGAAGTTTACAAGTTAATAGCGAACTAAACTTGCTCCGAGAACGTAAGGACCCAATTCAAATAAAACTATAATCAAGATGAGCCACTTAGAGAATTGAATGAGAAACTTCGTGCCGTACTTCCTGGCGAACATGGACTTTCATATTTTATTTATGCACCGACATGCGCGTAAATAAATTAAAGATAATAAAATTTATTCATTTGAATGGATGGTGTATGTGTGTGGCACAGATAATAAAGCCCATTTTACCTATCAGTAATATAAATTTCAAATTGATTATTTGTATACGGTGAACAAATAAGAATAACCTATTTATGTAAATTCAATATTACGATAAGGCTTTATTTCATACACACCACAGTTCAACTTGCGTTTATGGAAGCCGCTCCGCCTTTAAAAGTAGTAGCATGATCTTTATACGTCATGTTTATAATATATGTTACATATACTCTTCTTAAATAACTACATACATACATACTCACGATTATCATGTTAGTAAAGTCCCTCTCGACACAGGATATATTCCTAATGGGGAGTTGTCTTTTTAATAAAAAAAATATATATCCTCGAAGGGATAGGCAGAGGCGTGTTAAATACCCACGTTTTAATTGACAAATCTATTTACATCCTGGTACTTCAGGGATTAAATGGAAAATTTATTAATAGGTATATTGAAAAGAAAGGTAGATACAAGAATGATTAGTATATTTAAAGGAAAACTAGATACAAATATTATTACTATATTGAAAGGAAAGCTAGATACAAAGATTATTACTTTATTGAAAGGAAAGCTAGATACAAAGATTATTACTATATTGAAAGAAAAGCTAGATACAAAGATTATTACTACAGTAAAGGCAAGCTAGATACATAGATTATTACTATATGGAAAGGAAAACTAGATACAAAGATTATTACTATATTGAAAAGAAAGCTAGATACAAAGGTTATTACTATATTGAAAGGAAAGCTAGATACAAAGATTATTACTTTATTGAAAGAAAAGCTAGATACAAAGATTATTACTACAGTAAAGGCAAGCTAGATACATAGATTATTACTATATGGAAAGGAAAACTAGATACAAAGATTATTACTATATTGAAAAGAAAGCTAGATACAAAGGTTATTAGTATATTGAAAGGAAAGCTAGATATAAAAATTATTACAATGTTGAAAGAAAAGCTAGATATAACAATTATTAGTATATTGAACGTAAAGCTAGATATAAGAATTATTACTATATTGAAAGGAAAGCTAGATACAAAGATGATTTCTATATTGAAAGGAAAGCTAGATACCAGAACAGATTTTCCAATAAGACTTGTAGTTCCAGAGATTACCGCGTTTTAGTGGGAGAGTGCAGGTTTGACCCATGATGTAAACGAGGATGTTAGTGAAATATCTACGATTACAGTACACGATCTATCGGCTTTCATAGTTCCGTCGCTTTTCCTGTTTGCCATTGTAAGATGTCCTTCTCAATCTATGTTCTCTATCTGTGAGATGTTTCGTTCAATATAATTTATAAGGTCAAGGTGGGCTTTATGTTGCAAATATTATGGTAATATGAAGTTGTATATTCTTTTGTCACCCTTATGGGTTAATTTGTGTATAACAATAGGTTTGGGATTGGGTACAAAATTTTTCCTCTCGGATTATGATTATATCTCGGATCGTCGCATATCTAGTCTATTGTTTTTAGAAGTTCTAAGGAAGTCATTGGATCAGAAGTTCCGTTTTTGAGGTATGTGCAAAAGACAAGTACGCTCCAATGGTGTGACATTAGTAAGTACTCTTAAAGTATGTTAAAGAAAATAACACTTGAAATGAAATACTGTTGTAGTTTACGTTGAATAAATTCAATTACATTTTGATAGAGAATGTTGAGTGACTCGTCTTGAAAACAAATTATAAATGAAACTTTATAATATTCTATTCAACTTCTAAAAACATAAGAGTGACCAAAAGTTTGGTTTAACTTTCTAGTCTAGAACTTAACTATTTAGTCAATGTTCTTTGTTATTGCTAAGTTAGAGTTTTATTAAATTCTGACTTAGACTAGAAGTTAGTACATTTGAAATCGGTCTAGCAATATGCGCCTTGTTGCAACTAACTTGGGGAGTCTCTCAGATACTGAAGTTGGACGCATTGCAGTCGTACTATTATGCAGACATTAAAACGTTATGCAAAGTTCTTTTTAAAAGAAGAATTCATAAAATAAACAGCATCAGATTTTCCTTAAGAAAAGTTTAAAAAGGAAAATGTGTGATATTTTTGTCTCGCAAAAATAATAGTATTATTGGGCTGAAATTTTGAACCTTGGGTTTGTTTTGGGCTGCGTTTTCATTAGAGATGTGCTGGTAAAATGAGGTGCTAGTAATTGTAGAAGACTGCCAGCTTCGTATGTGTACTGCTCTGACCTTTAGAGGAGTAGCCAGATATTGAGAAACCTATTTTTTTTAAGAATTTTTAACTAAATGCAAAGAGTTTTTTTCATAAAGCTTTTTGTTTCAGAGATAATTATTAAATTAAATGGTAATCATCCAAAGTTATTAACCTATCTTGTTGTAAGTCTCCCGAGCAAAGGGGCTAAGTTTAGTTTCGTAAATATTTCTTAAACAGATAAACAGCAATCGCTGTATTTCTTAATGTTACATAATTAAGGCAACAAATAAACCAGTGGCGTCAGGTCTCAACTAAGCTGTAAAGTTGATTTGAAGTTAAATTACTTTCGCAACAGATTACTGTTTCTCATTACACTCGGTGTTCTCTACTTCCACGATATCTTATTTAGTTTTAAATTAAGATTTTCATTAAGAGAACAACTTTACAGATGGGCTTGGACTAGTTCTGCTGAATAGGGTACTACCTACTTTATATTTGTCTCAGTGTATTGCCTTTCTCGAGACTTTTTATAAAACGTTCTACTAAGGTAAAAAATATGGTATCGTTATCATCAGCATTTGCTTTTAATAGTCCTTTAATGAATATAGGCCTCTCCTTAAAAATTATGTTTTGGCCTACTATACCACGCTGGCTAAATACGATATAGGGTTTGTGTCAAGTTTTCTTTCTCTTTACAGTGCTGTTATCTTGCTTAGTTTAGTCCTTAGTCGTCCCTGCCGACACCCACGGGATGAGCAGGAGTGGTGACCTTTCTTATTCTTAATCGAAATCCGTTACCACACGATTCTTTGTCTTTGTAGAAAGTAATACAGTCGAGCTATACTATCTCTTATGTCATGACGGAAACAACTTCGTCACTCATACCATAGGACAGCCAAGCTTTGGCACACATCTAGGCCGGCTCGATCTGAGTGAGTTATAGGAGAAAACCAGTTAGGCAATTCTGTCGTTGCAAGTGAAGTTACTGGAGGGTCGATCTGGCCCCCCACTAATTTCTAACTCTGGGGTAGAGTCTGCACTCAAATTACAGCAAAATTTCTAACTCTGGGGTAGAGTCTGCACTCAAATTACAGCAAAACTTGTGTCTCTGGCAAGTAAGGTACAACAGGGACAAAGTAGTATTTATTATTAAGAAATACAAAGAAGAGAAGATGGGTTGTTACAGCTAATAAGATACAATCTCATTTAGGTGTAACAACTTAAAGTCTTTCGGATTTAAGAATTAGTCAAAAATACGTCTTTGTAGAGAAACCCCAAAGATTTATTTCTTTTATTTAACTACCTTGCAGTATTTCCTCCATCGGACCAAATGTAAACACTTTTAAACACGTCTCGTTCCGTTACGTGCGATACAAGTGCACGTGACTGCAACCGAAGCACACACACAGCAGACTTGATAACTCCAGGTTGAAATGTTTCTAGTCTACATCAGATTAGTTTATACTTGTTGCTGTTAATATCTTGAATGGTCTTACTCTCGTTTCGCTTTTCATCAAGTCAATTTATAAATCGTTCAAGAAAAGTAGTATAGTTGTGCTTTTTTACCACGCTTTTATTAGCTGGACCTGTATGTTTGTACATATATATCTATGTAACAGATTCTTTCAACGCAATTTTCAACCAATTTAAGACGTCTAATTGATTTGAATACCAATACAAATTGTCACCACCCCAATTCATCCCGTGGGTGTCGTAAGAGCCGACTAAGGGAGCAAACTAATCAGGACAACAGCACTGCATAGAGAAGGAACACTTGAAGCAAACCCTATACCAACCCGTCTGGCCAGAGTGGTATAGTAGGCCAAAACCTCCTTTCTAAGGAGAGGCCTATGTCCAGCAGTGGACTAGTATAGGCTGTTGATGATGATGATGATGATGAATTGATTTGAAACTTCGCACACTTGTCAAGGACCGATGACAATACAATAACTTGATGAATTTTGGCCGTATAAGAAGGCCATATAAGACTTACTTACTTGTTACTTCTTTAGTCTGAATAAAAAAACACATCATTAATGACTAAAAACTTAAAAAGAATAATTATAGTTTAATCTGCAATGGATGACGAATCGAAGATCTAACAAACGTTAAATTTAATGAAAAAATGAATATTAAAATAGGAACAGCTTTCCTAGTGACGTTCGTTGTGCTAAATAATTTATTATTTTAATTTTTAATTGGTGTATAGACTCTTTCTATTATAGAAATGATTTTATTGTTAGTTTTATAACTACAATTTAAACTTCAGATGGTAAAATATATATATTTGAAAATCAATGTCTGCTTATTCATAGTTTATTCGCTGTCTTATAGTTCATCTGATAATAATGAAATGTTGCACACACGCTACAAGGGATACAGCAACGGTCATTGTCCTCTTCATCATTACAAAATTTTGCAACAGAAGGCGCTTAAAACTATACCCGGACTTATTTCACATCACATCACATCATCACATCAACAGCCTTTAATAGTCCACTGCTGGACATAGGCCTCTCCTTAGAAATAAGGTTTTGGCCTACTATACCACGCTGGCCAGGCGGGTTATTAGGCGGGACTTATTTAGAACGATGTAACTCAAACCTTAAAGCAAAAACAAAAGCCTCTTTGACTGCCTCACTTTAATGTCTATCATACAGGTACAAAGCGTGGCTTCAAATTCGCCAAAATCCATCGCGGTCAGAAACATACACGTATGCTTTGCGGCCATCGCCTTCAAAGGAAGGATTACTCGGTCCCTGCATATTGAATATTTGTGATTTGCATGTGTTATCTCTTTGGTAGATCTAAATACTACTAATCCGAGAAACTTAACGATTTTGTAATGTAGTTCTGTTTTGGCATATACTCTATAGAGGGGTTAGTAATTTATAAAGGATCTGAGATAATTTTTCCTACTAATAATGGTTATTAGTTTGTTATGAAATAGTTGAAATGAGTTTCGTAATCTTGTTCAACACGTTTGCTGTCAACAGAGAACGTAAATACAAGTACGCCATCTGTTGGCGTTCAACAGAGTTTACGAGTTACTTAATTACTTGGGTTTATAGGCGAATAGTTGATTCGCGCAACTCCATCTGCGTCCCTAAAAAAGGAATAAATATTTATTGATGCTCGTCTCCTATTTATTGTAGCGTGATGTTATATGGTAACCTTTACGTTTCCTTGGTAAATGGGCTGCCCAACACTAAAATAAAAAAAATCGAAGCAGTAGTTCCTGAAATTAGCCATTCGGTTCGACCAATCAAATAAACAAATTCCTAAGCTTTACAATATTAGTATAGATTTGACTTTATTTTTGCGTTTACGTTATTTCTTACCGACGCACAGTGTGTCAAAAATACTTTTTAGGGACACAAAATCAGCCTCGCCCAAAAATTTAGATGGATTATACGCATAGCTCCAAAACTATAGCCAGCGTATAAACTGACAATAATTTTCGAGATGGCAATATCTATTCTATCAATTATTCTGAACATCTAAACCCTCTTTAAAGCGTTTATATTCCATTCGTATTTAGTTCCATTATTAATCCACAATTTCACATAAAGTCATGAATAGTCAAATGCTTCTCAAACTATTTCGACGAAATAAAATCATTCTATGAACTTCTATGGATATGTCGTCGCTCGCCCCTTAACCTGCAACAGGTCGGCACGTCCCCTCGTTTCGAATTTAAACGATGTTCAAAGCCCCCTAGACCGTGTAACTGGAGAAAATGAATATGTATTTTGAATAACGTTCGATTCAAATGTTCCTTGAATTTGAATGATTAAATGCCCACAAGTTTGTAATAGGAGAGATGAATTTATTGGGTCTTAATATATTATTTGAAATTTGCTTTTGTTCAAGAAATTCATAAGAAAAGTTCGTATGTTTTCCTTTTGTTATAACTTAAGTGTCATACTACTGTTATTAGTATTTCCAATTAAAAACTCTTAGTGCTTTATACGCCACAACTACCCTTGATCTCATCCATTTATTATCGTCTTCTTCCACCTGAAGGTTGCCTATGGTAAATTGTTTTAAGTGACAAGACGGCTGTACATATTTACCACAAGTATTCCTAGTTAAATTTCGGTGGAAATAGAATATTATGCTTTCTTTTTTTATTTATACACATGTATTTATTTTCTGTTTATACAAATTTAGTATAAAACTATTTTACCAATCGATGCTAGTTTTGTTTTAAGGGATTTGCATAAAAATACATCATAAGTCCGTAATGAAAATGGTTACTCCGTTTTGCAAGAGGATTTTGTACAACGGCTCGGATGTTAGCGAAAATATCAAAAGTAAATTCCTCTGTCGCAATTAGCTCACTCCAAGCTTAAGCGTAACAAATTAATCACATTAAACTCTGCTCAAAGCCGCTGTAAAACCCTTACCGAGCCAAAAACGCATAAAACCGCGTTTTCCCGACAATTTGTTTACAACTTTCACCTAACTTGCATAACTTTATTTACCTCTAAACTGGCTTAAACAAGCAAAGTTGGTATACAAACAATGCCCCGAGTATTTTGTTCCACACAAGTTTATTGCAGCTGCCATTTGTCTGCAACTTCTGACCGTAATTCTTGGCACAGTGTGTTTCTTTGGTCGCTGGGCTTGGCAGCCGCAAGGAGTTGTTGATGGTGACTAACTATGCATGAACGAATGAAAAAATGCAGTCACAGTTGGCGAGACATTTCCTTTTTTTCAAGTTATAGTGTGTTTTTATTTACTTTTGTAGAGTATCGTTCCTCGAAAGAAGAATATTCTTTATGGAATTATATCCATGTTCATCTGACGTTTTGTGTATCAAGACTATTTTGTTCAGAAACTTATGAAGGTATCAAGTTGAAATTAAGTTCAAATCTGCCAAATAATAACCTTTCTAAATCAACGCAGTCGATATATTCATCATCATCATCATCAACAGCCTTTAATAGTCCACTGCTGGACATAAGCCTCTCCTTAGAAAGGAGGTTTTGGCCTACTATACGACGCTGGCCAGACGGGTTGGTATAGAGTTTGTGTCAAGTTTTCCTTCTCTCTGCAGTGCTGTTGTTCTGCGTAGTTTATATATATCGATATATTATATAGCCTTAAATTTTAACATATTTTAAGTCTGTCTCAGATATATTACAAAACATATGTCTCGTGGAACTAAAATCACTAAATTACATGTAATGCAGTCTCATGGTATTAATAGAGGGAAAGGCAATGTGAAAGTCGTTTATCGTTATATAAGATAAAACAAATTGCAAATTAGAAAGTTATATTTTGTGAAATTCTCTATAACGCAATTATGGGCGCTCCTTGGGAGAGGCTTTCATTCAGCAGAGAACGGCGATAGGCTGATGGTAACCGTAACCGTATGGATGATCGATTCCTTTTCGATACTAGTTTGGTCGCAATTAACTAAATTGTTTTTTAAATGTTATCTCTTCCTACTTTCTATATTTAATCCTCAAGTATTGTAGTATTAAATTTTATATTCGATACCGGTTTTGGTCATTATTGGAAGGTTACCTCACTTTTAATTTAAGGAATTTAGTTGTTGTTATACGAGTATATAGTAGGCCAAAACCTCCTTTCTCAGGAGAGGCTTATGTCCAGCAGTGGACTATTGAAGGCTGTTGATGATATATTGTCCGTGTGGTGACGGATTAAAAATACGGAGTGTAATCACCCCTATCCATCCCTATTTATCCCGATGGTGTCGTAAGAGGCGACTAAGGGAGCAAACTACACCGGACAAACCCTATTCCAACATGTCTGACCAGAAAAGTTTTTTTTTTTTTTTTAAGTCAACTCCCGCATTAGGAATATATCCTGTGTCGCGGGGGACTTTACAAACATAAATGAAACGGACAAAAAGAACACCCAGACTTAGAACAACAATTTGTGGATCACACAAAGCGTCGTCCCATGTGGGGTTTGAACCCACAACACTCGGCGCAGTAGGAAGCGGTGTGGCGACCGCTTAAACCACTGCGCCATCCGTGCAGTCAAGTGGCCAAAACCTCCTTTTTAAGGAGAGTCCTATAAGTCTTTAGTAGTCCAGCAGTGGACTACTAAAGACTGTTGATAATGATATATCACAGGCAAAGATTATTATATATCAGCTCCTAATATAATGTTTATTAATTTTCTTATTTTATATAATTATATAACTATTACCAATCCAGTGTATAATTACAATTAATTTATTTTTGGAAACCAAGACACACTAATACATTTTTTCCAACTTATTTTATAAAATTTGACTACATGCTTTCATTTTTATTAAGGACATATAATTATAATTTGTATGTTTTTAGGGATGCCCGACTACGAATCGACCGGGGAGCCTTATGAAGTGTTAAACCGACCTTCCAAGCGCTGTCAGCCGCAACAGCGTGTTCCACTTGACATCCACGGCAGATTTTTTTTTAATAACATGTTATTATTTTTACAATTACAACTTACTACTTAATTCTGGACAACCGTACCTGGGATACAATTTTGGCATCGTAATTCTAGCTAGTACTAACTGGCCCAATTTAGTCGGACCACCTGCTCGCGATTTATCGGCAACTTTACAACAAGCTGGCCGAGTGCCACTCGTGCCTTGTCCAACTGTAATCATGGTAAAATTCTTGGTTTGGCCAGAATATTGCTAATCCAAGACTACATGCGAGGCAATTTGTGGAACACATTCTAGAACTGGGCTTACATTAACCAGTGGGTAATAAGGCCGGTGGTACAATTTTATTGAAAGGCAGATGAATTTTATCTTACGGTTTCGACACTAAGCATTATGACAAAAATTTTTTTAGGTATTATATGGAAGTAGATTGAAACAACACAGAGTTTATTCATACAGAAACAGAACAGATGATCATAATCATCACAAAATGATAGTTTTAAGTTGTACTCATAATAAAAATTACACAAATATGATTGTTACTGTAATTTTTAGCTAAATTATGTTAAGACAGAGTGATAAGATGAAAATGGGGGTCAAATACTTATTTAGTGCAGCAATTTTGTTTAAGACATTTTTAATTAAATATGGTTGTAATTTCTAACAGACGACGTCGGAATAACACAATAGTGGATCTAGCTTTTCCATTTTAAAGTGCAAATCGAACTCAATAGTGCGACAAAGCCCAGTCGACGATGTGCCCTCGAGTTTATGGCCGCAATAAAACCTAGAATGCTTGAAGTACTTTGTTATGAAATCGAAAGGTAATACTTGAAATCCTTTACCTTTCTGAACATCGCCAATATGGTAAAAACTTTTTATACTCACCTTCTTCTCTCGCCGATACACATAAAAACTAAACTCACAGTAACAATATTTTTAGGTCAATCAAATCCTACGCAACCATCCGTCCTGGGCGAGAGTTACGTAGGTTTTCACTGAACGTATGGGCCATCTGCACTGATTTATGACGGGTCAATACTACCCAACTTACATTTGCACTTTTATTACTGTTATGTATAAGTAATAAGGGTGATTTTGCATTAAATTTTGGGAGGAATATTTTGTGTGGAGTGGAAAAAAAATTACAGCTGAAAACAAAGTGTCAGATTTAATCCTAAATGTGCGATAGTTTTCTATGAGTAATTTAGTTTTTATTGAGTGGAATTCTAAGCATTTAATGAATTAGATTTTCAGTAATTTAAACCAAAGTTTCAGATTTCACCAAAGAAATCTAACATTGATTTTAATTATATCAATATTGTACACCGTAAAGTGAATACATCAATATGCAAATGAAGTGATGTTAAGGGAAAGGGTAAGTAGTAGGAATCGCAATCGAAATGTTAAGGGGTTTGAACTCAAACACATTAAATCATCCCAATCGGGTCGTCGTCGAGGTTTCGATGGGGCGTATCGAAATCTTACCAACAAAAACCACGCTGTTTGCCAAACTGTACCCGAAAATAGGAAGGATTAGGGTACAGCTTCTATTACATCTAGGATGGTGGAGTTCTTTAACTAATACCTCAATTACTCGGCTTAATAAAAGTAACATAAGATTTCCTTAACATCGTGTTTTCTGTGATCCCGATGGAATATCCCGTACGTGGCGAAGCATGGCTCGCCCACGGCAAGAATTATAACATACCGATAAATTAATCAATATTAATTAAATGCATGATTATGTTTAGTTTTCTAAGTCCTTTATCTGTCTGTTTCTTAATTGATGTGTAAATAGAAAACATATGTCTACCACGAGATCAAGAGCGCCTTACAACAGCTTTATATTGTATATTTTTTATTGTTTTTTTTTTTTTTTTTTTTTTTTTTTTTTTTTTTTTGCTCTGTGGCAACCCCGCGGTAAACAGCTGTTCTGAATTGCTCCCGTTTATTTTTTTGTTTTAAATATTATATTCTGTTTAAAATATCATTTAAATACCAATTTCTCACTAAGCAAATAAATGCTACTTGCACAAATTATATAAGAATAGTTCATAAATGTTATTTTAGTAAATAAACAAATTTGTAAGTGACGGTTGGGATACCGGCAAGTTACGAATAACATTAAAAAAGTGTTGAAAATTGTGCCTGGAATTTATTGTCATCGCTTTACAGGTATCGCTATTTGATTTATTTATTATTTTCTTTAATACGATTTCGGTAAAAGTGTAGTTAATTCTTAAGACGCTTATATTGACACTACACAACTTACCCTCCACTGTGTGATATCAACTCTCCTTGGTGATAATTTAACAATAGTTTGCCTTTTCACAAAGCCTTACACCATGGTTCAGACTCGTAATGCCTTGGCTCGTCAATTGGAGTCCAAGCTTCAACTGACTTTAAGCGAATTAAAGGCAACTAAGGAGAGGTGTGATCAACTCATTGGGGAAAGAGATGACAATGAAAGGGAAGTCCTTGAGACATTAAACGAGAATGAGAAACTTAAAAAAGAAATGTCTCTGTTGCATGGTCGGTATACAGTTTCTGTTGATGCCCGGAACAAGCTCCAACTCCTTGTGGACAGCTTTGATACATGTAGGGATGAGTATGAGCAGGCACTGAAAAGGATTAGGAAGCTAGAATGCCAACTACAGAAAGCAGAGGAAAAAATATCAAAAATCGACACTCATAAGCACAACCGCCTTGTAGCTTCTAACCAAAGTTTGTTCGAGGAGTTGGTTGCCCCGGGGTTGGATCGGGCTGTAGTTGACAGTCTCCATCCATCTATGGTAATAGATCTCACAGCTGACGATGATACTAGTAGTTGTACTTATAAACCTAACAAAATTGTAAAATGCAGCTTGAGAAAATTGAAAAAATACATTAAAGTTAAAAAAATAATTACCAAAACAAAAAAAATGATTCACAAACAAAAATTTTTTATTAATAGTATGTCACTAAATAGGCAGAGACTTCATCTGATTGATCAGGTGTCTATGTACTCATTAGAACTAGACAACATGTCGAGTCAATACATTAAAGATACAAGAGAATTACAAAGTGAGATTGACCGTCTTAAAGAACAACTTAGTAATATTACCTATAAATATGAAATTTCCCAAAAGCAGAGCAGGGAGCAGGTGCTGGCTATTGGCAGGCTGGTTAACTCCTGTAAATGTAATGATTCAGTGTATTCTATAGACAGCCCCAGGACAGCACATGCTCCTTCCTCGCTGCCACCACAACCTATCAAAACTTTTGTACCTGAATTCAAGGACTCCCATTTACAAACAAACAAATTGTACAAAAATGATAACATAGCAATGTTTAGTGATGAAATTGGAAAGGGCATGGGTCCCTTAATGTTAAATACACAGTTGGGACATTCATTCAGCAATTATTGCATGCCTCACTCATCTTTTAATGATATTATGGAAAAAGTTTTAAATTCCAAATCAGACCACAATGTAAATACTTCATTAGTCATTTTTGTTGGTAACAGGGGAAATGTAAACAAAAAGAAATTCTTAGGCTACTTTGAATCATTGTTAAAGTTAGATGTAAATAAAATTGTATTGTTTACACTTCCTCTTAGCAAAGGGTTGTCGCAGAAGGAAAGAAATGTTAGATATAATTTAAATATAATGATGCACAACCTAACTTGCCAAATAAATGGACCCTATTATAATAAATTACATCTAATCGACACTAACAAGCTTGTTAGTAATAATATTTCATTGACGAAAGGTAGATATTACCTTTCTAATTATTATAAGAGACAGATAGCAATTTCGCTATCATATTATTTTTCCATTACAGCCAAGAACTTGGCTAAAACTATTGCTTCTATTGAGCAAATTGACATTACCCATAGCGACTTTGCCAATCCGTTGGCAGATATTTCTTTAGACATTAATAAAAATTTAAATGACATACCTAATAATTTACACAATAATGAGATTGACATTTCAAATAATTTAAATTTACTGATAAGACAATAGAGACTACCTCTTGCAATATTAATTTGATCGCTAATAGAAAGTTCAATCACAGTAAATTTATTAAAAATAATATGATAAATAATATAAATTTGGTGCATCAAAACATTAGAGGAATGATGGGCAAAGACTTGGAGGTGGAACTGTTCATGAACTGCAATGCAATTGATATTTTTTGTATTACTGAACACTGGCTAAAAGGGGATCAGTTTATGTTCAATTTTGACCACCACCAGGTAGGCAGCTCGTTCAGCAGAAGTACAGCAATACATGGTGGCACTATGATACTCATTAATAAGAAACTTAAATTTAAAGAGCGCCATGACATTGTTAGTTTATCAGTTGAGCGAACTACAGAAATAGCCTGTTTAGAACTAAAAGGTTTCATAGTAGTATGTGTATACAGACCTCCTTCAGCTATGTATGATTGTTTTGAACGTGTTATGGATGAAGTATTAGTTAAAGTAACAAGATCAAAAAAGAAGGTCATCATCTGTGGTGACTTCAATATTAACCTATTGGAAAATTCAAGTATAGTAACCAAGTTCAAGGCACTTTTTCAATCATACAATCTGAAGAACTTGTTCTTGGAGCCTACACGAATCACTGCCACCACTGCCACATGTTTGGACAATATATTTACAGATATTGTTATTAAGGACAAGAAAATAATCAATCAATTACATTCTGACCACTGTGGTCAATTAGTATCTTTCTGTGATAGGTATGAAAAAGTGTCAGAAAAAAGAATTGTGGTGATACCTAAAACCGCAAAGCGTTGTGAAAACTTTAAGGATAAACTTAAAGCTGCTTTTAATAATTCAGTACTCTGTGTAGAGAATAACCCTAATACTTATTATAATAGTTTTTTTGAAACTTTCTCTTCAACATTTAACACCATTTTTACACCAAAAACGCTAGTGGTTAAAGGTAACGTCACATTTAGTGAATGGGCTACCCCTGGCTTACTCAAAAGTAGGAAAAGATTATACGAGCTATACGATGAGAGGAATTATAATAAAAGTGAACAGTTTCATAATTATGTTAAAGAATATTCGAAGCTGTTTAGGAAACTTTGTAAACTGGCTAAGTCTCGTTTTATTAGTTCAAAGATTAAAAGTAGTAATGATAAGATTAAAACCACTTGGAAAATTATTAATAGTGAAACTGGCAAAGATCCAAACCGTGATAATGAATTTAATTTAAACATAAACAATACATTTATCACATCAAATGCTGAGGTTGCTGCTGCATTTGAGAATTTTTTTACTAACATTCCTGTATCAACTACTAAATCTTTGAACTCCTCACCATACCTTGCAGAATCAATTTTAAAAGAGAATGTTAGAAGAATTGATAGTGAATTTAAGTTCCAATATGTGTCCCCCTTTGAAATTATTAAAGCCTTTAACACTATTAATGTTAAAAAAACAACCGACCTATGGGGAAATTCTGTTTTAATTACTAAGACAATTATATCTCTTGTGGCTAATCAATTGTCATCTACATTTAATCAATGTGTTGATAGTGGTGTATTTCCTGATCTTATGAAGTCTACTAAAATTATTCCCTTATTCAAATCTGGTAGTACATCTGACCCAACTAACTTTAGACCTATCTCAGTACTACCAGTATTTAGTAAAATTTTTGAAAAAAATATGTATGATCAATTGCACAGTTTTTTTAATAATAATAATTTATTGCACAATAGACAATTTGGTTTTACAAGGGGTCGCTCCACAACTGATGCTAGTGTTGAGCTAGTAAAACATATATTTGATGCCTGGGAGGATGCCCACGATTCTCTAGGTATCTTTTGCGATTTATCTAAGGCTTTTGATTGTGTTGTTCATGAAACGCTGATCAGGAAATTACAGCACTATGGTATCAAAAATAAAGCCCTGGAACTACTTGCCTCATATCTATGTAATAGGATTCAAAAAGTTGATATTAATGGTGAGCGGTCTCCAGGCTCTGTGATAGAAATGGGAGTTCCACAGGGTTCTATTCTCGGCCCTTTTTTGTTTTTAGTATATATTAACGACTTACCTCACTTTGTCAAGGACAATCTCGAGATTGTGTTGTTTGCAGATGATACATCACTATTATTTAGACTAAAACGGACACTTTCTGATTTCACATTTGTAAACAGCGCCATTTCGAAAGTGGTTCATTGGTTTGATGTCAACAATTTACTATTAAATGAACAAAAAACTAAGTGTATACGTTTCACTATGCCAAACGTCAAGCCAGTGAAAACTACTGTGATAATTAAGGATGTCGGGCTGGACCTTGTGGACACTACGACATTTTTAGGTATAACACTAGATGCTAAGCTACAGTGGGGCCCACATATTGATAAATTGTCGAGTAGACTCAGCTCAGCAGCATACGCAGTAAGGAAAATCCGAGAGTTGACTGATGTTGATACAGCACGACTTGTTTACTTCAGTTACTTTCATAGCATAATGTCGTACGGTATTCTGCTGTGGGGGAATGCTGCCGACATTCAAACTATTTTTGTGCTGCAAAAGAGAGCTATTCGAGCACTTTATAATTTAGGCAATCGTTGTTCATTGAGGCAGAAATTTAAAGAAATAAATATAATGACAGTGGCAAGTCAATATATTTATGAAAATGTAATATATGTTCACAAAAATAAAGATAGCTTTTTGAAAAAAAGTGATGTACATGCCATAAATACCAGAAATAAAAATAAATTTGTTGTACCCGCCTCTAGGCTCCAAAAGATAAACAAGTCTTTTCGAGGTCAATGTGTCCGATTTTATAATAAAATCCCAAATAATATTCAGGAGTTGAGTATTAACAAATTTAAATCCGCAATAAAACGTGGCTTGTGCCAGAGGGCCTACTACTCGATTGTGGATTACATGGAGGACAAGAATGCTTGGGATTAATTAGCGCAGGCTATTTCTTTCTTAAGTAAAAATGTGGTGTGGCTAGTATGTTTTTTATTATTTTTTCTATTTTTTATGTTTCACTTTATTTTCTCTTGTATTCGTTTGTTCTTCTTAATCTTGTTTTCTCTTCCTTGTTTTTTCACCTTTAAGTCCTTAATAACGGACATACTAGCACACATCAAAACAATGTTGTGATATATTTAATAGTGCCATTGTATCTACTTGTGAATTGCAAAAGAGTGGCCATGAGTTTGTTTGCCCTTTCTTCTCATAAGGCTCAACCCCTTGGAAACGGGCGGTTGTAGATCGGCACAGGCATAGATTTTGTATGGGTTTGATTTTGTTAAATTTATTTGGTTACTATTTGACAAAACAGAGATTGTTGCTTTTGTGTGTGTTGATCTATGACTTTAGAGTCTACATGGAAGACGATTTCAAACAATTTTGAAAATTTTATGAAATAAAGAAAGTTTGAGTTTGAGTTTGAGTTTGAGTATACTTTGTTGATAAAAACACCTACAATAAACTCCAACAAAAACGCAGTACTCTTTACAAGTATTTGTTTTGTACGAAAAATCCTTTACCCTTAGGACATATAAAGCTTGCCCTTGTATTGTTATCAAAGAAAATTTCAGAGGCGATAAAAACGAAAAATATTTTTTTCCTTTTACTTTTGTATGTTTAGTGATTATCCTTGTATCTGTGAGAAATTCTTATGGAGATTAGAATTTTTAAATTTAAACACATTTATCTTCGCTTCGCTATGGCACATTGAAAATTCATTCAAGGCAGATCCATGAAGCGATTTGTATGTCTTGACAAAAGTTGAGCTCAGTGGAGAACCTTTTGAGTTATTGAAGCGTACACAAACCGACTAACATTTTTATATTGTATGGATGAACACAAAATAATATGTGTAGTAATTTCCATTTTTATTACAAAGTAAATTAAACAAGATGAGTAGAAATAGAAATAAAAAGTCAATTTGCCACAATTCAAAGTTACATTGTTCACAAAATCCGTGTGGAGAGAGACCGTGTGGTGATGGATTAAGAATACAGTGTCACTACCCCTATTTATCCCGTGGGTGTCGTAAGAGCCGACTAAGGGAGTTAACTACGCAGGACGCAGAGAAGGAAAACTTGAAACAAACTCTATACCAACCCGTCTGGCCAGCGTGGTATAGTAGACCAAAATCTCCTTTCCAAGGAGAGGCTTCGTTTGGACTATTAAAGGCTGTTGATGTGATGATGTGAAGGAGAGTCCTATGTCCAGCAGTGGAGTGTTAAAGGCTGTTGATGATTACAAAGTAAAGTTGAGTAAGTAAGTAAGTAAACAAGATGAATAGAAATAAAAAGTCAATTTGCTACAATTTAAAGTTACATTGTTCACAATAAATTTAAATTAAGTTTCAGAGGTTCAACCACGTAAAGCTTTAATGAGTGCAGAACTTTTTGAGTTTTTGAAGCGTACATAAACCAACTTATTTTTTTTTTTGTATTATATGGATGAACACTAAATAAAATATGTTGTAATTTCCATTTTTATTACAAAGTAAATTAAACAAGATGAGTACAAATAGAAATAAAAAGTCAAATTGCCACAATTTAAAGTTGTATTGTTCGCAAAACTTTAAATTGAGTTTCAGATGTTCAACTACGTAATGCCTTTAGACGTTGGAAAAATTAACTTTTAGTCTTCTCTTATGTATATTTCAGATTTAGAAACATGTCAAAAGATTATTTATTTAGTATAAATGAAAAGTGTGTTTACTTTTCAAAGTAAGGAGGTAGAAAGTTAAGCCCTCTTGTGTGTGTAAATATCTTGTTATTTTCTAGATCTTGAAACTAAGTAAAACAAAATTAATAATGCACATACTTGCCTACTTTTCTGAACATTAGGCTTTTTAGAAGCTGCTTTTGCGTATGAACTCAGGGTTTTAATATATATGTTTTATCTGTGCAAAAGTTTATGGGTATATTGCAATAATAATAAGCTTTTACGTAGTTAATTTATAATATCATATATTTGTGTGTCCTCATAAGTTTACATATTCAGGTTACCGCTGCTGTAAGCCATGCGCTGATTTAGGCTTACTACATTACCTATTGTTCTACGGGCTTGGCACCAACTCTAACAGATCTAGGGTTTTATTGCTTTTATAATGTTACTTAATATATTATGTGTCGACCTTTGAATTAAGTTCGTAATTATTTTAACTTATTAATACAATTTCTTAGTGTTGTTTGAAGACGATTTTTTTTTTTTGAAGTTAATTCGAATACAGAAATCTTATTTTGAATCATGAATATTTACAAATACCTTAAACTAAAAATCTTTATTTCATAAATTGACATATAATATTGGCGGTACATGACGATTCAGGGTAAACCTACTACAGTTCAATTGCCACACTTAGTTATTATCGTCAATACGTTTGTGTTTCAACAATGTAACATTAGAGCCTCTGTCTACGTCTAATAATCCGATGAAGGAAGCTTGTAGTTCAATGAGAGCTCGTCCCAATTCGCAACTATTCAATTAAGTCTCATTTGCATTAAGAAAACCACTCGAACATTTAGGTAGTATAGTTTGGCATAGAAATCAAATAGGATCTCAAAAGCCCTAGTCATTCCTACAGAGCTTAATCGCTCCGAAGCCCTTCTCCAGCCTTCGCAACATAAACGATCACTATTTGATGTGTGAGTGATTAATGTAATGTATATTAAGGAAGCCTTGAACACAATATCGCGTGCCCTGCAATAGTTTGTTCTGTTCCTTTCAGAAAAAAATATGTAGGCCGATGTAGGAAAGTATTAGAGGAATTTATTGCTGACTTCGCACGAATATACTCCTTTTAGTGTTTTCTTCGCAGTACATTCTAATGTACTGTCTAAAATATACATATGCTTATTTTAATAGATACAATGAAAATTGAAACATAGAAGATTGTATTGAGAATGTTTTTGATTATTCAAAACGGTGGCTCACTCGAGCGTAGAGATCGCTTATGAATCCGAAATTGAATTTAGGGATATTCAAGGGTTTCCTTCAAATATTTGTTTATGAACCCTTTGTAAGTTAGAACAGACCTACCCTTTCCATGTCACCTAGGGATTTAATGTTTTTATTACTTTTTTAAGGGAATATTTATATCAGGGCTTATTTAAACTATATTTGTAACTCTATTTATATCTTAACAAGAATGTTGGCTTGTTGGTGTAGCGGCTAGCGATCGTGATTGCTTAGCTAGTGGTAGTAAGTTCGATTTTCAACCAGTAAAAATTAAACTCGATTATTTTTGTACGGATATAATTTATGTATTATATGTGTGTATTTAGAAATATCTGTGCCTGATTGACGGCCATAGACGCGCCTTTAGGTTTAATATGACCTACCCTACGGGGATAATGATGTGATTGAATGTGTATATTTAATTTTACTTGAATGAAGCGAATGTGAGTTTGTTTGTTTGTTACGAGTTTGTGTCTTAACTAAAAATCATCCAAAAATTTTGTATATACTCGTACGTTATCAAAGGTACGGAAAGGAGCATAGGATATCTTTGATAAACAAAGAGTCCTGGGATAAATATTGATTGACGAAATCTAGTAAATTTATTACAAAAAAATGAAAAAAGAAGTTGCAGGTGTACATGGACAGCGGTAGTTGCTTACCGTCAGGTGACCCGTCTGCTCGGTTGCCCCCTTATACAATAAAAAAATAAAAAAATACAGGGCAATTCTTCTTCTTCGTGCTCCCACCGCAACTTGATCATCAGGATATTGTCAAGGTACGTGCGGTACGTGGCAGCAATAATATCTTTATAGCCTTAAAGTTATCTGTGAAACAAAAGTTGTACTTATTTCTAAATAGGTTTCTTATTAAATAAAATTTGCATCAGTGCAACTGTGGTGAAACTAATGAGTAGACAACCATATTACTCTTCCACACAACCTTTAAAGAAGTAAAACAGCACTTTAAGTCACTCTCTCAAATGATTCTTCTCTGGAGAGTGCACTGTAATTAGACAGTAATCAGTTACACCTAATACATCTAAAAAAAATACTCAATTTTTGCGTATCTAGTACAAGTAACACACTCTGTAGTTTCAACTTTTCTTAAAAAAAACTTCTTATTTTTTATTGTTTTTAAAGACAGCTTCCGTATTAGAAATATATCCTATTAACTTTACGTACTTTCATGAAACGGACACAAAGAACACCCAGACTCAAAACAACAATTTGTAGATCACACAAAGTGTCGTCTTATATGGGAATCGGACCCACAACACAGTAGTAAACGGCGTGGCGACCGCTTAAACCACTAAATCTTCTCCAATTCTCCAATCTCCAATCTCCATCAGAGACAGACAACAATTGGAGAAGATACATATATTAATCTTCTCCTTTTCTTTATTTATCTTAATATTTTGTAACCGTTACCTAGAACAAGTTCTTAGATAATTAAAAGACCGCTTTACGTGAGTGACAACCCTATATTACTGCTTCTAGTTTATGCCTTGGGCGACTTACTCCAGTCCACTAACTTTATTTACACCTGCTCATGATTGTCAAAGTTTTGTGTTACAGCCCTAGTGAGTAGTTTTTTATATTTCCTGGTCACGAAGTTTTTTGCTATTGAAAGAAAATTATGTAACAACACGCGAGCTTACATGTAACATTAATTAAACTTTGATTGTTATACAGTCGCTTTTAGTGTTTAGTTTGTATAATAATTTAGTGCTATTGCTTTATAAAAGACTAGAGTATTGTAATACACAATGTTATTTCCTCTCGAATAATCTTAATATTGCGATCTAGGTTTATGCAACAACGCCATCTATCGAGACGGATGTAAAACATAAACAATGATTAGTTAACAGGTACTACAATCTTGTGTCCAAATAAGTACTTGTTCAAAGCCGTAGTAACAAATATCACATAATTTATCACACGGTGTTTTTGTTCTTTTTTTCTTGTGTTTTGGGCTTCCTAACATTAACCCATGGGCCGGGCTTCGGTACGAATAGGCCACCTCAACTGGAGTGTCAATCTAAATCAATACAACAATAGAATGAGTGGCATGTACGAGTATATCAGAACCTTATTACCTAGATTTTACCATAAATCTATACTAATATTATAAATCTGGAGAGTTTGTTTGTTTATTTGGTTGAACGCGCTAATCTCAGGAACTTTACAGCATATCTCTATCATATAAGGTTGGCTTACTATAACTGTATTCTTGTAATAATTATGAAACTGTACCTGCAATAAATAAATAAATTATTATAACCTTATATCGTAATCAAATTTGTTTTAAAAATGCGTTATTTGCGAAGGTGTTTTTAATATAATTAATATTAATCCGTATCTAAAGAAATTAAATCATAAGCTTTTTTTTACCACGATAACTGACACACACGTTGGCGGAGAGAAAGAAAAAAGCTAATGTACATATATACATATGCTACTAGCTGACCCGGCAAACATTGTTTATGCCATATACATTATTTCTAGGAAATATTGTTTTAATTCAATAAAAAATATTTAGGGGTGGGTCACTCTTATCATTTAGGGGTATGAAAAATAGATGTTGGCCGATTCTCAAACCTACCCGATATGCACACGAAATTTCATATAATTCGGTCCAGCCGTTTCGACACGAGAATTTTATATATTAGATGAATTAACCAAATAAATAAGTAAACTTATCTTCTACTGCTAACATTGAGTGTTGTTACGAAAATACCCACTACAATGAGTTCTAGTTTTTTGTTGTTATCAACTCCTTCGCCTCGGCGTAGATGTGTATCTGACTAATAAATGAATGGCTTGTTACTTCAACTATCAGCTTCATTAGTTAATGTAGTAAGGCTTTAATCTAAAGCTCGTTCAGGCTTCTTACGGGCCTTTGTCACGCTTACCAGCTATTTATGTGGCGAAATAATTTAATGGGGTCTTGAAGCCGTTTATAAAGCAATGTACGGCTCCTTAGGGGCCCCTTAATGCGGTACTTGCTTTCTACTCTTCTATTATTTGTTTTTTCCTTTCATTAAATGTTTAGCGGTATCTATATTCGTAGTACCCATTAATAATCAACCTAACAACCGTCGTATCAAGAGTTGTCGATCGTGATAATAGCAAAAGACATAAAGTATTAACTTACACTAGATAATTTCAGGTACGGTGTATTGTATGAAGATATATCATAAGTAATATTCATATTTATTAATGATACACAAATTTGGCGATGAGGAATTTGTCGCAGATAAGGTGTAGAGAATCGGCAAGACGTGGAGTGAGGTCTAGTTACGCGATGAATGATTACCGTAGACGCCATTTACCACATCTCAGGGACATAAACTATTTAGTAAGTCAGTGATCGTTCCACACGCCAAAATTTTCATCCTCACCACTTGGATAATTGGCACTACACCACTATGTGCTTTTCAAGACACTTTTTTGCCTCGCATAAAAAAAGTTCGGTCTTCTGTGTTTCCGGACCGATACGACCTTCAAACCTACAAGAAAAGAGTGTACTCCTTTCTCAAGGGTTGGCATCGCGCTTATGACTCTTGAGTTACGGGCGTTCATGGGCGGTGGTAGTCGCTTTTCACGCGGTGACCCGTCTGCTCGTTTGCTCCTATTCCATAAAAAAACACACCATTTTTTTAAGCATTTATTTTAAGATTGCCCGATTTGTTTTCGGACTCTTTATCAGAGTGACTATGCCTCGCTATGGAAGAAGACAGCTCTCCCTAAAATATATCTACTACTGAGAATCTGTTCCATACAGTCAAATATGATAACTAACCTAAAAAAATACGAGAATGAGTTATTGTTTTCGTTTGATTGTTGAACTAAATTTTTGTAAACATATTATGAGTATACAGGAAAGTACGGGATCATTGCATGATGAACATGATTATTTGTACCGTAACTGGGTATAGTTTAACTAAAATTCGTATATATTTGGAAGCCTATAAGTATGTTTGTTTATACATACGAGTACATGTACCGGTTGATGGTAATAGGCTTTCTGCCTATTACGTTTAATACGTTTCTGTCCACCCCTTCGGGAATAAACGTGAGTGTTTGTATGTGTGTTTGTTCTTTGAAGGAGTGCAGGAAAGTACTACTCCTGAAAAAAACCCTGTTTCTTAGGACTACAAAAATTACTTCAACGCTAGCTTTGTCCTTTTTCTGTATCAGAGGCAACGTGTTTGTAAAGTTCTATGATTTTGTAGTTGAGAACTAAAGCCATAAAAAATTACAAGCTCTTCGCCAAAACTTACATATTTATAATATTTTGAGAAGTATTATATTCAATTTTCAAACTGAAAGGTAGATAAGACATTATTATGCTAAACTAAAAAAAAATTAAGCACCAAAAAACTCAAACGGTCATATGTCAATTTGTTAAGCAAAATAAAATTAAATTTGGTCGTTTTCGTCGCCCTTCTGTCATTTAATTTTAGCGTGTCACAGGCCCAATCGCGGTTATTGTTTCTTCTGATAACGTCAAAATAAAATTAATGAAGGTTTATTTTCTTCAGGAGGGTGGCTGTTGCGTACCTATCGTTCTTGGAAAGGGGCCTTTATTGCCGTCGTTTGTTGTTAGTGGGTCGTGTCAAAATTATTCGTGGGTTGGGTACATTTACAAGCTATTACGAACTTACACGTTCGCAATTAATTTTATGACTTCGGTTTATTGGTCGTATTTTTTATTAACTGACAAAAAGAAGTTTTCCAGTTAACCAATGTATTTTTACAGACATTGTATTTTTTACAAGGATGCTCGATTTCTAAAATCTTTTTTTTTTTATTGGAGCTTTGTTAACTTTGAAGTTATTCTTGTTTAAATTAAAAAGAAATGTTACAAAGTATAAAATGAATACTAACTTTAAGTCTAAGAAATCTTTTTCAGTCTAAAAAAGCTTTTCGGCAGGTGCCTTTTCTCCACAACCACTAAGTATTCCGCAGCCATATATAGTAATGATTATTAAATTGCTTGTTCGTATGTTTGACGTCGACTCCAAATTAAATATATTTTAGTGTTAATGTCAATTTTGACTATCATTTTTTTAGGCATAAATACTCGTAGTTTTTGTGCGTTTTCCAGGGTTTTTTGTGCGTATCTATCACAACAAATATCATCCATACTTTTTTCTTTATGAAAGTTTGGATTAAATTAATAGTGTAAGATGTCATTTAAGCTAACTAAAAAACTGGAAAAGTAAAAATAAGTTTTTTGTTTATTTTTCACTTTTCAGTTCCTTTCTCCTTTAATCAGATTTTTTTTCTTTTTAACTAAATCATTCACATGTTAAGCCAGTTAAATAGCGTTTTCTAGTAGCCCCTCCAATCAAAGATACCTCCAAGGACGGTAATATTGGCATTCATATCTGGCCTCTTCGAGTTCTCATCATTGATTCCGTTCTTCCTTCTCCCATATATCTAAAACCATTCATTACAAACGATTGAATTTGTCTGCCGCATTCACTACTTTACCTTAACTAATACCTGAGTAGAGATATATTTTCATCATAGGCCAAATATATTGAACCTATTTTTGAGAACACTCAAATTAAATTCGGATTCACACTACCATGGTCATTTTCACTTGATAACTTATTTAGTAACGGAATATTTCGGGACTGTTATAAGAGCCATGATCGTGGATTAAAGAACTAACTATTATCGACAACTAATTCCACAAGATAAACATGGTAAATGTGCGCAATAACTTATCCACCAGACAAAAAACTGGAGATATTGCCTCTCCTCTTCTTTGTGGTGATTGTATTGTTTGTATTCTTATAATCTTCTTCAACCTTGTCATAAAATATTAACATAAATCACCACTCGAATGTAAGGAGAACTTTAATTTAAAATGTTAAACTAAATTAACTACAAAACACGAGTGAGCTCCAAACACTTCGTTGAATTTACTAAAGGTTGATTTTGTAATCAACTTTGAAAGTAATTACTTTATAAGGATAATAGAATTAATTAATTTTATTTATGGTATGGATATCAAATTAGGCGAACTCTATCCTAAGTTTATTACATTTAAATATTCCACACATCGAACACAATACCTTTTCAACAAAATATTCTCCAAGGCCGTATTCAGCGCTGACCGTACAAATGTGTTAATATACATACATACATGATAATCCACTGCTTAAATCTTTATTCTGGTTGATATCTAGATGCTGATGCTATGTATATCGACTGGCCTGTTGGCTTAGTGGTGAGTAATCCTAATTGCCAAGCACAATATTTGTCCTGGGTGGGAATCGAATAGCAAAACCATTTCTTTTATTGCTTTTCACTGAGTGGGTGATGTTACCGAAGACCAAACCCCACTCCTCTGATTCTGGGAGGAGGGATTAAAAGGTCGGTAACGCACTTGTGCAAGTGCAAGTGCCCATGCGCAGGGGTAGTCGGTTACCATCAGTTGACCCGTCTGCTGGTTTGTTCCCGCCCCTATACCCCTACTACTAAAACAACAACAAACATAAAACTAAAATTGTAGTTCGCAAAATCTAGGCAAATCTAATCTCCGTCTACTCCTAAGATGACCTGTGCCATAGGAAAATGATCGTCCACTGCTCTACATAGGCCTCCCTCTAACTTCGCCACAACAAACGGTCTTGTGCTGCCCGCATCCAATGGCCGTCCTGCAGCTTTCACTAGGTCTTCCAACCACCAGGTGAAGAGCTTTCCCACGCTCCGTCTTCCGGTACGCGGTCGCCACGCGAGAACTTTTTGGCCCCATCGGCCCCATCGGCCCCATCGTTTCTGCGAATGAATGTACCCCGACTACTGTCACTTAAGATGGGTAATTCTCCGGGAAATATCGGTGACCCTGGTTCGACTGCGAATCGCCCCATTTCTGATTCGATCAAGCACCGGTTTGTTTGTATATGCTGTTGCACTATCTTTGTCAGGTATGAGTCTTCTATTACTATGGCAGTATTCCCCAAAGACTTAACGTTAGTACTGTAACTTTTTGACGTCACAACGTCTTGTAATTCGATGGAGCCGGCTGCACGCACGAAGAAACATGACTCATACGGCGTTACCTCGCTGTGAGGCGTTCCATTTAAGGCGTGAAGTGCAAGCGAGAGCGCAGAACGAGTGCCAAAGAGGCACATTCGGCCTCTGCGTTCGGCAGCGTTCGACATCTGTCTCTCTCCTACTTGAGTGAGCGATGCGTCCGCGTGGACAGCTGCTACTCGTATACAATAATACATTTTTGAAAAATGCAACCATTCCATCAGTATTTTCTTATGACGTTGTCACGTTCAACTATCGTCAGTAAACCGACTTTACAGACAACCGATTTTTTTAAATATACACTAGTCTCATCTCCATATTACTTAAGTACGAACTACGAATATTTTTGTATTTACTTCATATCATAGAAAACATTATTTATGAAAGTAATTTTCCTCAAAAAATTGAGAGGGCGATGGCTGCTCTAAGCGATGCTATGAACGTGCATAAGTGTCACTTCAGATAATCGGTCGATCACGATTGCGTGACTTACTAACTGTATATAACGTGTTTCAACTTTAAAGCCGGCTTTACACACTTGCCGCATTGGCAATATTGGAACTACTCTACATACACAAATGCGTGTTGTTCAGTGGGAGGTTTAACGTTCCACTGACTATGTCGTTAGCTATTGTTACCTTCCCAAAAGACTAGGGACAGCCTTGACTTTTTAAACAGTTTTATTTAGCTTAGCCTGTTTGGGTTTTTAGTAATTAAAATTGTATCCCCTTCCTGTTGACCGATTGATCTGAAATGTGGTACACACGTTCTAGTAGTAGTTCTGATGGCAATATCATAATGTATATTCAGTATTATTCCGTAGGACTAACACAAAAAATTAGGACTTGAAACTAGGACTAATAATTCATATTTATTTTTCTTGACACGGCCCGTATAGTGAGGGGCTCTTAGGGGCCCTAACTAACCTAGGGTATCCACCGGTACCCAAAGTCGGTGGTCTACAATTTTTTATATTTTGAAAAATGTATTTTTGTCTTTGTTATGTATTTAAAAATGTAATCAATATGTATATTATAATAAAGAGAATTATAATAAATCTTTATATGCAGGTATCTTAGATCCATACAAAATGTTACACATTCAAAAATTTCAAATGGAGGTATAAAGTAAAACTAATATAGTACTTAATGCTATTTTTTTTCCTGGGCTCGAATCTAAGTAATAATAAATGTAGAAGCAGATTTAGGAGCAATACAATCTTTATTATATAAATGAGAATAGAATAATATAATAGAATAAACTTTATGGTACACCAGTTCAGTACATCGTACACCCACACAGGCGGACTACACCCCCCCCCCCACACACCCACACACACACATACACACATTAACCCTCCCAGCAAACACTCACACACACTTACTAACAAGAACTGTTGTACTTGTACTTATAAACTACCGCTTTACTGCATGATGAAGCAGTATATTTTGTATTCATACTGCTTAAATCTCAGCTAGATCATTTAGGTATTGCTGGAAAAAATGTTGGTGTCTTCCGGATGTGGGCGTCAGTGACTACGCCACAGTTTTAAACTACTGCAGTCACTATCGAATTTATTGTTATAAAGTCGTTTGTTATTTGCTCCAAATAATGTTTTTTTTTAAAGTATTATTGATTAGAATGCAGTCAATCCTGGCAATAATGATATAAATAAGCATGCGAGTATTTAAATAATCTGGGAAAGAAATACCCATTAAATGAGTTACGGTTTTTTTATGTGTTAATTTAATTTTTATGTGTTACATTTTTTGTTTCGCTTTCCTGTTATTTGTGGATATAATTTAGTAAAAAGGACGGAAATGTGTAACAGTATGCCGAGGAAGTGCGCACTTTTGATTTGACTAATAAGCGAGCGCGGTGCTAGATGTCATATTTTACACGCCGTGTACTAATGCTCTAAGGGTTGTCTTTTTGTTATATTGCACATTATTCGCACAAAAAGCCAAAAATTTGTACCGGCAGATGGAACGTAGGTAGGCCCCCTACAAGGTGGCCCGACGCCCTTGTGAAGGTCGTTGTTAGCCGTTGGATGCGGGCAGCACACGACCAGTTGTTAAAGGAGAGTCTTGGAGGAGGCCTATGTCCAGCAGTGGACGTCTTTTGGCTGTACCTTACCTCAGTAGTAGTATCGTACCTCAGGCAGTACCCTCTGATAAACTGGCAGTCACGCGGCTCACAAGCAAGCGGTCAGCCTCATACCAGGGTCACGTAATCTTGTTAATTTCACTATTATATTTCACTATTATAAATACCTAACCTACCTACCTACCTAATATAAATAGCCGACTCGGGCTGGTGTGGAAATAACCTTGCAGGATTGCTGACGAAGAGGCTCCTAGCAACATCTGCTCGGCCTTGACGCGCGCCGCTGGGGGATCCTTTTTTTAATATACGAGTACGAGTACCTACTATATTTATCTATTCAATTTTAATTTTCTTACTGTGTAAAAATCAAATGAAATATACGAGTACATGTATGTATGACTGAGGTGTAAGTTGTGTTTCTCTGAAGAGTCCCTTAGGTTGCCTACACGCACGCATTTCCGTACCCCTCTGTTGTCGACAAGGCGCCCTGAGGTAACCCAAATCTCGTGAATATCTCCGCTGGGTAAGCCGGTGAGTAGACCGCCTGACACGTTTGGCGGTTACAAAATGAAACTGAAATTTTGATGAAACTGAGTGCAGAAAGAAAGTATTCAAATTTAGATTATATTTATGAATTTGATTCTCAACACTAATGTTAAATTCTTTGATTGAAAATTGACATTGCGACATTTTAGACTGTATGTAAGAAATATTCTCAATAACTTACTTTCCTTTCTAATTTACGTTTACCTTCCCGCCGAAAACCTACTTAAAATTTGAAGGTCAAATTTTTTCTCCAGTGAATACGAAATGCGACGCTACTTAGCAATTTTTCCTCTTATTACTGTAAGAAGAAAATGTTCATTTCAGTTACCTATTTTAACAAATAAAGCACCTAATTTATTTTTATACTTTTCAGGTATTTAATATTAAATTAGGGGTAAGAGAGTGATATCTTAGACTTTGCTTCGTTATTACTTTTTAGTTCTTCTGTAAGACAAAATAAGAAGAAGCTTTCTTCAGAATTATAAAATCTCGTGACTTATTGTGAGAACTAATTATTACATAGTTATGTTAACACCATTTGACTTTATGCTGGTTTGATGTACAAAGCTGGTAAAAGAGACAACAGTTTTTAAATAATTCATGACCGTATATTAGCTTCAAAGCAGAGTAATGTGCAGAGTGTGTAAGAGAGAAGGCATTGTTGCAACAGCTGACAGCGGTGGACTCCTCACATGGATTAGTATCACACAAAAATGATCAAACTAATCGGACCCGTTTGTTAGTTTTTTTATCCCACAGACTACCTGTGCAATATTTAGTATTTATCTATCTATCAATATATCTAAAACTACTGACGCTTGTAGTTTTACTGCATATAAGTGTAGTCATAAGTGGGAAAAGGACAACGAAGTCATGTGAATCCCAATGACGTTCTGCAGGAAACTGCGCACTTTGTCACCGGATATATTCGCCATATTTGTTTTTTGTAATCATGTGTGTTTGTTTTTTGTAATCAATGTGTCTTCAATATTTGGCCTGCAAAAGCCATATATTTAAATTAGTACTTTTACTCGCATCGATACGACTAGTCGATAAGAAATACTTTTTAGAATGCAAATAATATTAATATACGTTACTTAGACTGACTACTGACGTGTCAAAGCTGTATGGCATTCAACAGAGAATACGGATTCGATCCCGCTCAGTTCCAATATTTATAGGTTTAAAGTCTATGCAGTAATAAACACGTTTGATCATGCTCTAAATTCTAGTACTCGTTATCCTTTGTCTGAGTCTAGTCTGAAGATACAATCAAACCCTAAACAACAGATTCTTCCTCAAGTATGATAAAGTAGAACGGAGCACTGTAACATTACAGCTATAAATACCTTCAAATGGTTTTGGCATGAACTTAAATACCGTGTCGAGCAGCGACGCGCGAAGCATTCTCACCCGACAGCAGTGTGAACGCAGACAGTGCCAAATGAGATTTAAAATCTACGAGTAAAGTGCTCACAGCGAGTCCTGGCTTTTGAGAGAACTTTCCATACCATGATTTATGTAGTGGAAATGTAAATATGGAAATCAACATTCCTGAGTTTTGAACATAGAAGCTTGATATTCCTAGAAAAGAGGGTAGTTTTTATGTGACTGCCGAGGAGGGCTAGTCTCTTTTACGAACGTATATTTACACATATTATTATGGATGTATACATATGCATTTTATATGTTTGTGTGGGTATGTATGTCTCTTTCTCTAGTTCTACTATTGGCTACTGAAACTTCTAGACATATTTTAGTTCTAACTAATATTATGTGAATGAGAGTTTTTGTGATTTTTTTTTTTTATATTCAGAAGACAAGAAAAGGAGGTGGGGTAACTTTCATTCATAAAAGTGTCATTAGATATGCTTTGGAGTAATATGGTATCATTAAGTAATATATTGTCTTAGAGATACCATAATGAAGTAACATTTTAAGATAATTCTAGTTTTATCTAATTGAAAATTATGTTTGTCCATCTTTTATTTGTTGACTTAACCAACGAAATAACTAAAAATGGTTACTTCGTTGCGTTGTGTGCCGTGAAATTAGGTGCCAGGGATATACCAGCTAAATCCCTCTATAACCTGCTTAAAGACTGTAAGCTCTTTTCTTGAACGAATATCCAAAGCGGCATTGGTGGGCTCATATCAGTACTCCCTAACGTATTCCTTGGTCGCAATTCCCAGGCGCTGTCGAAGTCGCATGTGATCTATCACGCGAAGGACCCTCTAAGGAATCTATGGAACGCTAAGAAATAGGTCATACAAAAGCTGCTAATTCTTATTTTAACTCTAATTACAAATTCAAAGTACCAATAATATTTCTTTTGTGAAATTAACGAGTCTGTCAACGAATTAAATACGAGATACAGCTTCTCAATTTCATCGGCAGATTAAAATACCTAAAGGTAACTAAATCACAAGAATTTAGCAATTGCCTCCCGCCAAATAAATTACTTAGAATTGTAAATAATTTATTAACGTTCAAGCAATAATAAATTAACATTATTGTTCAAATTAAAATTTATTTGAGAAAGGAAAATGAAAAAGTAGGTCTTAGATTTTCTTTAGAACGGCGTAAAATATTTAGGGAGTTCAGATAAGGGTATATTATTTATAGGTTTCGATAAAGTGGGTGCTGATACTTAACCTATTGGATAGGTTTAGTGAGAGGGTGATGTAGGTAATAAGATCCACGCAATATTCAGATTTATAAGGCGTCAAGCAGACGCATCAGGTAGTCCTCACGTCGAGAGGACGACAACAACGACGGCGATGTGTGATCACATATTATGACTTAAGTTTTGATCTAGTAAACTTACCACATATATAAATATGTACTCGACTAGCTGCGTTACCATTGTATGAAGTTCACATGTTCTTTGATAGCAAACTTAAAAGTATTTTAATAATATTGACTTGACTCTTGACTTTGGGAATGTTTTATGGAATGCAAGTATAGAAGATAAAAGTCAATAAGACCTTGACCTTTGAGAAGAATAACCTACAGAATTCCGAGAAATCTATAGAAATCCGAATTTATGTTGTATTAGACAATGTCTATTGGTGTTGTTGTCTTGTTGTTTGGGAGTGGTTCCACCGCTTCTTCTTCCCAGTAAAAACACTAGGAAGTGGTAACGGGTTGGACGTTTTTGAGGACTCTCCTTATGTAGGCAATGATGTCCAAATGCTGGCACTCTTAAAATATTGTAATATCAACACTTTGCTGCATAGTATTAGTATTGACTGCATGGATGGCGTAGTGGTTTAAGCGGTCGCCACGCCGCTTACTACTATGCTGAGTTGTGTGGGTCCAATCCCTACATAGGACGACACTTTGTGTGATCCACAAATTGTTGTATTGAGTCTGGGTGTGCTTTGTGTCTGTTTCATGTATGTTTGTAAAGTCCCCCTCGACAGAGGAGATATTCCTAATGCGGGAGTTGTCTTATTAAAAGAATATTTAAAAGATAGTATCTATGATATGTTCGCTTCCATTTCGAAATAAATTCTTTTTCATTTCTCTTTCGGAGAGTAATCGGAATGCAACCGCTTGTTAACGTTTTGTCATGTGTATTAGCTGCAATAAAAATAATAAGAAAAACAACAATTTTTTAAGCAACTACCATAAATAACAACTTTGCAAAAGTTGGTTAGAATGGACAATGAATAAATCCTTCAGATAATAAGTGAGCAAGCGTCCACACCATACCGCGGGCCGTACTAAAAGGGATCCGATATTAATTAAAAGTTGGAATCCCGCGGGCACACCGTTACAATTAGTGAGATGTCTGTGACAACGCCGCTTTGTTTTAACAACGGATATATTTATTAACAAAAACGTTTAATAACTTGTAGGCGATAAAACTTTTAAAATCGAAGCTAAAGTGTTTACTATGAAGATTATCTTTTCTATAAGGGACCATACCAAACTACGCAGGACATCAGCACTAAACAGAGAAGGAAAACTTGACACAAACCCTTTTTTTTTGTTGACGGAGTGGAAAATCAATTCGGATCTCCGGCTCCTTGAGGATGTTGGAGCCAGGAGTATGTGGTGTTTCAACTAAACACCACCCCGACAGCCGGACTCAAGTGCCCTACTCCTAAGAGGACCCGGACCATGTTATTTCAAGTCCCCCCCGGATCGACGCATTTTTGCGACTAGGCCGCTATCCCATCGGCTACCGCAGCAGTTAATCTGCCACCAAAGGCAGAGATGCGCATTCCGCGGTTGTTCTAGCCGCGCGCGCCTCTGCATTAGTGCCTGTCGGTAAGCGTTCCGTCGCATTTGAAGCTCGTCCTGGTCTCACCTCCGGGATCGCGCGAATCAGGTCATAGACCCTCGCAGCCATATCCGCCAGGATATCAAAAGGTGGAAAACGTGCCAGGACTGTCTCTGCCTTCGACGAAATGGTGCGGTACCGTACCATTTCCGAATCCGAATGGCCACTACCCGCTTCGCTTGATTGAGCTTACCTCGCAGCGGGAGGAGGCCGATAGGCGCTTGGCATATATCAGCGCTCCGTAGAGGGCCATGGATCGTATCATCGCATGGTAGAGGTGGCGAACTTTCTCCCGCGGACCCCCTAGATTGGGTAACAGCCTCCGGGGGATCTTTCTCTCGAAATGCTCCTCGAAGCTCCAGCAGCTGTTCAGGGTGAGGCCAAGGTATTTAATGTGCCGGCCGACCTCGATTTCAGTTCCCTCCACTCTAATAAGCGAGCGGGTAGGAACTGCACCTCTCAGATTCAGACCGCTGCACACCGGTGCACCATAAAGCGCCATGGACCGGACAACCCCCGCGTACAGCCGCCTCGTGGGAACACTGGCCCCGCCCAAATTGGGCAAAAGTCGCCCTAGGGCGGAGGCAGTGTCCACCAGCTTCGGAACAAGCTGTCGGAAGTGCTCGTCAAAGAGCCACCTACCGTCTAAGACCAGACCTAGGTACCTCATCTGGGCCCGGACCGGTACGAGGACCGAGCCGACCTCGATTGAGGCGCCGGCGGGTGGACCACGACGGGGCCCATGGAATAATAGGGCCTCCGTCTTATCCAGGGCCACCCGTAATCCCAACGCCTCAATGCGCCCGACCACCTGGGCGTGTGTGTGTATCCCCGTGGCGGCCAGGCGCGCCGCCTCCTGGAAGTTAGCCCCCCAGGCCGTGACTAAAGTGTCATCCGCGTAGCAGATTACACCCAGCCCGGGGGGGGGGAGACGCCCTCGTAGGGCCCAGTCGTACCCGATGTTCCACAGGAGAGGTCCTAGGACAGACCCCTGCGAAACACCGCACGACATGGCCCTGCGTCTCAAGACGCCATCTCGGTCCTCGTACATGACGGTTCGCTCCTCAAGCTAGTCTGCCACCAGCCGCCTCAGGTACTCCGGCACTCCGTGGTAGCGGAGCGCTTCCCTGATGCAGCTGAATGGCAGACTATTGAAGGCGTTGGCGATGTACAAGGACACCGCCAACACCACTCCGCCGCAGCTCACGGCCTCCTCGGTCACGGCCCTAAGGCTCATTACGGCATCGATCGTCGAACGCCCCTCTCGGAAACCGAATTGGGCGTCCGACAGATCGGGGCCAACCTCGCAAAGGTGCCGGACGATGCGGGCAGAGAGCACCCTCTCAAAAAGTTTACCCGCCTCGTCCAGCAACACGATAGGCCTATAGGCCGCGACCGATTCGGCAGGCCGTCCCGGCTTCTGCATCAGGACCAGCTTCCCGCATTTCCAGCGCTCAGGGAAGCGTCCGGACGCCAGGCTAGCGTCCAACACTTCCCTGAGGTGGTCCGACATGTAGTCGAGGGCTCGGGCCGGCCGGGCAGTGTTCTTGGATCTAATCCGTAGAACAGCCGCCCCCAACTCCGATTCGAAGCTGAGCTGGAGAGTCTCCGTAAGGGGGGGGCCCGACGTGCGGAGCTTTTGACGCACCGCACGATAAGGGCGACCCCAGGGGTCACGCTCGAGACTCTCCAGCATCTCCTCTCTACTAACATCCTTGGCGCGGCAGATGGCCAGCCTCAAAGTTTTCCGAGCTTCTCGGTACTCCTCATGAAGCCGGTCCACCTCCTCACCGACCCCGCGGTGACGTCCCCGACTCCGGGTGAGGGACCTCCGGGCACGTACACAGGCCGCACGGAGGTCCGCCAACTCCTGAGACCACCAGTAGACCTCCTTCCTTGGAGGCCGACAACCACGAACAAGGGGCATGGCCTCATCCCAAATGTGCGTAATCGCTTCGCAGAAGCGACCAGCCCCCATGTCGACCTCCTCGGTCGGGGCCTGCGGAGACAGCCAAGGGTGAATAATGGCCGCCTCCTCTAGTAGGTCCCTGTCGAGCTTGGCGAGAGCCCACCCCTGACCCAACCTCTATACCAACCCGTCTGGCCAGCGTGGTATAGCAGGCCAAAACCTACTTTCTAAGAAGAGGCATATGTCTAGAAGTGGACTAGTACCTTTTTTTTTTTTTTTTTTTTCCGTGCGGATACCTCCTGTCGGTGGCATGTCGGACTCGGACCGACTAAAACCGCACGCCTTCGCCGGGTACTAATAGCCGGGGAACCAGGTATACCCTAGAAAGGAAGTCCCTGGTGCCCCGACATACCTCGGGTCATCTACAGACGAGTAGACGACCCCCCCCGTGTGGGAACCCCATGTTCCCTGTGCACCCTGGAAGCGAGCGCGCTTCGCAACGCGCTCGCCGCCACCCCGGCCTGCTTCTGCTAGGGTGACAGATGGCCTCACCTGTCACCCCCAGGCCTGCGCTTATGGAGGACGGAGGTCGTTCTGCGACCTCCGGCGCCTGAGTCGCCTGCGCTGCCTGGCCCGTGCCCGGGCCTGGCGGGCCGGGAGAGTTCTAAACCTCTCCCGGTCCCGCTCCGCCGTCTCCTTCGCGAGCATAACTTGCTCGCAGAAGGAGACGGCAGAGTTCCACGCACTCTCGCTCCGCACGATAGCCGCAATCAGGCTATCGAGCGAGAGAACTCCCACTCCGATGGCCGCCACGAGGTCTCGCCTCTGCTCAACCCACGCCGGGCACTCTGCCAGCGTGTGGAGAGCCGTGTCCACGGTCTGGCCATCGCAGTGGTGGCACTCAGGCGTTGGCTCCTTGCGGATCAGACACAGGTGATCTCCGAAACATCCCTTCCCAGTGATCACCTGCGTCAATCGGTATGAGAGGGTCCCGTGACGCCTCTCGAGCCAATCCTCCATAACGGGTCTTACCGCCGCAATGACGGCGTGCCCGGCGCTCGGTTGCCCGAGTCGTTCCCTCCACTCCCCTATGATGACCTGGCGTAGTTGGGATTTCCGGTCATCGATTTCTCGAATCTCGGGGCATCGACCCAACTCCTGCGCCTCCTTGCGCCACTGATACAGAGCCGCAAGGGCTCTCGCCTCCAGGTCCCACGGTGGAGTTCCGGCCAGGAGACTCGCCGCCTCAAAGGAGATCGTGCGGTACCCCCTTATGATCCTGATGGCCAGCATTCGCTGCGGTCGTCGCAGTATCGCGACGTTGCTGGCCTTCAGGGCCCCGCCCATACTACCCGTAAAGGGCCATGGACCGCACAACCCCCGAGTAGAGTCTCCTGCAGGAGTCATCGGGTCCCTTCATGTTGGGCAGCAGCCGCGCCAACGCACGCGCTGCCCCAACCAACTTGGGGACCAGACCTCGGAAATGATATCCGAAGTCCCATCGGCCATCGAGTACGAGCCCCAGATACCTGATCGAGGGCTCGATGCCGATGCGAGTAGTGGACTAGTACCTAAAGGCTGTTGATGTCATGTGACTCGTAGTAACGGAATCGCAATTTTTACCATTTTTAGTGAATTATTTTATCGCACTAACATTTTATTACCACAATAAGTACAAAATGGCTGCTTAGAAGTCTTCTAACATGCGAATAACCTTAATCAAAGAATCCTTTGAACATTTTTTCCTTGTGAAAGTATAAGTGTGATGTTTTCCTCAATACAACACTGAAGAAATAATTCAGTCAATAAATTAACAATAATAAAAGTTAAGTTTGTGTTAAAGGTAAAATGTTAATTTCAGTTAAATCGGACATCTAATATTAAAGATCACCAATGTTCTTTAAATTATCATTTTTTAAATTAATCAGTGACATTGCTCCCGATTTCTAAATGAAGATAATTAATTATTTAACAATTAAAGGCGATCGATGAATTGAGTTTAGATAGTGTTAAAAAACAAGGTTAGCTGTACCAATTTTATGTTTGCCTAGCTATCTTTAATTTTTAAATTTAATTGTATAGAAAATCTCGAAATGCTATAGTCCAAAATATACCTACCCTACTCATGGTTACAACACTCAAACCCACACTTTAAAATAGATTTGATATCTGATACAACAATCCGTTATTTACGCCCAACTTATGGCGTATGGAGCGGATATATAGATCCTACAAAGGTTTTACTATTTGCATTTCAATAATAAATTTTTATTAAATATTTAGTGTGCTGTTTTAATATATTGTACTTTTTTATTAATACGTAGAATTTTTTACTTATTACTGTGTATGTACACAATATTAACAAATAACGTACAGTATGAATGTAAACCTATGAAAGGCACACACTACAGTATACACCAATTAAATTAGATTCTAACTGATTATAATTGAATATTTTGATAGTTAGTGTCAGAAAAGAACCCGAAAAATAATATTATCGAAAAACAACAAAAGAAAACAACACTTAATCTAACAACTTGCAAACACATGCACAAACAATGCGTCTTATAAAAAGCTGCATTGCGCGTACTTGGACATTCTCGCTCGAGCCATCGAGCTGTACGTATCCATGTTCTGTCACTGTTCGTGAGACTTTGGAATACAAAAATAATAATAATAATAATATTGTACCACATTCACACAACGCCATCTAGTCCCCAACTAAGCAGAGCTTGTACTATCGCTACTAGACAACTGATATAAATACATATATACTTTTTTTTTGTAAACACATACATATTATACATAGAAACACCCAGACCAAATCAAACATTAAATGTTCATGCACACAAATGTTTGACTTGAGCTTGAATCGAACTCGCGACCTTTGGAATAGCAGTCCGTTACACAAACCACTACGCCATTCGGTCGTCAAATAATAATACAGCATTAATTGTATTCACTATTGTTGTTATTTACTACAGCTTTAAAAAGGAAAATCATGACATTCTAAATAATGACGCCTTCTTTGCTGACGTCACTCTACTTAAAAACAACCCAGACACCGATCCTCCGTCATATATATATATATATATTTCCTTTTCTCTTCGGTTAAAATTAGCACAATAAATTTGGCCCTTTTCTTTTTAAACACAAACAATGTAAGTATGGCCAAGGGAAATTAGAACCACCCCATCCTCAAAAATAAAGTTCCCAAACATCTCAGTATCATGGAGATCAGTAGAGCTTTGGTAAAGGTTAACACTAGTGATACTAATAGGTCTTATAGACATGTGTTACTTTTTGTTAGAAATTAAGTTTCTGCCATTGCATGAGTAATGTGATTTTACAACAAAACTAATATTTAGCATGAGTACAAACAAACCATGGTGAATCATCAACTGCTTTACATAGGCCTCTCTTTAGAAAAGAGGTTTCATGGTGAATACACAGAGCATTATGGGATTATCGTTAAACATAAAAATCTTTTTGAGTTATGTGAGATGTTTGTTGTGTTTAACAGACTGCTATCTGAACAAACTAGGACTGAAATTCAAAACAAGAATAAAAAAATAATTCCTGACAAAACAACACCCAATTTCTCTAATTTTTTTCATTTATTACAACCTTAACGATGACTAGAAATAAAATAAGTTATCACTGCACCTTTCTCTAAAATGTTTGTAAAACAGTTTAGTAGCGTAATACGAACTAAAGATTAAATATAAATTGTGGAATAAATCCATTTCAGTACCTATTCGAACTACTAAATCTTTCCAATACAATTAACACCCCATTAAATATTTCTAGGTAAAGAACACGCACATCAAGCCCACCGATAGCAATTTTACCTCCGATTTACTATCCAATATCCAATTTAGTACAATTTTATTTGAAAATACGCAGCGGCAGCTAGTTGTGACGCAGTCGCCTGGTAACAATGGTTGTATAACCGTGAAATGGTCAATTGTATCCAACCCCACGTCGTGGGAGGGTTACGCACAGCCGTTTGATGATGTACTTATTTTATATAGGACAAATCAAATAGGTGAGAAATGAAGAAAAAATAAAAGAAGAATATTGTCCTTTCCGATTCATTGCAGACGGATTTTATTAGTTGTCATAAAACGATGTTTTATTTTACGCGTTTCTATTTCAATGGGCGAGACTCTGGATATGTACATATTTGTGTTAGTTTTTAGTTAAGTTTTTTTTTAAGGATGTCTGAACAACCGTATACATGATCTTTAAACAGAAATAGCAACTAAAGTAGAAAATAGTACATAAAGTAGCAGTAGATAATGCAGAACAATAGTTGTTTTAAAAAAAATGCATTTTTTGATTAATGTATATATATATATATATATCAGCCGTCGGACACGAGGAAAATGAAAAATATAATAATATGTATAAATATAATAATAATCCTTATTTCAGACCACAAACTTAAGATTACCTTAGTACGATTAAAAAATAAGTATACTTAAGCAAAGTTTATGTTTATATGAGTAACATACCTATATATAAATTTCGCCTTAATATTGTAATCAATCTTAGTGACAAAACACATTCAGAGTAATTTGCAAATTCCGGGTTTACGAGTACATTTTGAAGGTTTCGATTTTGTAATTTTTGCACATATTTATATAATTTAAGTACAGGTAACTACATAACTTAATAAAATCTGTATACGGTTTATACACATATATACAGCTATTGTTTAATTACTAAAGAGAAAAACAAATCTTCCCTCACATAATTAGAGAAAACTCATCATTTCGTTCGTTTTACTCGTACTCCTATAGGTACTTAATTGCTGTAAATATATGAGAAATTAACATACCAAACTTTAAATTAAACACGACTTGTTCCAATCGTTAGGTGGTACTTCACAAATTGCAAGGCAACCACCGAGATGTTATTCAATAACTGCTAGTTCTGAAGTGTAGAAATATGGAAAAGCAAACAAGAATCAGACCTGGTGCGCTGGTCGGCGCCGTTCAATAAGCTCACGTTGTTTGTTCGCACGGCTCTGCAAAGCGCCGGAAACACCGTGACACTAGACTCAATTCCTATACACTGGAGCATGTGGTGTATGTGAGGAGACAGAGCGAGAAACTAATTCAGATTTGATAAAAATATTTCATGCCAAAATTTACAGTACAATAATGTTAATGGAGGGGGCAAAATAGCAGTCGGTTCACATGTTGATAAGTGAGTACCGCCGTTCATGGACCCCTGCAACCCAAGAGTCACAAGTGCGTTGCCCACAGAAACAGGGGGAGGGAGAGGGTTTGGAAAGCAACGAAAGAACTATTCAACACCGATTTTCTGTGAGGCCGTGGTACTACTCCAGTCGAACCGGCTTATTTCTGCCGAAGCATGGCTATCCCACGTTAAAATTTAGTAACGTTTCAACTTTAACTATTTTGTCTAATGAATGAATATTCATTTATCAGACTATTATATCCTTTAATGTAATTTTTAATATTGCCTCCATTCTTTTCTTTTACTGTTATTTATATTTTCTAGCTTTCTGTTTCATTACATCGGCTTATTTATATAACATTTTAAGTCATGATGAGACTAATCATTTATCGCTACCCACTGCTAGACATAGGCCTCTCCCATTGCACGGCACTTCAATCGATTTGCGGCTTTACGCATTCAACTCCTGCCAGGAGTTTCGCATCCAACTGCTGCCAGGAGGTGATCTTGCGCAAATCGTAACTGCACCTGGCCTGTGGGCGTCCTACATGTTTGCCTAGCCGCGGTCTCCATTAACAACTTGTTTACCCCAAACGGTTAAACAGTTATTCAATTCACCTTGCCTTCGAAGTTGTTTCTACGTAGCTGCATGTCTGCCCGAGGTATACATATTTTTGAACTATTTCGAGAACGGTCCCACAGGGCCCGTTTGTGTATTGCCAACGGTTGCGGTGGTACATCCTAATTAAACATGACCTTGGTTTTATCATAGTTTACCCGTCAGCAGTCAGTCAGCTATGGCATTCAGCATCTGCTGTAAGTCATGTAGTGTTTCTGTCATGATGACGATGTCGTCTGGAAATCGCAAGTGAGAGATGTATTCGCCATCGATGCCACGCACTTTCCAGTACAGCGTCTTGAACATGTCCTTCATTGCATTTGTGAACAATTTCGAGGACTTCTTATCTCACTTCTCAATGCAATGGTATAGACCTAGTTTGCTGATTCTGTGCTTGGACGGACATGGTCGCCACCATGTCCGTCCATAGAGATATCTTCGTAGAGATATCTCATTATAAAGTATCGCCAATCTACTTAACAACGCTGCAGGGACTCCAGAACAGACATGATCTCGATCCAGTCAAAGGTCTTCGTATAGTCCACAAATGCTAGACATAGAGGTTGATTATATTTATCGGTCTATGTTTAACCTGCCGCGCTGTATGGATCTGGTCTAGGGTGTCATATCCGCTTGAAACCTAGCTTGCTCCGGTGGTTGGAATTCATCGAGTCTTCGCGCAAGACGGTTCGTGATGACTCTTAAAAATAGCTTGTGTACGTGACTTAGAAGGGAAATGTGTCAATAGTTCTTCAATATGGTCTTGTCATCCTTTTTGAAGAATAGGACGACCTCATTCCTAATTCATGCCTCCAGAGTTCTCGCTTCAAACAGGATTGTGCTGAAAAGCTTTTAGAGCTCCCTCAGTACAGGCTTACCTCCAGCCTTTAGCATTTTAAATCTTTAAATCTCTTTTAAACTGTTTAGTTTAAGCAACTGTCTCGTAGAAATAAGTTTTAAAGTGTACAAAAGTACATAAGCAGATTTTTCTAAAATTCTTATCAAAAAGTAGCGCAAATATTTTTTTAAAATCAAATCGCTATAGTCTATAATTTCAGCGGTCATTCACAAAGGCTAGTTAAAGGCAAACCAACGGATCCTGCGAGAACATGTAGCAACCGTTTGTTCTGCGCTCATTGTTCTGCACCGCTTTGTTCCACGTTCGAAAGTTTACACGCTATACCTACCTGCAATGAGCAGACGTGTTCCTCTTTATTGTTCCTCTTGTGCCTTTATCATCGGTTTAGTTCCGTTGCTTCGGACAAGTTAGGACCTGTTGCGATCTAGTTTTAATGTTGTTTACATATTGTAAATGATTTTTAAATTTATTAATATGAATTGTATTTGGTTAGAGGTTGAAAATTTTACAATAACCCATAATTTTTTCAAATAACGGTTAAGCTATGTTAAAAGGAAAAAGTCTCCCATTTTTTTACCTTAGAGTCTCGTTTCATAAGAGGAAAAGAGAAACTCTTAAGAGATCATTTTCAGTCTTTCTACTTGTTATCAAGAACCTCTTCCAGAGAATTGGATGATCAAGTTAAAATTAATAATATTATCAAATGTTTAAGTATGCATCTCTTTTAAAATTTAGTAGAAAGCTAGATCTCTTTTGTTACTGTTATAATATGACATGTGGTAATGACATGTAATTTACAAGCCCATTGTAAATACATATATGTATTATGAACATTCATTACGTTCATAACATTTGACTAACATTTATTTAAACAACGCCAACTCAGTTCTTAATATATTCCGAACTTTTCATTTAAATTTTTGGTAACTTATTTTCACAGAACACATAGATCTGTCACGTATTCATCAAATCTCTTACTTATATTTACATTTTGAATTACTTGCTTTTAAACGCCCGTAATAAAATGTAAATATTTGAATTGCTAAAAGCTGTAGTGTGTTGCGTGCCAATATTAATTTTGTTGATTTTCGTTTATGTGGCAATTTTCGGTGCAATTATCTAAGGGTATTTGCACACTTACTTAAAACTATTTACAATCGTAAAACATCCCCGTATGTCTTCTTAGATTTGAAATATTGAACTGAATATTGAATATAGTTTATTTATTAATAAAATGTTTGTATTTAGAAATATATAAGTATGTTTATCAGCAGTCTGGTTACCATAGCACAGGCTCTGCCTAGTTTGGGATCAGACGGCCGTGTGTGAGATGTGTGAAGCTATTATTATTTAGTTTATTGTGTCCGCGTAGTAACGAATTAGGAATACGAAGTGTCACCACCCCTATTCATCTCGTGGGTGTCGTAAGAGTCCACTAACAACTGAGAGCACTGCAAAGAGTAGGAAAACTTGACACACTCCTTACACAAACCGTGCATAGGGCCCGCGTATAGTAGGCCAAAACCTCCTTTCTAAGGAGAGGTCTATATCCACCACATTTTTGAGATAAAACTATAAAACTAATTTCTAAGCTTTCTCGTTTCATCTAATTGTAGTTCATCTATGTGCATGAACTATTGTATGTATTAGAACTACTGTCAGTGCATTCAAGGTTATGTAACAGCTATTATACGTGTTTGTGTTAATTTCCCTACACATTTGAGATAATTTCATATTTGCAGTGCTAATTGGATATTACAAGGAGGTAATTATTCTTTCTTATGAACCATTAATTGCAGCAATAAAGATAGACAAATTTCAAACGATTTAGATGTTGGAAATCATATCATAGTTTCATATCGTACCATGTAAGATAAAAATTGAGATAGGTTTTTTTTTTTTAAAAGACAACTTCCGCATTAGGAATAAATCCTGTGTCGCGGGGGACTTTACAAACATACACGAAACGGACACAAAGAACACCCAGTCTTAGAACAACAATTTGTGGATCACACAAAGTGTCGTCCCATGTGGGGTTTGAACCTACAACACTCGAAGGAGTAGGAAGCGGCGTGGCGACCGCTTAAACCACTACGCCATCCGTGCAGTCGTCAGTAAATCTAAGGAATACCTCGTCAATGTTTAAATGTTTATACTATTCCTAAAAGCAACTTTATTCAATTTAATAATAATAAGTCTCAAGCAGTAAAGTCACGATTATTAAAATTAATTCTTTCATATAGTGTGACAGCTGTATGAAGCACAATTTTAGATGCTGTATAAATGTGCCCAATTAGCAAACCAACAAAATGGCAGATAGGACAGGATCTAAAGTCATCCCTAATATTAACTTTCATCTAAAAATATAAATCAGATATTAAAAAGGATTTTCTTAGAAAATTTTTATTCATTATTGTTTAAATGAGGAAAAAAACAAGCATCTCTAATTTCAGATAACAAACGAGATATCACGACTCATTATGTTATTTTTAGACGGATTTAGAATAACTAATTTAATGATTTCGAAGCGAAGCTATATATAGTATTAGTCTCAGAATATTTTTAGGCGGGGAAAATATAAAAGTAAATATAAAACCCACAAAAGTGTCTCGCGCACAGCCAGCCTTAGCTGTGTTTCATCAGTTTCCCAACATCCATAATAATTCTGTTTACGTGGAGAGCAAATGAAATATCGTCCCAGCCCAACGGGCACAGCAAAAGTAATTATTTTTTCAGCGATTATTTTTTTTCATTTACTTCTCTGCTTTGTAAGGATGCTCCTTTATTTTAAATTATTTTTTTTGAGACTTCCCTGAACTGTTTTAATTTTTGTTTTAGATTGTGTATCATATCCTTTTTACGATTTTAAAGAAAAATATTTGTTTATTTTAGGATTTATATAAGGTTTATACACACTTTGAATTGATTCTATGATTTTATGTTGCCAGGTTATTCACAGGTATAGCAACAGTAATAGTCCCAAATTAATATTGCCACAATTCTACTTTTATTGGAACAATTTCAATATATATTCCAATAACAACTTTATGAAGATTCTCTACTGCTTTAGTAACTACGATAGACAAACATGAAAAACGCATGTTTTTTTTAATAACATTGTATGTATTTCAGCAAGAATTTTCAAATAAGTAAATATTGATCAGTCTTATGTTTCTCTTAAATTGAACTTATTTAAAGAAAATAAGTGTTGTCTATTTTAGTATACATTTTTTTCTAAAGGTCTAAAAATGTACCAATAATTGATGGCCAAATTTTCATTTGTTTATTATTATTTTAATACATTTTATTATAATTAATAAGCCTAAAATTTTTAGAATCAGCATGAGCTTTGAAATATTAGCCGTTCAAAACTTTTTACCATAACCACTCAATTCATCGAATGACTTCACTGCCGTGGCAATTGTGCCATCAGATGTTCCATCTGCTTGTTTGCATCCTCCAGATTTTAAAAAAAGCAAAGCAAAAAAATAGTAACCAATATAACTAAAAAAGCAAATAGTAACCAATCTATTCGAACGGAATAAAAACACGAGTCAGGAGCAACAACGGGTTACAGAAAACTCACATCACATCACATCATCAGCCTGTAATAGTCCACTGCTGAACATAGGCCTCTCCTTAGAAAGGAGGTTTTGGCCTACTATCACACATACAGAAAACTACAACAATGATACTTTTTATAAATTATTCTGTTCTTTAAATTGACGTCGGAAACTCTGTAGTGCATTCTGATGAAAACTTCAGCGTTAATGGACTCATTTAGATATTTAATGGGAGAATTATGGAAATGAATATATTTCAATGTAATGAACTTTAAGAACAATTTTTATATTAAAATGTGATCAGGTATTCCCTCGTTATATTATTTGTTTATATATTTGTTTAGCTTTCATGACTCCTATGAAATACATAATAAGATACTTTCATCAAAAAGTAAGATCGTTTGGATAGGGTTTTATACCTAAAATATAGAGTTATTTACTATTATTTGAAACCATAGACTTGGGATATTTTATTTTTTCAGCAAATAACAATGTCCTTTACTTTTTGTTTTAATTTTCTGCTTATATATTTTAATATTTTTGAGGGCATCAAAATATCTTCAATAAAGGGTTATTTTAGGATGTGATATAGTTTGCCATATTTTTAAATGTTTGTCTGTGTGTGGTGACAGACATTGATACTCGTACAAAATTTTAACTCAATAAGTAAAACAGTTTCGAAATAAATTGTATTGACTATTATAGAGGGACAGAAAGACGCACGAGTGATCTTGTATGATTTCTGCTTTTTCTTTATTATACTTTGAATTTTTAGTTTTGTTTGTTTAGCTGATTGTGCAGAACACTTATTTAACATGAAGCCAAGTAATTCAATTATTTATTTAGTAAATAAAGTAAAAAATATGTTTAGAGTCAACAAAGATGTGCAACCTAATGTAAAGTACAGAGACCAGATACACTAAGCGATGGCACTTGCTCATCGAACACACTAATTTTTTAAAGAATAAATACTATTTAACCTATATGTGAGGGGTATAGAATCAAAGCCAGCTAAATCCATAGCCTGGTAGGTATAGAACTATGAATGCTATTTTATTCCTTATCCAAATTTGTACATGTTAGGTAAACCGTTTGGTATCAAACGCAGCTATTTTTTAAAGAAAAACCACTTCAAACTCACTCGTTAGAATCAAAGTCAACTTTATCCAGTATTGTCAGAAACAAATGCAGCTAAGTCCGATTTTTAATATGGCATCTGTCATACAAACGCGTGCGTCCGTGTCTGCAGTTTTAATTTAAATTTTAAACGTTTTTGGTCAATTTTCAATAAAAAAAAAAAATATTTAGTGCCATGGAAGTACCAGTAACCGTAGCAGCACAAGAAAGTGTTCGAAAACGTAAGAGACAGCCTGCAAATTGCAAAGTAAACAAGGCAAAAATTGATAGGTAAGTATAGAGTAGTGATGTACTCACTATCAATCAGTTTCGATAAAACTGTTGCATTGCAGGTTCACATTTCGTTTGTGAAGAGGACAAGAAAATGAAGATAATACAATAATATAATACGCTAAGAATTTAGATTTGATTTTAGTATCTCAACTTCGTACGATGAATAATTTTCTACTTTCTTAATAAATAATAAGGCCAAAAACATATGTCTATCACTTTGGCATATTCATAATCGTAACTTGTCATACGTTTCAAACTTTAAATTTTATGGTTTCCTTGTTAGCTAACGTCCGTGTGGTGACGGATTAAGAATACGGATTGTCCCCACCCCCATTCATCCCGTGCGTGTCGTAAGAGCCGACTAAGGGAGCAAACTACGCAGGACAACAACACTGCAAAGAGAAGGAAAACTTGACACAAACCCTATACCAACCCGTCTTGCCAGCGTGATATAGTAGGCCAAAACCTCCTTTCTAAGGAGAGGCCTATGTCCAGCAGTGGACTGTTACAGACTGTTGATGATGATGATGATGATGTTAGATAACGAACGTACTATAACCTAAAATATTAATTATGCTTTGTATTTTCGAAATTCTGATGCATATCTGCTCTAATAACTCGATACCCAGAATCATCACGATACACTTCACTAGCAACAGAATTCTTGTTGGAATCAAAATCAGCTATATCCATACTAGTCAGAATCAGAGACAGCTAAATCCAGGACTTGGTATCAAAAACAGCTATGTCTAGCACAATTATTTAAATTAAACGGTTACTTTTTCTGCTAATTATGATTGTGTTGAAAAACCTGTAAAATCACTGCAAGTGCCAAATAAATTATATCTACAGAGTTACCAAGTAAAAATTTATTTGCGTAAAAAAAGTGTGGATGGATTTAGCTGCCTTTGATTGTATACGCCTCATGTAAATCCAGGGTGTCAGCTACCTGTATCAAAATTTTATCCAGATTGATTCAGCTCTGCAGACACACTTTAAAAATTCGAAAATACGATCGTGAATTATAAAATAATTATTATTATTTAGTTACCAGACTAAGACGAAAAGCTAACATTTCCTAAACAGATCGATACAACAGAAACTCTCCAGCAATTTCTCAAAGGAAATCTATCTCTCAAACCTTATTACGTTTACAAAAGAATACAATACTGATCACATAATAGAATAATAACAAATTGTTTTAGTTCTTGCAAAAAATTAACTTTTCTTTGTAAAAGCACACAAAGAGAAGGCTTCAAACACAGGCTTCCGGGACCGAAGCGCTGCAGCAAATTAAATCAAAATATAAAAAAAAAGATTTTTATACGATAACTTAAACTCAAAGCCTTATTTTAAGTTTACCTTATCAAAGAAAAAACATTTTTTAATTACTATATTGTGCATTTTTTAAATATTTAAAAAAAAAAAATATTTAAGCTTCCATTTTGTGTAAAATTGTTTGCTATAATTCTCGATACAATAACGTAAAAGAATCAGCAAAAGGATTATACAATTTAAATTTAGACAAAATAGTAGAAAAATAAATCTAAATAATAAACGATGAATACTCGAAATTTGTTTTTTGCAAGTTAAATGTAATTTAATGGGTATTTTGGTGATTTATGTTTTTTTTACAAGTAATAGAGAATAGTATCATGGACCTATGATTACTTACATCAAATGTAATTGTGTTATATTTTTTTTTTTTGCTTCCCGTCTCCTTATGACCATAGCTTATTTTTAACACGCTTTTGGTGACGGATTAAGAATACAGAGTGTCACCACCCACTATTCATCCCGTGGGTGTCGTAAGAGGCGACTAAGGGAGCAAATCACGCAGGACAACAGCACTGCAGAGAGAAAGAAAACTTGACACAAACCCTATACCAACCCGTCTGGCCAGCCTGGTATAGTAGGCCATCCCTCCTTCTTTCTAAGGAGAGGCCTATGTCCAGCAGTGGACTATTTAAGGCTGTTGATGTGTGATGTGTATAATGTACTCGTATGTATGTAACGGCATCTTCAAAAGCAATATCGACCCACTTCAAAACATTGAATTAAATTGAAACTTTGCACACTTATCAAGGACCGATGACAATGCAATAATTTAAATAGTTTGTTCCATTTTCCTCAATAGGACCCTCATGATTAAAGGCCTTTTTATCCCTAAAAATTGGGTAGCGTCTTTTGAACCGTACTAATCCGTGTGCTGTAGCATATGTGATAAACTTACGTCTTGTTTCTTTTTTCGTCTTAATAAAATAATAATCATCATCATTAATAAAAATGAAAAAAAAATAGTTCAAAAAAACTAACTGGTGTAGCAAGCCGAACTAAAAAGAAGGAAATAATTTTCTATAAGTTCAGCATCAAAAGCCCTGGGCAATTTCTTCATATAAAATAGCAAAATTAGCAAAATTTTGCCATTCCTCTACCTCTCTCGAAATAGGTCTATTTTGATATCGCAATCGATCGGGAAAGGATTACGTTATCGCATGTATTATCCGAGCACATACCACATTGTTTAATATTTAGCGCTTAACACATTTAATGTTTTAACTCTCCATGGCAGTAATTTACAATTTGATCTGAATTCCTTTCTCTGCACTGTATTTATGTATGAAAAATATTGAAACGTAATAAAAATATTTAACAAACCATTTGACATATAATCATCGGCAATTTTATAGAATATAATTATTAAATATATGTAAATGTGTTTACATTTTCATTTTATCTAGTACATGTTGGTATTGTAGCATTCAGTGAGAAGATTTATTTAATAAATCTCAGCCATTTTGATTTGGGGTATCATTAATCAACTAAGAGTCTTATCTTACTGTTCAGAAAATATAAAAACAAAAAACATTAAAAACATTTTCTGGTCTAGAAACAGTAACAAAAGAAATGTCTACAACACAACAGAACCTGACAAACAAAGGAGTTGTAGTCTCTCATTATTGTCATTGTGGGTAATCGGAGTTTGCTCTATAATATTGCAAGACCGTAATCAGTGAATAAGAGTAATTGGTAAGAGTGAATTTATAAACGGTAGAAGCAAATAATTAACGATTATTATATTAAATTGGGTTTAAACTAAAATACATATATTATATTATGTATATAGAAATTGGCCAACAGGTATAGTTCTCCAAATAAGATAACTTATCCGGAAATAATGACTCACGCACCTGTACCCTATCACTATCAATCAACTGCAGGTAAAACATAATTATGGAATTGGAAGTTGGATGGATTTCATTGGAAATAAGCCATTCTTCCCAAACGTTGTGCCTCGGCGACCGTTGTTCCAACTCTGCCAAACGAGATGGTCACTCAGCCCTGCCATGCAACATTCGCCTAGAATTACATCTGAAACTGTAATGGGACGTATAGAATGTTATTATAGCTACCAAAAATGTCAAGTTTGTAGCCCATTGGTTCAGGCTCTGCTTTGATGAATCAGTAAGTAATTATATAATTATCATCATCAGACTATCGCATTCCACTGCTGGACATGGGCATCTCCCATTGTACGATCGATTTTCAACTCCTAGCATCCAACTCAGCGCAGCAGTGGCATACGCTACCACTGCATCACCGAGGCAGTCATGATATTTGAGGGAGTTTCGCCCCGTAGCCTCAGTCCCATTTGCAATCCGAGATTTGCGGATTCCTTCACTTCTATTCTAACTCCCGTGTCCCATCTGTTTTCCTTACCCAAATTTACCTTCTTTTAAAAATCTCTTCTGAAAACAATTACAGTCTGGGAAAGAATAGCTCGCTATGGATAAAATAACAAAAACCCTATGTGGCGACTCCCACATACAAAGAAACGGAAACATACAACAGCGCCATCTAACGAAGACACATCGAACTACGAAGTAACTACTAAATGCGAATTAAGAATGCGATATGAAGAATTTTCTCACCGATTAGCACATATACAACATCCCAACATCAAACGTCTGGCCGCGACCCGCCAGGCATTATCTCTTCGCCTGGTCGGAGCATCCTCCCTTTGTGTCGGAGGGACATGACAACTGTTCCTCCACGTAACATTTAAAATTAAATTAGTAAAAGCTCTGGAAATCGATGATGACACCTACTCAAACAACTCGATTATGTTTTTGAAACTATCAAAGTCAATTTAGTCAACAGTTAACTAAGAATTGATCAAAGCAATTTACGCAACGATGTTACTTAAAATACTTGAGAAGACGTAAAGGTGGATAAAGTAGGATAGATAGTGCCAATTCCTACAAAGAAATCTTAAACACATAAACAAACTAGGCTGAGTCCTTAGCGACAGTTAGTTCTCCTGGGGTTACGGAACCCCTCGTAAATTCCTACTAACCGTTACACGACTCCTCGAAATTGGACAAAGTTGTACATAGCGGTTAGCGAACCACTTTGATTGTTTCTATTTATTTCTCAGGGGTCTAATTGTGATACGAGTTGAAAAAGTTCAGATAGTAAAAAGTTGCGATAAGAAACAGAGGTGATGTGGACTTGACTTCCGATAATTCTTATTCGTCGTCATCATGAGTCGAAACAAACTTATGTCTGAAATTGAAACTTCCTTAGGGGAGGTTAAAGATTGTGTCGACTGAATCTAGTCCATTTTAACCCAAAAAAGATACTGTTCGAAATCGCCTCGGTTCGAAAGCACCTCCCTAACTACCTCGGCTAGTTTAGGAAATCCTAGGCATCGACATCAGGAGCTAAGTCCAGTTTCACGTTTATTTAGAGGGTAAGGTCAAATTGCTCGAAGAAGCTAGGTGTGCTGATCAGATCGTAGCAGTATTTCGCTCCAGCCCATGGCCTAACTCTATAAGGCGCAAGTTCAGCCGCTGTTCCCATCTATATGCAGGGGCACCTCAGCACCAGCTTCTCCCTCTAGATTCTATCCAGAGAAGAGCGACTCGAATCGTCGAAAGCCAAAAGATCTCCGACCGGCTCGATCCCTTGGCATTGCGTAGGGATGTAGTTTCGCTCTGCATTTTCAATTGTTTATTTCATGGAGAGTGAGGAATTGTTCGGACTAATACCGGTCGCAACTTTCCGCCATCGTTCCATACGGCAAAATTATCATGCAGTGGTAATGGCATTGTTTTTGCACTTTTTACCTCGCACTACCAACCTGTGGAAAGGTTTATCGTCTGTGGATTTTCCGGACCGATACGACCTTCAAATCTTGAAGAAAAGAGCGTACTCCTTCCTCAAAGCCGGCAATGCGCTTGTGACTCCTGAGATGCAAGCGTTCATGGCCGGCTTTAGTCGCTTTCCATCATTCTCTTCCATAAAAAAAATGTCGATATATTCGTTGTGTGTTCGAGTACAGTAAGAGAGTTAACGGGAACATTAGAAATATGTGACCAAATGGTACTAGTAATGTTTAGAAAGAGAGTATAATGGACGGGTCCTTCGTGTCTAATGGTTACTGATCCGTAGTTAAGACCTAGAACTTAAATGCTTGATTTTCATTCAGGGCAAATAATGTCCGACATGCCACGGGCAAATAATTGTGTCTTAAGTATAATTTTTGTTTTGGTGCTGAGGTGTTATTGCTGAGGTGTTATTTATCTATCTATAGTAAATATCTAGTAATATATATAAAATAAGTGTGTTTATAAATTTTCTGGTTACCATAGTACAGGTTTTGTCTAATTTGATATCTGACAATGTATTAGTAGGGCATTAACTATACCAAAGGAGGTAGTGGTTATGCTACTGTAATGTGACTATTTCCTTTAAAGATTCCCTAAAATTATCATTAAAGTCGTTCCACAACGAGCTCGTAACTCCAATAAAAAGTGAAACAAAATACATTACAAAGTACAGCCCTTAAACCGTTATAAATGGCTCGTAAACCTTTTTTGTGGACATAAAGGAAATTTATGATTTTAATATTAGTCCAGTGGCGAGATTCAACCTGATTACTGAATGATGTCGGGAGATTTGTATTGAAATATATCTGAGTTACGTGGTTTTCTTACTAATATATCTTTATAATTTAATTAATATTTTTTTATAAATTATAAATTACATAAATCTGCCTCGGCTTTGCACGGGTAGTAGACCATATCACGTCAACATGTTTTTCTACCGTATTGCTCCCAGGCGGCATCATCATTTTCTTACAATTTTTTTAAATTTATTTGAACGGCGGCATACTGAGTTTTCATCTTCCATTTGTCATATTTTAACCAATTTACACAATACATAACAAATTATCCACCTAAACCCTTCATATGAATGAAAATTGATGAAAACCGCACTAAAATCCATTCAATGATTTTTGAGTACCACAATACATATATTGATTGGAGTATCTTACTTGTTTTCCGTTAATTGTCTAAAATTGAAAAATGTACTTTTGATATCTTGGCTGTGTGCAGTTTGCTGGCAAACTATCGAAATAAAACATGCATCTTGGAAATTTACAAACATCCAAATTCATTGGTGGGTCGCATTACTCGCATTTCACGCAATCAACCACACAACAATTTTACTTCAAGGCCATGAAAAGGGCCGTTCTTGCGTACGGTCAATTTCTTTATATGTATTACTTTACTTTCAACAAATTGTTAGCTATTATGTAAATGCACTCTTTGGCCCAAATTTGCAAAAGGCCTGCCGTTTTCCTCATACAATGATATATTGTCTCAAATACTTTTATTTTCTCGACAAAAATGATATGTGGAATACTTTTATCATACATTTTGTAGTGCTTTTGTTTCGAGATATGAGAAATAAATTATAGGGCCTGGATAGTTTGTAGGTTCTATTTATTTTATCGCATTATAATTAGAGTTCACACAAATACAAATATTTGATGTTTTTTTTTTTCATTACTTAAAACAAAGCAGTTTTAAGTTACTTTGATTTAAATGTTATTGTTTTTTTTTAAACTTCTTTGGCTGCACCGTCGGGTATTTAAAAAAGTATTGTACTTTATAAATATTATTACTATTAAATACCGATTAACGTTTAAATACTATAATAATATTATGAACACACATCCCACACACGGCCGTCTGATGCCAAACCAGGCAGAGCCTGTGCTATGTAACCAGACTGCTGATAAACATACTTATATATTTCTAAGTACATACATATAATATATAAATTACACCCAGATATATGTAGAACAAAGGACCGTTTTCATTTCACAATTATTTGTCCTGGGTGGGAATCCCACGACCCCTGGCGTAGCAGTCAAGGTCATTAACCACTACACCAACGGGCCAGTCAATACTTTATAGGTCAATTAACAGTCATTGTCCGAGTGGTGACGGATTAAGAATGCGGAGTTTTACCAGCCATATTCATCTTGTGGCACCATGAGAGCCGACTAAGGGAGCAAACTGCTTAGGACAACAGCACTATAAAGAGAAGGAAAATTTAAAACAAATCATATACCAACACGTCTGGCCGCATAGTAGAGTAGGCTAAAACCTCCTTTTTAAGGAGCGATATATATCAAGCAGCGGATTCTAAAAGGCTGTTGATGTTAATGATGATTATCGGTCATTATCAAGTGATTTATATAAATTTAATCATAATTATAAAGGCTCAGGCGTAGCCACAACATAACTACTACGTATTCTGCAGCCGCGGTCTGACCTGTCGGCTTATATTGATGAAAGCAATAATTACATTTTTTTTATTAAAATATATGAAGTTTTCACAAATAATTGTTGTAGTTATGTGTTCTCATGGATTTGTGATGAGGAATTTTCTTTATGATTAAAATTAAATCGCTCTTTTACTTTGCCATCCTTTTTTTAGCTTATTAATGTAAATTAAATACATAAAATAAGTTGAAAACCAATGGAAAATCACTTTTTCCTGCATTTCTTCACTTCTGAAGATTGTACCCGAGTCCTTGTATATATAGATAAAGCTGTAAGTCCATCATGTAATCTCACTGTTAACCGGATGGAATATCTAACAAATAGAGTTGTAAAACAAAAACCAAAACAGTGTACGTTATTGGGTCATACTCAGAAAAAATGTACATTTTCCATTTGTTAATAAACTGATAAGTAACGAAATGGAGAATCAATGTGACGAAACTGATATTGTAAAGCAGGGTACATACTGAACAGAACATGCATAATTAATCTAAATAAAAACATAATATCCCAGAAATCTTAATCAGACTCATCCTACCCGATGGGAATAAGTGAATATTCCAACGATATATCATTAAGACTAAATAACCCTAAGCCTTTTCAGTTGTTTAGTTAAGTTAGTGTGACGTAGTGCAGTGAGTGCTACTCTTGAAGAACAGGTACAAAGTGTATTTTCATTGGAGGTGGAACCATAAGAAAAGTACCAATGGAAGCACTCTTTAAGTATATTATAATTTTTTAGCTAATCAATTTAAATTAGTCCTTACGCCTAAAGGCTTGATTGCAATTATTATGGGGGACCATCCAGCTACAAAATAATGAAAAAAAAACTCAATTGTATGAATCAGTATGTACGAGTATAATATGCAATTGTAGGCTTAGTAGTAGTTTCAAATTAAATTAAATTACAGTTTTCTCGTTAAATTACAAATTATTGTTCAAATAACTAAGAACAATAATACACATTTCTAAAAAAGGAATTAAATAATCGAAGTAATATTGTCAAAATTTAATCGGGCCCTTCCATATTTCGAGCAACAAAAGAAAACGAGTTGTCAAGAACCGTTAAGACCAAATTGAAAAAAAAAGGCAAGATACTAATAACAATATTTCTTAAAAATAATATAATCTTTCATAATGAAAATCAGTCTCAAATCTCCATAACAAACAAATTTGTAACAAAAAGATTTCACCGTTACGTACTGCGTAATAAAATAATAATATTATTGATTATAATTAAATTAAAAAAAGCCGTGTGGTGTCGTGGGACACCCGACAGGAACGAAGTTGTGACGATCGAGTAAAACTGATTCGACACGATTTTGATTACAACGCCATCTATGAAAGCGGCTATTACATACATATTTTTCAGTTGGTTTCTAATTAAAACAATTTATACATTGGTAAAATCTCCTTGAGAAATGATTTCCTATCTATTCGATAGATGGCGCTGAATGACTGACAAGTGACAATTGAAAATAAATACTGAGATGAAAAGTAATGATTTCCTATCTATTCGATAGATGGCGCTGAATGACTGACATAAAAAGTGTCGTTACAACTTTTCGTGAGAATTTTTTCCGTCTATCACAACGCGCGATAAGGAACTTTGTTCCAATAAATATAGAATTATAGTTAAATAAAAAATATCCTAAATACTTGACTACTCTGCACAAGTACCCACACAAATAGTAAAATGATAAGTCAATCATATTTTTTTTAGTTCAACAGAAATATATTGTTACGTTCGGGAATCAAGCCCGTCATTCTCATTGTACTACGATTACACTTCTGTTCCTCTAAATTAATGTAATAAAATTTTAATAGATAATAATTAATTTTTCAAATTAGAGTAATTTCGTAAACTCAGCTTTACAATTTCTCAGTTTCGTAACATAACGCAATATAACTAAACTGAAGTCAAACTCTGAGAAATTATAACCCCGAAAAATAATTCTGTTAGCACCACTTATTGTATACACAATAACTGAATTTATTTGTCTATTATTATAACTAACACGTGGGCATAAAATAGTACAATCAATCGTATATGCTTACCGAAATTCAAATTGTTTATTACCCGGACAGTATTTTTTTTCCAAATACGAATTCAACACAATGACTTCCGGGTACGGATGAAAACAAAATGACCTCTGTATGTACGGTGAATTATAAAAAGCAGCAATGTTGTCAATATTAGGAAAATTATTTCCCGTCAGTTTCGAACAACTGCGTTCAGAATTATACGCACGTAACTAACACTGAGTAACGAAATGTAATAATTTTGGGAGAACATTAATATGAATTTTAATAATTTTATTAAACGTTCTAGAGAGATTAAGAGACCTAAATGACCACAGTCAATCTTATGTAAGTCGACTAATAGTCGTAACAATTACTCTTTTATTAAGAAAAATCGTTATTGGGACATTAAAAAATTGTATGGAAGATATTTTATAAAAAAAATCCCAATGCTATTTATACTGTGATTTGACGAAAATATTATATTATTTATAAAATAAGATCCTATTAAAGAGAAAACATAGTTTTAAATATGATTAACAATGTGTGCCATAATATTCAAATTTTAAATCTGCTATTAAAGTAGTGGGACAAAAAAAAGTGAAAAATGTACATTTTTTCTGAGTATGACCCTATTAACTTCTGAAAGAGCAATAAGTATTTAAGAATCAAATCTCAATCACTTGGCTGCAATTTGTAAAGATGGAGGCAATAAAATAATGCAAATGGAGCGTAAATCTGAGCCATTAATGAAAGTAGGCGCAATAAAACTAAGACTAAGTAAAGTCGTCCAGTTTGAGAACCTATTAACATTACTTTAGTTATTTTATTTTAAAAATAATAAAACATGAAGGATTAGAAGCGATTCTACTGGCACACTAATACTCAAACTATAAATGCTATGGAAAGTAATAAATTACATTACTAGCTGTTACACATGACTCTTTTGGCATTTATATTGACTTGTCTATCAATGTTTCTTTGATTAATTTTTAATTAATTATATAATATTTCGGACATCTGATATAACGCCATCTAGTTTCAAACTAAGCGGAGCTTGTACTATGAAAGCTAGATTGACTGATAGAATACTTCATACTTTTTTTTTGTAAATACATGTATATTATACCTAGAAAACACTCAGACTCCGAAACAAATATTTGCAGATCAAACAAACTTTTTGTCCGACCCGGGACCTCAGCCCACCAGTCACATAAACTACTACTGCGCAGCTGCGCCGCCGAGGCAGTTTAGATAAAAATAGTATGTGCTGTTTCAGACTGTAATAAAATGTATTTCTGTGCCTTTTATTCCGATGCGTTCTGTTATTCTTTAATGATTGAGTAACAAATGAGAAAATAAATAAAACATCTTCGTTATCAATAAAGTAGTATACGGGTAGATAGGCTGTTGTCGGTCTTCTTAGGCTCACACTAGCCTAAGAAGTCAGTAGCCTATCTACGAGTACCGAACTTCGATATCGCCTGACACTTAGGTTGAGGTTGTGGTTCAGCCGTGTCGTGGTACTCTGAAAGCTGACCCAACTTAGTCTGGAAAAATGCTAGGAAGAGTTATCAATAAAGTCTCATGAGTATATTGATTTGCCATATATATTTTTTTCGTCCATGTTAAAATTCGCGTTTATAATGTTAGTACGATTAATTATTGTTCCACTAATAGAATAACTCTATATAATTACCCGCCAAATTTTTAAAACATCACTTAACTTAAGAAACCTTTTAGTGAAAAGCAATTATCGATTATTTATTGGAAGCAAAAAAAAAATTAATTTGCGTCACAGTTCAACCTGAGTAATCTAAAACTGCATTAACGAAAATAAGAATCTTCCTTCTTTTCTTTCGAAAAGAAACCCACGCATTCTTCACAAAAAATACAAACTTTTTCTTTGCTATGTAAACTTTGTATTCGCTTTGTTAAAGTTTCGTAGATCTAAAACATGCCGAGCCAAGACTGCTTGCAAAGTTTAAGGAAATCTTACAGCCAATGTTGGTACAGTTAGCAGTGCAATGCTAACATAACCTTACTACTTTGAAGCGGAAATTTAATTATTTTGATGGGCGAGTATACACGCTGATGGCATGGATGGAATTTCGTTACAGAGAAAATGGAAGGAAAAATGAAATGGGACGGTATTTTTACTATCATTTCTAAAGGAAATATATTTGTTTAAGTGTTCATGTCTGGTCATGAGTAGAAAAGATTTGTATACAAAAGATTGTGAGGAATGTGAAAAGGATGTTTTATTCGAATGCGTCTAGATCTTTATTTTACTATATTAGGAATACCAACAGCATAAATACCGTAAGGTAAACATTAAAGTTATGTGACAATTAAGCTATACACAGGTATTCTGAAATACCACCACTGCGATGGCCAGACCGTGGACACGGCTCTCCACACGCTGGCAGAGTGCCCGGCGTGGGTTCAGCAGAGGCGAGACCTCGTGGCGGCCATCGGAGTGGGAGTTCTCTCGCTCGATAGCCTGAGTGCGGCTATCGTGCGGAGCGAGAGTGCGTGGAACTCTGCCGTCTCCTTCTGCGAGCAAGTTATGCTCGCGAAGGAGACGGCGGAGCGGGACCGGGAGAGGTTTAGAACTCTCCCGGCCCGCCAGGCCCGGGCACGGGCCAGGCACCGCAGGCGACTCAGGCGCCGGAGGTCGCAGAACGACCTCCGTCCTCCATAAGCGCAGGCCTGGGGGTGACAGGTGAGGCCATCTGTCACCCTAGCAGAAGCAGGCCGGGGTGGCGGCGAGCGCGTTGCGAAGCGCGCTCGCTTCCAGGGAGCACAGGGAACATGGGGTTCCCACACGGGGGGGGGGTCGTCTACTCGTCTGTAGATGACCCGAGGTATGTCGGGGCACCAGGGACTTCCTTTCTAGGGTATACCTGGTTCCCTGGCTATTATTATTATTAGTTTTTAGTCGGTTCGAGTCCGACATGCCACCGACAGGTGGTATCCGAGGGGATTTCCGCACGGGACAAAAAAAAACAAAAAAAAAAGGTATTCTGAAATAGATTCAAAGTATTAACAGTAAAAATAACTTACCAGCAATAAAAAAGTACCTTGGAAAAAATAACAGAATCCAGCAGAAACTTAATTGTAAAAGTATTGTCAATTTAGTAAACTATTATTTTTATTCTTTTCCATATCATATCTCTATTATTATTATCTTAAAATTACTTGAAGAAATAGTATACATTAGTGTTAAGTAGCCATGCTTTAGTTAATATAGGTAGGAAAGTATTTCGGACATCTAACACACAGCGCCACCTAGTTTCAAACTAAGTATCTAAACTTGTAGTATGAAAGCTAGATTAATTGATAGAATACTTTTATAGTTTTTTTTTTGTAAATACATTCATATTATATATTGAAAACACCTAACTCCGAAACAAAGATTTGCAGATAATACAAACATTAGGTCCGACCCGGGAATCGAACCCGAGACCTTAGCACAGCAGTCACATACGCTACCTAATGCATCACCAATTTCTTAATCAATATTTACATTTCAAGTTTTACACTAGTCAATTTGTGCTTGGTTGTAAAAAAATCTTTTAAAAATTTTAAGAGCAAATTTTTATAAAACCAAACAACTTTACCTAAATCGTAACTTACAATGGTCAGTTTTATTTATTCAGACGCGGTCTTAACGGCACATAACCTTTGTGCTACATTGCGAGCTGACTCACCTCCTGCGAACAATGGTCAATCAATGGTGAAAATACACAAAGCGCAAGCGAATCGAAACCGCTGACGACAGGTGGCTCGTCAACCATCTGGTGAACAATTCCAAAAGTGTATTCAATGTAGGCCTTTAGATATTGTGTTTAGTATTCAAGGTGCCTTTAGATTATACAAATTGTCAATTTAATTACAAACATGGTATACGTTAAATATCTATACAAATAAATAAAATTGGAGTGTCTGTTTGTAATATTAAAATAACCGCTTTTTACTAAATGCATATGTATGCTTACACGGTACGTATGCCAAAAAAACATTTTTTATAATTTTTGTATGTCTGTCTGTTTGTTCCGGGTAATCTCTGGAACGGCAGGACCGATTTCGACGGGACTTTCACTGGTAGATAGCTGATGACATAAGGAGTAACTTAGGCTACTTTTTAGACTAGCCTCGCCCCGCGGCGTTGCCCGCGGTTATAACAATAAACGCGGGTAACACCGCGGGTCTCAGCTAGTTCTAAATAAAAATAATAGCCTGGGAATTATTCAATATCTTGACTTGAATGAAAGATAAAGACTAGAGTGCTATGGTAAAACGAAATAATACAATGTTGAACGAGGATAATAAGTAGATATATAGAGAAAGGGTTTGTCAGACAGATGGACATAAAAAGTGATATTATAAGGGTTCCGTTTTTTCCTTTTAAGGTATCAATATTATCTTCAATAGTATCTTAAAAACTAGGACTAATGCAAATAGACTTACTCAAATAAATGCCCAGGAGTGGAACTTACCCACGGGTAATCAAATAAACTGACACTTCTAATTTCTTTTTTGTAGAAGAGGGGGCAAACGAGCAGGGTCACCTGATGGAAAGTGACCACCGTCGCCTATGAACGCCTGCAATTCAGGAGTCACAAACGAAAAGCCTTTTAGGAAAAAGTACGCTTTTTTCTTGTAGGTTTGAAGGTCGTATCGGTCCAGAAATACCGCAGACAATTACTTGTTCCACAGATTGGTTGTCTGAGGCAAAAAGTGTCTTTAAAAGGGCAGAGTGGTGGAGTGCCAATGATATAAGTGATGGGGATGAAAAATTTGCCAAGTTGCGGCTGGCATTAGTCCGAACAATTCCTCGGACCCCTCTTCATGATATATTTGTCGGCGCTAGATCAGAGTTACCAGTTTCAGAGGCCATATCAATAAAACACGATCATATCACTTGTTTATTCTTGTACGATCGCTAGTCTAATATGTCGTTGCACTATATATACTACAGCAGTTATAACAGCTACAGTATTTAATATTAACAAATAAAATATAACATGGAAATGTAATTCTTAAATTTAGCTCTTGGATGCGAGAAGCCCAAAATCGATCTAAGTGGCGTGCAATGGGAGAGGCCTATATCCAGCAGTATCGATAGGCTGATCATCATGATGATGACAGCTCAATATTCAAGATAAACATATTAATGAATTTAACATATCTATTAATGACTTATTGTACTAAATTACCTTTATTTCATTTAAAACAAATAATATTCTCTCGCAAACCGCCAGAAGATGGCGCTGCAAACACATTTCAGTTGAAATCAAGTTTTATTTAGCATGTAAAACTAACTGATAAAAATCATAATAATTATAACAGGATTTATTCAGAACACTACCAATAGTTTGAGTAATTTCAACCTTAAGTCATTTAATAAACAGACTACTTCAAACAACCAAAACAGTGTCTATTGCAACTATATGTAACAAATGTTTCTAATAACATCACTTAAATATAAAAACAACAGTTTTTAGAGCTTGGCGCCTACATATTGGAATGGAGGTTTATATAGAACAAAATAATCTTTTTACAAATCAACGTAATACTGCTAAAAATAAATACTCAAAGTCAATATGTACAATGGGCGGCCTTATCGCTAAGAGCGATCTCTTACAGTCAACCTTTGAATCAACGTATTTGACAATGGATAAAAGAATAATAAAATAACAAGATAATATAAACCGAACCCGCAGAAACAAGATCATAAATATAAGATTTACATCATTCATTCATTTATCAACAGCCTTTAATAGTCCACTGCTGGACATAGGCCTCTCGTTAGACCTTCTAAGGTTCTGTAGGTTTTGGCCTACTATACCACGCTGGCCAGACGAGTAAGACTTATATAAAAGTATTATATTATTATGTCTGAAGAATATGGAAGGTTAATTTTGATCCCAGGTCTCATGGTAGAAGTGTACACTTTCTACCTTGGCCTTTATTTCATTGGTTATTTATATTTCTACATCAGTATTGACCACTGATATGACATTCTTAAGCATAATGATACGTTTTCTTGAAATCTTCTATAAATTGAAATTTGATCTCCTAGCACATCCTGGACTTAAGTGACAAGCAGATGATAAACGCTTTTATTTTACGATATTTGTTTTCAGATGAGAATATCTTCAGCCATATTTCGTAGCGATACGTATTCTGGAATAAATTCTGTTTTTTCTTTTTTATAAGACAAATCCTGCACTAGGAATAAATTCAGTGTCACGGGGGACTTTACAAACATACATGAAACGGACACAAAGAACATCCAGACTCAGAACAATAATTCCTGGATCTCACAAAGTGATGTCCCATGTGGGATCGAACCCACAACACTTAGCGCAGAAGGAGGTGGCGAGGTGACCGCTTAAACCACTACGCCATCCGTGCAGTCGATTCTCCCAGAAACAAATAGTTTACCAGCTATCATTAAGTGAATGTCAGTCAAAATTTCAACTATTTGTCATTTAACAAAGCCATTTCACTGGAGAGGGATAAAGGATAATCCAAGACGTTGTGCTAACAGACGGTTTTCATTTATAATTTCTTAGAATAGAAGCAAATATTGGAGAAAATATTATTTCTTGTTTATAATTTTTGTTAATAACCGTTAACATTTCGTACTATTTTTATTATTATGAATTTTAACCATTTTTGGTTCACTTAACACTTAATCACTAATTTCTAAAAAAAACGTATGCTAAAACTGTCTCTGTCATAGTTAATTGTAGACTAGTATTGGTATCATCCCCAAAGTTAAATTTAAAGTAAATGTTAGAGTTGGACACTAATTTAATAGTTAAATATCACAAAAGAAATGTAATATAAAACAGCGATATTCAAACCTGAAGCCTAATTAAAGCCGTCCAAGTTCCTGCATCCTCAGAATCTTCCAAACGTATGTTATAATTATAATGAAATTAGCCTTCAGTTTAATTATCTTAACGATGACTCTATTGTTGTATTGTTATTTCAGCTTTTATTAAAAGAATCAAAGGTTTAATTCACTTATAAAGCGCTTTTTTCCTTTTGTGTTGAAGTCTTGCATTAAATGTAGGTTAGATTTTGTTTCCACTATATCCAAAATGCTGCAACAAGTAATGTAGTTCTCAAAGGTTTCATAGAAAAGTCGAGCTTTGGAGTAAAGAATAGTACAGTAGAAGAACAAATCAATAATTTGCAATTTATTAGCTCCAATAACTAAGAACAAAAACTTTTTAAGTGTAGTTCGACTCGTACTAATTCTGGAGTACTGTTATATAAGTTAGCAGTAAGTGTCTGTGATATATTACAGTATAAGTTTTTAGACAACACTTGGTCGTAATATCAATTTGGCAGAAAGATACAAAGCTTTCTTAGGTAGGCTCCGAAAAAGCTTCTCGAGAAAATCCTTGTGAAAAAATATTTCATTCAGAAAATGGATACATATAGAACCATAGTTCTTCAGTACTAACATGTGCGTCCACCGATAACTGAAACAAATAATACTTCCCTACCCTCTCTTGCCACTATTCTACATTTCTTTCCTAGTTGTTTTTTTTTATTAGGGTATACATACTTTTTAAAGTGTTTACATAAAACTTTAAACAGTTCAAAAATAAGCTTGCTTTTTATTTTTTATGAACCTACAATTTATTTATATATCAGCGCTTACTAACAAAAGAAACTGGACTTGTTACTTTTCCAAAGTAACGTTTCAATTTAAAGAGCATATTCCGAACAGCCTTATTCCAGTTCTAACAAAAAAAAAATGTAGGTCTTTGTTTCAATGATATTATTTATATAAAAGGCTATCATAGTAGCGATAAATACATATTTTTTATGTTATTATTAATATTTGGTTTTTGGGATAGTATTGTTTGAATTTAACGCTAAGCATTAATTTCACGACTTTCTAAACTATCCTTTTTTTAACTGTCACTTTTCGTAATTATAAAAAAGGAATAACACGAAAAAAATGCTATTACATATGTAATCTTAAATAACCTGATAGTTCTGGTTTACAATGAATATGGTCACATGCTGGTCTGGCTTGGTCATTTTCGATATTTTTAATACTTTGCTTTCGCTATGTTCCTTTACATACTTTTCTAATAGTACCATTATTTTGTAAATTGCGTAAAGTGACGTGGCTGGAAATGACAACGCCCTACATTTCATTTGTGAAATTCTTAAACTAGATCTTAAAACATTCCTTTATGTTTTTATTACTTCTCGATTACACAACAATTGAACAATAAACCAATTTCTCTATGGACATAAACTAATAAAAGTGATAAATTCGCTTTTGTTCAAACCGATATCAAAACAATGAAATAAACTGGATTCAGTCTTAAATAATTAGTATTCCTAATGCAGTTACGTAATAAACTTTGAAAGTTGGATTTGGCAAATTGTATACTAATTAATTATAAGTCAAAGTGGCCCAAGTTAGCCAGAGTTGTTAGCAAAACACGGGAATTAAAACTTGGCAGGCACGTTGCGGCTTAGAATCCACAAATTGTAGACAGGGTATTTCATGTGAGACTTACTTTTCTTTTTACTGAAATTGTTTTCTTGATAGCTATCGAGACTGAATAAAATAACTTAAGGAATAGTTGTATAAAGATAATATGCATGACCTTTTAGATATAAAGGCTAATTGTAACCTTTTAGAAGTCTTCAATTTTATATATGAACGTGTTTTTAGTTCGCTCTTGCCCACACAACTGTACCAACCCGTGCCTCCCAAAGAGACAATTCGTACAAAACGTTTGAGAATTTAATTTAGAAACTTGTTTTCTCAAAACTAATTATAAGCACAACAATACGATACGATTAATTTCGTTATCTTAAACAGTTTCACCTTCTAAGCGTCTGTTGTGTTCGGAATTATGCGTCATTTTGTGAATACTTATACAATTTGTGTTGTTTGTTTTAGTTTATGTGGACCTATTTTGTATTGTCACTGTTACCCAGGTGCGGTAAGCTTATGTAAGGAGTTGAGATTAAAATAGTTTGGGTTTGGTTACGTAACTAAAGCAAATTGTCCCTCCATCTTCACTGTATGGGTTTCAAAATTAGGTTTATTGTGAGTTCCATGGACAATCTTTGTGTTTTTGTTTTGGTAAAACCTTTCATTAGTCACGAGGTAATTATATTAAAGTAAATTTACTATCAGTTTTAAGTGTAATTCAAAATCCAGAGGAAGAAAAGCAACTTTGATGAGTGAGTACGATGGTTTTTCTATAAAATTTTAGCTGTAGATACATGCACAGAACGTGTCATTAAAATACAGATGACTTACGCTACTGTATGGACTGTTTCAATAGCAATAAACATAATTACGAGTATAGGTATAGATTCCGGTTTTGATTTAAATTATAACTGTTAATTATGATGAAGTTTTGGATTTGATTTTATTATTTAATTTTGATTATGATTTTGTTATTTTTATTGTGATTCTGATTTTGAAACTGTTTTTAGTGATGATTTTGATGTTGATCTAGGTTTTGATTTTAATTTTAATTTTGACCGATTTGAATGTTGTTTTTTTATATATTTTGATTATAATTATGATCTTAATTTTAATTTCGATATTAATTATAATTCTGATTTTCAAAATTTAAAATGTTTTTATTTACTTTGCTATTTTTGTTGTTAAACTTGATGTTGATCTATAATAATAATAATAATTTTTATTTAAAGTAAAGATTTACAAAATTTGTTTAACAATGATAGCCACACTAGGCTTAGCCTGTATCGAGGCTATCAATACAAAAACGATTATACATTAGGACAGTAGCAATAATATAAGAATCTTATATAAATCTCATATGAAACAATAGGAAGAGATCGCAGTTTACTACAATCTATATTTATTGTAGTAAACTGCGATCTTTTATGTTGTGTATTTGTATGTAATACACTACTATGATAGCTGTTGGTCTTCCATTAAATAAATAGAAATATAATTACATAGGCACCATACAATGTATAATTACGTTTGCCTTTATCCATAAGCAGAGGTGTATTAAACGTCTACATTTTACTAAACTACTTTACTTCCTCTTACATTTTATAAACTTTATGTATGAAAAGTTAATTTTGTAATAATAGCTTAATAGAGAGAGAATCAATGATATTAATTTAAAAAGTAAATGTTTAAAGGGCATTAACAATGACATAAAGTTATCTTTCAGTAAACAGCTAAATACTAACGAATACAAATTCAAGTAGAAACCTAAGTACATAGAAACCTAAAATAATAATTTTTCTATGACGTGTTCTTTTTTAAATTTGATTTCACTATTCTTTATATATGAAAATATGCAACAACCTACGATTTTATCATAAGTTGAATGACTTAATCAAAAAAACCTGAGCCTTAACTTGGTTAAGCGTAACGCACCCTAATATCAAAGTTATAATAGACTCTCTCCATTACTTTGAACGTAATTTTTGGTACTAACAAAACCGTTACCGTATCGTTATATGTATAAGGAGCACATTATGGCCGTGTATGTCTTTGATATTTCGTATAATGTTAACAAAATTATTCCACTCATGAGTTCCTTACAGTGTTAAAGTATCGAGACTTTCGTCAAAGGATCTCTGAAACTTCGTTAGAGTCGTGTTTTGAATATCGTTATTTTATTTTGTATTATTATTCACCGCTTGTATTAAAAAAAAAAATACCGTGGGATGCTTCGGCACGAATGGGCCGCCTCAACCGGAGTGATACTGGAGTGAAAACCGGTGTTAAGCAATTCTTTCGTTGCCTTTGACTGAGTGAGTGAGGTTACCGGAGTATAAATCCGTTCGAGACAGCGGAAGGCACTCCAAGGGCGGCAACGCACTTGTGACTTTTGAGTTGCAGGCGGTAGTTGCTTACCATCAAGAGGCTCTTCTGCTCGTTTGCCCCGTTATAAAATAAAAAAATATGTTTGGTCAAAAGAATGAGTAAAAAATGTTTGAACCACATTTTAAAATTATGAAAAAGAAAGTAGGTATAGTAAAACGTTTGTAGCACTAATTTTAATGGTCTATGTCTCCGGTAACATTTTGGATGCAATAGATTCGTTAGTTTTTTTTTATCTTTAGCGTCAATTGAGAGAAAGAAGAATTGTTTTTGGTTTTCCAAGACCAAAATATGCACGGTTCCTAAAGATCACCTATTAAATATAGGCTATATTAGCATTACTAAGTAAATATAAAGTTGTTCGGGGATCCGTGTAGTGGCGGATTAAGAATACTGTGTGTACCACCCTTAATGTTCCGTAGTTGTCGTAAGAGTCGACTAATAAGGGAGCAAACTACGCAGGACCAGAGCACTGCAGAGAGAAGGAAAATTTAACACAAACCTTATTCGAACCTGTCTGACCAGCATGATATAATAAGCCAAAATCTCCTTTCTTAGAAGAGGCCTATGTCCAACAGTGGACTATTAAAGGCTGTTGATAATATGTATACGGTATATGTATGTAACGCATTTAATTGCGACTTATATTATAAAGCGAAACTGAATATCATATTAATAATGTAAATTTCAAATTGTCCGCGTGGTGACGGATTAAGAATACAAATTGTCACCACCCCAATTCATCCCGTGGGTGTCGTAAGAGCCGACTAAGGGAGCAAACTAAGCAGGACAACAGCACTGCAAAGAGAAGGAAAACTTGAAACAAACCCTATACCAACCCGTCTGGCCAGCGTGGTATAGTAGGCCAAAACCTCCTTTCCAAGGAGAGGCCTATGTCCAGCAGTGGACTAGTATAGGCTGTTGATGATTGATGAAATTTCAAATGGTTATAGTGGTGGTAATAAATGATTATATCGTAATTTATGCATTTGATCTCCTTATCGTAATTCAAGGAAAACATAAGCAATAAAAACGCTGTTACGTATATTACATCTGTTGGTTATTTTATTATCCTCCGTCTGAAGTCAAAATCATTTTTATTTTTTGGGTTACAGCGCGGAGTAATTTCTTTTCTTTTTATTTATTCATCGCATTGTTTTCCCTTAAAAAACAAGAAAAATAATTCTGCGAGACACAGAGAGTTTAATCGCCATGTTGATACATGTTTGTAACTTTATATTTGTAAAAGCGCGGACGACAGATGAGTGACCAAATTTGATTGATATTGGGAATATTTTTAATTATAAACAATTCGCTAAGATCTCAGGAAAAATCTTTCATTTTTTAATTAAATTGTTATCCCGGCTGAAGTAAACGAATTTACTTTAAAATCTAAATAGTGTTAAAAAAATCAAGCATCCTTTACCACAAGATGTGTAAGAGCTGGTATCTTTTTTTATAGCACAGGAGGCAAACGAACAGCCAGGCCCCCTGATGGTAAGTGACTACCGCCACCTATGGATACTTGCAGCTCAAAAGTCACAAGTGAGTTGCCGCTCTTAGGGTACCCCCCATCCCCCCGTTAGGGAAAAGCAACAAATGAATAGCGGCTTTTGAACGCATTTCTTCATTTACTTGTGACGCGTGGTTTGAAATGCGAATAAATATGTATGTGCTCGTATTTGCAATGTGATGTTTAACTTGATAAGGACCCAGGTCCGCTGTCAGATCGATTCGACCCCAAATGTCGTTTTAACATTAAAATGTAGTCCAGAAATAGGTTGTATAAAACTCTGTGATATAAAAGTATTTGGAAATGTGGTCCCAAAATCTTTCTTAGTTGAGCTAGGATTGTCAGAAAGTAGGAAATTGGTTTAGTTTAGTAAAAAATAACAATTTAATCCGTCTAGTTTACCGCATTCCTTTATCATATCAGAACACAGTTTTTTTTTGTTTATAAAGACAACTCCCGCATCAGGAATACATTCCGGTGTCGCGGATGACTTTACAAACATACATGAAACGGACACAAAGAACACCCAGACTCAGAACAACAATTTGTGGATCACACAAAGTGTCGTCCCATGTGAGGTTTGAACCCACAACACTCGGCGTAGTAAGAAGCGGTGTAGCGACCGCTTGAACCACTACGCCATCCGTGCAGTCATGCTTGTTGCACGGGATGACCTATAACTTAAGTAGTTCTGACAAGATACGGGATCGGCTACTAACCTGAACGATCTGAACATTCAAATTTGAAAGAATTGCATATTCAACAGAATTTCTTCGTCTTTGTATACTTTGAGGTGCAGTGTCGACTTAGCTAATAGTGGCAATGGCATTACACGTTGTAATGCAAAATTACTGTAAACCTTTTGGGTTATCAGTGGAAGCTAGCTCTAGATACTTTTGAGCTTCTGTTGCCTTATTAGCTGTCTTAAATTACCAGCTATATCTACCAGCTTTGCAAGAAACTAGCAGATAAGCAAAAAGATTTTTATTTAAATCTAACTAAAGAAGTTTTTCGTTTGGTCATTTGGTAGTTCTATAACTGAATACGTTCAATAGAAAAAAACCGTTTAGCTTTAATTATATTATTTTTTTCTTTAAAAATAACTCCCGCGTTAGGGAGATATCCTGTGTCGCGGGGACTTTACAAACATACATGAAACGGACACAAAGAACACCCAGACTCAGCACAATAATTTGTGGATCACAAGAAGTATCGTCCCATGTGAGGTTTGAACCCACAACACTCGGCGTAGTAAGAAGCGGCGACCGCTTAAACCACTACGCCATCCGTGCAGTCATATTATATATGTAGTGGTATACAGTATTAATCAGGCCATTGCTTGAAACTTTGACTTTGACTTTTACTAATAAACTATTCATATATTGTAAAATATTGCTTACAAAAAAGAAACAGTTTTATTGCGTGATAAAAGAGTCCTGTCGGGCCTGAATGTTGATGGTGTTTGATAAATTCTGTAATACACACACATATATAAAGGTATTTTCCGTGTTATCGCTTGTTACAACCATGTTCTCATTAAAACATTTTATTATAAGTCAGACGCAATTAAAAAATAAAATTTATTCCTATATGTCATATGGATACAAATTGAAAGAGCTATGAATATATTACGTGTATTGATGTGAGGCATTCAACGATGGATGAATTAATGAGAGATTGGCGGTGGACGGTGATTTCGTTAACCAAATATCCCCATATATCAATATTGGATGGGAGCGTAATGTGGTTGTGTTTAACGAGTATTTCAAAGTTATTACTTTGTAATGATTTTGACAGACTGAGTATATTATTTTGACGTTGATGAAAGTGAAATAAAATGACATAAGCCTGTGAGTTTCGTATAAAATCTCGCCATCTTTAATATTACCTTAAGGCAAATTATTTATAGGTTAAATTATTAACTTTGGTTGTAAACGGAAAAAATAAACAATTCATGAACTCTGTTTATATCAGTCGAAATATTGCTTACATTCCCTAAACTATAGTAATATCCCATTTCTATTATTGCCTTCTCTTCTTGCCTTTTATTGCCTCCCCTTCTTGTCTACCATTCGTTTTATTATACTGCCAACATTCTCATCTAATTGTGAAAGTGCTGGCAAGTGGGTATAGACTTATCTCCTATTACGTAGCAATAAAATTGTTTAGGTGGCAGAATTTGGTTTTTAAATACTCCTCTGTCTATGGCTTCAGAAATATAAACATAAGTGTATAAATATAAACATATGTATATTTGTAGATATCACACATTAAAAATAACATCTTCTGAAGCACTATCTATCGTGACCTACCAGCACCTCATGTCTGACACTACTCTGAATGTATGTCAAACTCTTGTCACCGGTTCCAGGTATACGTGGTCTATTTTATTCATTTACAAAGATGGAAAAACAACAAACTTATCACTTTATTAATAATATTAAAGAAGAGAATAAAAACTAATAAAATGTAATGAAAAGTATAACTTAATTGTAGGAAGCTGTTGTGTTATAAAAATATTCTATTAATAGCAGGTACCAACGCAGACAAAGCGTTTGTTATCTTTTATTACAATCGTATATTGTAAATTTATACTATCAAACAGGTAATAAAAATTTACTTGGCAATAAAATGTGAGCTTCAAGTGTATCCATACTTCGGGTTATTACCTGTAAAACGGTTTACGTTACTGTAAACCAGACCAGCTTTGAAATGTGTTATAAAGTGTGACTTTATATGTATGTAATACAGTTACATTTACATGACAATGTAGTGATGTCATTTTAGATCTTGATCGCGATAAATAACGAGCTCAATAAATGTTATTTAACGTAATCGAGCTATCATTGAAAACGTCACATACGAGAAGACGGGAAAGCAAAGTTAACTCTGATTTGTTCTAAATCTAACTTTGGTTTACAATGATTACATAGCAGTACACAGGGTTTAACTACGTTCTTTTTTTCACCTAGCGTTCACAAAACCGACGAGGAGTTTACCAGCGTCGTCCAAAACTTTGGTCACCGCTACAGGACAGCTGATCCATACAGCTCCAAGCCATTCATCAAATTGCAACGCGGACATCCTTCGTCGTCACGGAATCGTCCAGGGCCGAGATGTGCATTTCTGCTCATTTGGTTCTCGGCAAACGTGTCCGTCGTCTTTGCGCCGTCCGCCCCAGGGAACTCAAGGACTCGAGCCGCATTCTGACACCCACCAGCCCGAACTCATGAGCGAGACTATCCCGGGCCATTTTAAAAACGGCCCTTCTTCAGCCGCTTCCGGTGACAAAGTAACCACCACAGCACCGATGATGATTGCGGTGTAGAGGCTGGTGTCGGAGTGGGAAGTGGAAGGAATAATCAAGAATAAGCGGGAACAGCGAGAGGCGGTCAAACAACGGGCCCCTCAAGCCGTGTAGCCGCTTTTCTTCTCAGGCGGACTACTCACCGGCTGACCCAGTGGAGAGATTCAAGAGATTACCTCAGGGCGCCTTGTATGAGAACAGAAGTGTGTGCGTGTGGGAAGCCTACGGGACTCCTTAGAGGAAAACAACTTACACCTCAGTCATACATACATGTATATTTCAATAAAAACAAAATTAAGGTTACAATAAAAAAAAAAAAAAAAAACAGAGGGTATAAGAAAAACCGCAGCGGAGCGCGTCAGAGCCAAGCTGATGGTGCTCGGATCCTCCTCGTCTTCACTCCAGGAGGTTAGTTCCTCTTCCGCCCGAGTCGGCTATTTATATTAGATATTGAGAAAAGTTCACAATTGGTATTTATAAGTTTATAAGTAAGTACGTAACCCTTGGGTACGGCTGTCCGCTTGCTTCGTGAGCCGCGTGATTGCCAGCTTGCCAGAGGGTATCGAGAAACAATTTGTCACGACAAATCAATAAACTGACTTATCCACAAACAAACGCTATCTATTGGTCCGACAGTGAACGAAGAAGATCAATACTGTAGCTACAAACTACATTAGATAAATCAACAACAATGCGACGCGGCCAATAGGTGTCGCTTTTAACAAGACCGTACGCATTACAAATATACTAAAAAAATAACTGTTACAGCCGTCTCGCCTCCAGGCCCGCGAGACGCCCCACTGCGTCAAGAATTTGGCGCAGGTTTGCATCAGGGACGTCACCGGAACCGGGTGTGGGGGCAGACCACCGCGGAGTTGAGCCCCGCTGCTCAGGTCGAACGGGGCGAACTGATCGCTCAGCTCAGCCATCTGTCTCATCAGACGGTTAGCGGCCTGAGGGCAAGACACGTTCCTAATGAGGGTTGAGACAACCCGTTCAATGGCGAAGGAGGAGTCCTTAAAATCCCTTACAAATTGACCCTTAAGATTGTAAGTAAAAAGTTGAAAAGTACTTGACTGGTTTAACTGCTACATATCTATTTCATGTTCTTAGTATTTGAAGTGATGTTGGTAAGTTACTAATTATATTAAAACCGTCACACTGAGTCAAAGACACGTGTACGGTGACTGCTACTGATCATCCCTTATAGGAGTAACATATGTAAGTAAAAAAACAATCAGAATTCTAATTTAGTCACTATTTAGTATTGAAAGAGCTTCGACCCCTTCTATGCATAACAATGGCTTAGTTTTGAATAGGTATTGTCCGTGTGGTGACGGATTAAGAATATAGAGTGACACCCCTATTCAGCCCGTGGGTGTCGTAAGAGGTGACTAAGGGAGAAAACTACACAGAACAACAGCACTACAGAGATAACTACAACTAGACACAAACCCTATACCAACCCGTCTGGCTAGCGTGGTATAGTAAGCCAAAACCCCTATTCTAAGGAGAGACTTATGTCCAGCAGTGGACTATTAAAGGCTGTTGATGTGATGTATAGATTACAAAACAGGAACAGTAACGAAGAGTTGATGGGTACTTGTTGCTAAAAACTTAAACGGGCATAATTTTGCGATTGAATTTTCATTAGTATACAAAATGAGATAATTGTCCTATGGTTATAATGTGATCCTTCATTCATTCTAGTAAAGTCTAATTTTGAGAGTAAGAAGCTAGAGGGCAAGAAATTTCCGACATTAGCCAAGTCGTTTTACAGTTATGCCATCCTGACCTATTCCAACATTCACTATCTATCATTGTCTTCCCTTCTTATGTTCTTTTAAATATTTTTTCAACTTACCTGTCCAGTCATTATCATAACTGTCTTCAAAAATAGCTTTAAAAACTTTAATAGTGATGTTATACATAGTGGTTGATTGAACCTATCCAAAAGGACTACATCTAAAAGATTTATGTTTACTCGGCAAAGGCAAGGACCGTATGACTAAGAATACAGATGATATAAAACTCAGCTTAAATACAACATTCCTTGCCAAGTGAAATCTTAACCAATCGCAACGTCGAACGCGCTCGCTGTCAAGAGTGAGTTGAAATAAACTCACACTTGGCCCTCTGTAGTATAATATCTTTTTTTTTTTTTAAACTTCACACATCTCATACACGGCTGTGTGATCCCAAACTAGGCCGAGCCTGTACTATGGTAACCAGACTGCTGATAAACATACTTATATATTTTTTAAATACATACATTTTATAGATAAATTACACCCAGACACAGAACAAATTACCGTGCTCATCACACAATATTTGTCCTGGGTGGGAATCGAACCCACGACCTCCGGCTTAGCAGTCAGGGTCACTAACCACTAGACCAACAGGCCCATCTATCTATACATATAAAAACCTTATAACTAAACTTAACTGGTGTACTACATTTCCTTATAAAATAATACCATTGTTAGCAGACATGATCTGCTGTCGACGCAGTTATATAGTGCTATTATTTATTCTTTGCTACCGAGCTTGTACATTAATATCTGTTGTCATCTGCATAATGCATCCCTTGCTTACGTGCATGACAAACCATTCCATCAGTCTATATTTCTTGAGCAGTTTATCAGCTTTCTTTCCAAGTACTTATTGTCTTTAATGAGCGTGTTTCTCAGAATTGTAGTGCTAATACGATAAGAGGATTCCCTGAAGATTATTTTTCTATTTTCCACTGAAAAACAATGGTTGCATGAATTTAACGAAAAGGGAAATTGTACAGAGAGGGATTATTATTTTTTGTCGGTTATTCCTTTTGTAACTCTCCAAATAATCCGATTTTTTATGAGAACAATGATGAAATCAGTTTTTCCCTATAGAGGTAAGCCAAGGCGTATTAAATCGCTCGGTTTCTACAAATTATTCCATGATATTAACATCTCTTACGTAACAGGGGGTTAGTCTATTGCCGTCAACTGAACACTTTGAGGATTTGATAATTATTGCTTATACAGATAAATTGGGAAATGTAAGTAATAGTAAATGAAAGTAATAGTAATAAATGTAAGTAGTAGTAATCCGTGTAGTGACGGATTAAGAATACGGAATTTCACTACCCCAATTCATCCCGTGGGTGTCGTAAGAGGCGCAAAACAACGCAGGACACCAGCACTGCAAAAAGAAGGAAAACTTGATACAATCCCTATACCAACCCGTCTGGCCAGCGTGGTATAGTAGGCCAAAACCTATTTCTAATGAGAGGCCTATGTCCAGCAGTGGACTATTAAAGGCTGTTGATGTGATGTGAAGTAATAGTTAGAGCAGGTGCTATCCGCGTGGTGACGTATCAAGAGCCACCCTTATTCATCCCTTGGGTGTCGTAGAAGCCGACTAAGGGAGCAAACTGCGAAGGTAACATAACTGCAAAGAGAAGGAAAACTTGTCACAAACGCTATACCAACCTGTCTGGCCAGCGTGGTATAGTAGGTGAAAACCTCCTTTCTAACAGAAGCTTTTGTCTATTAAAGGCTTTGAACTATTAAAGGCTGTTAATGATGATGAGTTAAAGCAGGTCAGGATCGAGTCCCTGTAACTTAAATTGGGGTTATTGCCAAAAAATTTAACAAATAATATTCACTGATACGCTGTCTACAAACTGAATACAATTAAAAGATGAGCTAGTAAAAAACAAGACAGTAAAATATGAAACAACAAAGAATAAATAACAAACTTATGAGGTTTCAGATAACGTATGTCTAAGTTATAATATTTTGACGCTTCTAATATCGTGATCATATTGATATCAAATTACTTATCCCGGCTGCCAACTTGGCAGAGATGTTACTGAAACCACATTCGAAATTGAATTTAATTTCTATAAAAGTAGAGTAGAACATAAGTTGGCGTATTTCTGTTACATTCATGAAGCTCCGTCCTAATGAGGTGCTTACGTTAGTAAAGTGGTAGAGCTTTTTGCTTTATACTCAGTAATTTGCTTTTTGTTGAAAACTTCGGCTTCAGTTAAAGGAGTTTAATTTTCAGCACGTGGCTTTCATCTCAAACTGATTCGTAAAACTTTATGTTGGAATAAAAATAACTTTACATGTTCCTTTCTTTAGGCATAACCTTAAAAGAAATATTATTTATTGTTAGTAGAAAGTAAATTAATTCAGACAAATCCAGTTTATGTTTTGGCATAAAGGGCACTAAACTAACTCAGGTACGTGCGCCATTAAACGACAATCAATGATTAGATACCTATTTATAGTAAAGAAAGTTTTTAGGTAGCATAATATATTGTTTAAAAAGTGACTTAAGTACTTTACGAGTAAGTTTAATTAAAATAAGCACAAAATACCTAAGTTTTGCACATGTATTCCTTATTATTGTTAATTACGATATACATTCAAATGTTCTAATTCACTTCTGGATACCTTTAAAAACTTATAATTTATGGGATTTTTAAATAAATATGTTTTTAATAAAGCGGGAATCATACCTAAGAACATATTTTCAGAAAGTAAATAAAAAGTATTTAAAGGTATATTATAATAATTTAATAATAAATAATAATAATTTATATCATTGAAGTTGAAATAAACCAAACATAGACGCACGGATGCACACTCTCAGAATTTAATAGAAAAAAACAAGACAGAAATCAAACTTAACTGACCTGTGTCACCGCATGTTCAACCCCCGAGAATCGCTCGCCATACGAACGCTATACAAAACCAAAACGCGAGTATTTTCAAGAAAATCAAGCACTTTGGGCTTTTATGCTAAAAAATATCTGCAATATTGATAAAATTCTTAAATAATATTTCAAAATTATAACACAATTACTCAAAATATAATTCAACTTCCATTTACAACGGCAATTAAAATAAGTTGTCGAAAACATCGCCGACTCCTTAAGTAAATTCACTTTTTTCTGTGCTCTCGTTTCGTAATCAGAAAAGTAAAACAAACAGCCGTAACTTGGACCTGACAGTTCATTTGCATAGGACTTGCCAGCGGAGCTTTCAGCGTGGAACTGTTTTCAAGGCACGAATAAACCAATGCATACGACTGCATATTGCAATTATAAGTTACGGAGCCGGTAGATGCAACCAACATCACAGAACCTACAATATATGATTTTCAGACATGACTTAACTTGTACATTTTGAAATAAACTGATTTTGGAAGGTATGACTTTTATATATTACGTGATCTGTGTGACGTCACATTACAAAGCTGGTTTTGAAAATTTGTTTCTTTGTGAACTCCCAATATTGTTCTCAACATAATGGTATGACAATGGGAAAATGCAATTTCAAACCAATCAGGAACACAAACCATTGTGAGTGGTATTCGTATTTATAAAGGATAAAGAGTTTTATTCCCGAATGGCTGACACCGACGCAGAAGGTCGATTCACCCTTGAAGAAAAGGTTCCCCCTGTTGGGAAGTCGGGCATCTCCTGAATACCCATGCGAGTACAAGCAATCTTTTTAAATCTCAATCCATCAGCCAATTGCAGATCCACATCGGACTTTGAGCCTCGCTTAATATAATTACTTAAAAATTAAATGATGTTTTATATAATTGATTTTTTTTTGCTAGTTATTTCTTATATTTTTACATGGAGCCTTGTATGAGCTGAACCAGCACCCAGGTTTATATATTACTTGTGTTATCTTGTCTGTCTATATTATACATACAAATCTACATCTACACACTAATATTATAAAGAGGAAAGATTTGATAGTTTGTTTGTTTGTATTGAATAGGCTCCGAAACTACTGGACCGATTTGTAAATGCTGTTACCATTAGAAGCCTACATTATCCCTGATGAACATAGGCTACTTTTTACCTCGGGAAAATGCTTCATTTGTACGGTAAAACGGGTAATAGGACAGCGGGTGGTAAGAATTATCCTTTCGTACCTATCTTTAACACACATTATTTCGACATTTAAATGAGTATTTTGATGGTTTCCTGGATGAATTAAAAATACAATTGGACTTTTGAAGTGGCGCTGCTGTCGGTATGTCAACTACTAAACTAATGTGTATTGCCATAGTTTCACAGACACGAATGTATTATGCCTAGCTAATCTATCTTTTTATACATATAAATTAAAATGTACTTACTGTAGGCGCATATTCAGAACGATTGCACCAAATGTCTTATTTTTTTGGGTGCACTAACCGTGCGAAGCCGGGCCGGGCAGCTAGTCAAATCTATAAAGAGAATGAACATAAAATTCCATACCACCATACTACCATAGTTCGATACTACCATACTTCCATATTTCCTTACTACCATACTACCATTTTTCCTTATTACTATACTTCCATATTTCCATACTGAATGTTTTCATTATGTGACACATTGTAATTTCATTTTACTTATATTTCCACTGCCTACTGTGTGACTGCACAAGGTAGCGTCTTACTTGCCAATTAATATCAAAATATCATTAAACTTCATTTTTGATGCTAAAAGTTACAGTAACTTTTGAAAAAGTATTTTAATTCTGTTTTATAACGTGTTAGTTATTTAAGGATAATTAAGATTAATTTTGCTTCATGCATATTTTCCTGCATATTTGTAAATCTGTACTATTATAAGATTTATTTTACACAACTTGACAGTAAGTGACCACAGTTGTCGATGGACAGCTGCAACAGACACCACCTACAGAGACACAAGTGCATTATCGCCGTTTGAGTACCTTCCCACTAATTTTAGTGAAGGGAGAGGTTTGGGCATCCGGTAGCATCACTCACTCGGTGATAGCAAGGGAAGAATAATTTTAACACTGGTTTCCGGTACGGCCCTGGAGACTCCGGTCGAGCCGGCCTACCGGTGCCAAAGCATGGCTCTCCCACGGCTAGAAGTAGTCAAGAATGGACATAACAAAATATATAAAATTAAAAGTCATGCATGCAATGCGCAATAAGCCTTCTCTGGATGTGTTCGGACCCTTAATATCAGACAATAATTAGACCCTTAGTATGTCAAATAATCTGTATGCATGTATATAAATAATATATTTCACGATACAAATCAATTTCGTTTAATTTTTATACTTTTCTCTACTGACTCCCAAGTACACATGACTGTGCCCATACGTTTCTCTGCTGTCCGCTATTCGCTTAAGGTTTGCTGGAAGAAAACTCAGTATAGGATTAAGCTCGCCTTTGCACATGACATATCCTTGTTACATATATATTATTATGTGTGTGTGTGTGTGTGTCTAGAATATACATAAATGAAATAAATGGAATTAAATTTACCTTGTTTTGACTTTTAAATTAATGTCTTCCTATATTTACACAAAATAATCAGTCAGGTTTGTCTTGCATAGGGCATTATCGCAAGAGTGAAAAAGGAATATTGTAGTATCTGTTGTCTTTTTCACTTTCACATAGATTTAGATTAAAAAATAATAATTTTTGTTTTCTTTTGTTATTAGTCGTGGATTTGTTAATATGTTTATGCTGTTACTCTTATATATATCTTTATATATATAATTCTTCTGTGAGTGTGTATGTCACTGAACTTCTCTCAAACGACTGGACCGATTTTGATGAAATTTTTTGTGTGTGTTCAAGGGGATCTGGGAATGGTTTAGATTCACAATTTTGTCCGCTGGACAATGTTTTTTTAATTAATTTTTAATTTATTAGTAGTTGTTGATTTTGGAATGTTTTACATTGGATCAGACAGACGGCGCTACCATCGCAGTGTCAAATTTGACAGGACAACGTCTGTCGGGTCCGCTAGTATATATATATATATATATACTCTATAGCATTAATAAGTTTTTGTATATATTTATATATTCAATGTTATTTGTTTATGATTATTTTATAACATGTACCGCATTTATGTTTTAATGTTACTGGATAAGCTTAATCAGTTTTGCATTTCCTACTTTTATGTTTAATGCATGCCGTGGCAGCCTTTAATTAAGACTACAATATAAAATGTAAAAATATGGTTACCTTAACATGTAAATTAGTGTAAGCCTTGTTGGTTGTCCTTAATTAAAGTAAATAAAAAATCTAGTCGAGAAATGGGAGTACAGTTGCTTATACCAAGCTGTCTTTGTAAACATAAAATATACACTTTAAATATTTTAAAAGAATTGTTTCGCATTGTTAATTAATTCCAAGACTTGCATTTATCGTTTGTAGGAGTCGTACAGTGAATTCAATTTAAAATGCTGTTTGTACAATCCGCGCGCGCCGTAGCACTTAGCGCAGCAAATTAAAACTTTGCTTAGGAAATGTTGCGCTTTCTTGTCTTTCTTTGAGTGACAAACAAAATTCAAAAGATAAAATGCTGCATGTAGTTTAATCGGCGAAGAGTCATGATTTAACATAAATAAGCCGCCTCGACCGGAGTGTTACCACCGCCTCACATAAAACCACTGTTATGCTAATTTTTCATTACATTTTTACCGAGTAAGTAAGGTTATCGGAGCCTAAACCCATCTCCCTCTAATGTTCATGGGCGGTAGTGGTTACTTACCATCGGGTAACAAGTCAACAACCCCTTATAACAAATAAAAAAAAGTGGAAAACAAGCTGGTGGATCGTCTGAGAATGGTATATTGGCTTATCATACTATATTGATTTTGTAAAAAACAATTAATTAAATAGGCAGAAATTTATATAGTTCTAAATTTAAGTATATAGTTATAAAATATTATTTTGTTCTTTATCTCCGTTACACTAGTTGTTAATCGTTATAATGGTTTGTTGCTAGAATTTTTATTGCAGTTATTAGCAAGAACTGTTTAATTTGTTTTCAAAATGAGTATTCTCTTACTTTGTGAAATCTTTTGCCAATAACTTTCCTGTTTATATAACTGAAATAAAAACGTAGTCTCTTCGTTAAAGGGAGAGCTGTTTAACCTTCTATCATTTACGATATTTAAGATGAATGATAGTAATCAAGGAAAAATAAGAAATTTCAAAATATAAACTATTTAAATTATAACTATGAGTATTTGCTTTTAATTAACGCATTTTCTCATATTTCTACCTCATTTGAACATGAGTGATTTTAACTGAGAAGCATATTTAATGATACATAAATAAAAATTAATACTACTTAACAAAACTATACACAATTAAAAAATAACTAAACATCGTAATATCAAAGCAGAACAGTGACCATTAATAACACGCGTTTACGAGCATAACACACTTTAAAATTATAAAATGAAAGTAAAATTAGACGTGGCCACATTTTATTTTTGCAACACTTTTATACAGATTTACAGATGGAAAAAAGGTCCTGAGCTTTTTATCGTAAATGTAATTAAAAACCTCGTCCCCCCGTCGTCACGTACTCCAGAAACGTGACGAGAACATTATCATGGCTGGATCAGTGCTACCAGCAGATGGATTTGGACGGATTTACGTCTTACAAACTGAATAAATGAGCTAACTGTAAATAGGATTTGTTATAAACAGATCAGCAATGATGCAAACATTGTGACAAAAATAGAACTATCAATTATAATCTGTCAATATTATAATTTCCAAGATGGATGTAGGGTTTTGTTACAAGTTCTAAAAACATTTAAATATTTATTAAGAGTTTTATGCTACAGAGGGGCAAACGTGCAGACAAGTAACCTGATAGGAAGTGACTACCACCACCTATGGACATTTGCAACTAGCCCCCCCCCCCCCACCCCTTGAGCCTGGGACGGGGCGATAGAGGGTAACCTCATTTACTCGGTGAAAAGCAATGAAAGAATGGCTTAAAACCGGTATTTTTATGAGCCCGTGGTAACATTTAGGTTAAGGCGACCAATTTGTGCCGAAGTATGGCTCTCCCACTGTTAAAATTTGTTTGGTCAGTCTCCAATTTTTTTGTACAAAAAGAAGCTTGAAGAAGAAGTTTGAAGAAAATAATCAGTACTGTATATGTGGTGGAGGTGAATTGGCTGAATGATATTTTCACCACTTAGTCTATACCTTATACTTAACAATCGATGTTTATACTTAACTATTAGACTGCATGGATGGCGTAGTGGTTTAAGTCGCCACGCAGTTTCCTACTACGCTGAGTGTTGTGGGTTCAAATCCACATGGGACGACACTTTGTGTGATCCACAAATTGTTGTTCTGAGTCTGAGTGTTCTTTGTGTCCGTTTTATATATGTTTTTAAAGTCCGCGTTAGGAATATATCCTGTGTAGTGGACACAGGATATATTCCTAATGCGGGAGTTGACTTTTTAAAATGAGAAAGAGAAGAGAAAGAGAAGCACCAAATACGTATATCAACAATGGAGAAAACAAAAGGCCTTAGACTTTTTTATTCCTTGACTAAACTGTCTTCATAGTTCTTTAGAGAGATATTGTAAGATCATTGTAGAAGTTATTATTATTATAAACTTTAATCACACTTGATTTACATTTGTTTACAAGTTCTCAGACCAGCAAGTATGTAGTACCAAAGTTATGTAATAAATATCAAATACTAAGGGAGGACAAGAAAATAAAATGTAAATTTAAACTAAAACTAAGACTAAAAGAAATGTTTGGATATGGTAATAGATTTAAACGTGTACATAAATAGGGAAGCAGCTACACAGGAAATAATCAGGTTACACATATTTATGTATTGTTTATATCTTGAATATATTTTGTTTTTTTACTTAGTACACCGTTGTAGTAGTAATTTAAAAACTAGATGATGAATGAATAGTTATGACCAGATTACAAATGCGATGTTACTCTCTGATAGTGGCTAAAATATCAGCTTACGCTTTAATTATGTACTTGGGGTTCCCCGGCGTTATACCGCGTTCAGTTTTAATTATGTAGTTGACATGCTAAGCAATAATTTGTTGATGTAACCTCTTTTCTAAAGAGAGGTTTATGTCCAGCAGTGGACTATTATAGGCTGTTGATGATGATGACGTAGGTTCTCATAAAATTCCTACCTAAGACGAGAATATTTTTTACTTTCCTCCTTAAAAGTAAGTACCGATTAATATTAATACCGAGTGGTCATTATTCTTAATAATCGTGGATTAATTTTACAGCCTTATTAATATGAATGATGTTTCGCACCGATATTGGCTACAAAAATGCTAATTGTTTCACATCGTACACATAATATATAATAACTTTTTTTTTAAACGACAACTTCCACATTAGGAATAAATCCTGTGTCGCGGGGGACTTTACAAACATACATGAAACGGACACAAAGTACACCCAGACTTAGAACAACAATTTGTAGATCACACAAAGTGTCGTCCCATGTAGGGTTTGAACCCACAACACTCGGCGTAGTAGGAAGCGGCGTGGCGACCGCTTAAACTACTACGCCATCCGTAGAATTCACCGGTGCAGACTTTATTGTAAATCTAAATATTAATCTTATCAAATGTTGACAAGAGTAGAGTGAAAAAGCTACCTTTAGGCATGTACATATCTTAGACTTCATTGGCACTTTTCATTTTGGAAGAAAATGTTTATTTTTATAAATTTTCACTCTCATTGAAGCGCCGCCTTGAACTACCGCCTTAAACTGAGTCCTGAATGTGTGGACATTTTTTTTTTGGCAACTCCCGCACTAGGAATAAATCCTGTGTCGCGGGGGCTTTACAAACATACATGAAACGGACACAAAGAACACCCTGACTCAGAACGACAATTTGTGAATCACACAAAGTGTCGTCCCATGTGGGGACCGGACCTACAGCACTCAGCGGCGTGGCGTTAGTTAAACCACTTCGTCACCACCACGTCTTATTAAATGTTGACAAGAGTAGAGTGAAAAGGCTTCCTTTAGGCAGGTATCATCTTAGACTTCATTGGCACTTTTGGAAGTCAAATGTTTATTATAAATTTCCACTCTCACTGAAGCGCTGCCTTGAATTGAGGCCTTAAACTGAGTCCTGAATGTGTGAACATTCCATCACATGCAAGCTTGCCTGATCCAATTAGAAAAGTTAAGTCTTATTTTTATTTCAAATTTGGCTGCAAATTACCACATAACTGTTTAATTTCACCTTTATTTTCTAAGAGTGTCACTTAGAACGAAGTCCTACATAACACTCTTTCGTTAAAATGGCAACCTCAAAAATATCTCAACTTCATTTAGCTGACAAACTTATCTTTTGAAAACCACATTCACTCGACTTTTCTCTCTGTACGTCTGGAGAGCTTTTCGTAATTAAAGCAAGATGTCTGACGTCTCGTGTGGAGCACTTCCCTGGTGTGGAGGCGGATTCATCACACGAAACGAGATTAATTACTGTTTTGAATGCACTCATAGCAGCTGTGCAGAGAAAAGGGTTTTAAAATTGTCATAATGAGATGTCTTACGAATTAACTTTATTGAATGACACTCACTCTTGGATAAAATTTATGTAAGTTTTAGTACTAAGGCCACCCTTCTTACAATCTACAATGGGACAGTCCTAACTTGAGATTAAAATCCAGCAACTATACTAAATTTTAATTTGCAAACAGGTCAAAACATTAGCAATTTAAAGGAATGTAATACCCATTTAATATTTAATAAAATGTTAATTTTCAAGCAATGAGAACACACTAACAATACACATCCTAAAACTTTCAAAAATCAGTAGTGTCCTCATTCGAGTTTAGTACCGATCCAGTTTCTCCAGACAAAGATATAGTGGATAGAATCCATGTTTACAAGTCTCACAGTACCTTAGACCAGTACTAAATCCAGTCTCCATTAATTACAGGTCGTTTTCGTTATTTATTTTCAAAAGAAACTTGTCAAAAATGCAACGCACTACATAAATAAAACATCCTATATCCCAAATTAATTAACTTTCATAGTACCATTCTAATTCAAAATAATGAAACAGCAACAGTGCTGTAATAGCTTTTGTTATTCGCCTAAAATTGCTCACAAAAGAGAAATTACAACGAAGGACTCAGGCGGCTTCTGCTAAAAATTAGGTGCACTATTTTACCAAATTGCCTGTCAGCTATGCATCACCGGAACCCCCTACCGAAACTAGCAATAAAATTAGGCTTACGTATGGATTAAGCTGTAAGCGAACAGTTGTAAATGAATAATAAATTTGAACTTGTAGAACTTGCTAATAATACATAGCTATGTATTATTAGCAAGTTTATTATGCAAATCCGTGTGGAAATGGATTAAGAATATTATAATCACCAGCCTTATTCATCCCATGGGTGTCGTATGAGGCGAATAAGGGTACGAACTACGCAGGACAACGGCACTGCAAAGAGAAGGAAAACTTAAAACAAACCTTATACCAACTTGTCTGATCAGCGTGGAATGAGTATAGAAGGCCAAAATCTCTTTTCTAAGGAGAGACACATGTCCAGCAGTGGACTATAAAAGGTTGGTGATGTTTCATGTAATGATCTGCAGGCTCATGAATCTAAGGTTGAAACGCGGAAGAAACTTGAGAGTAGAATTAATGCTATGGAAATACACTCACTAAGAAGTACGTGTATTGTAAGATTTTTATTCTTAACTTGAATTCTTAACTTTTCTAACTGATAGAGCGAGGGGTAATGATATAGGGAACCTATGTGGGTTTAAAAGAGATGTATATATTTTGTAAGTTGTTGTTCTAAGTAATTAAGAAATGACTTAATACACTTCTATTCTACTTTGATTTCTAAAAGTCTAGTCTGATATTATTGGATGCGATGAATAGATCTAGCATTTAAAAGCGGACTTGAACTGGTAAAGCAGAAACATATTAATTTCCTTAAATTTCAGTAGCATCTCATGCTTTGCACCACCCACCATTGGTCAGGGAGCCGCATGCAGCTTAGACATACGCTCCGACATTACGCTACCACTGCAAACTTATTTACATAACTTGTATAAAATACTGCCTTTGGTCATGTACTGCATCTAATGGCCGTAATTGGTGAAATAAAGAACCGGCTCTTGACTTTTACTGTTTTTAAACACTATTTATAGGTAAAGCAAAGCAATACCTAGTTACTTCTTCGCAAAGAATTCAAGTGTCAAAGTTGAAGAGTCAAGCTTCTCTCGTTTCTTATCACCAAGTGAGTGTGGTTACGGGAGACTTTAAAAGAACTTAACACTTAATTTTGGTAGTGCAATATAGGTTGACAAGGGAAGGGGTCCACGGGCGGCTGCTGTCATTAACGGTCAGGAGTCGAGGCTGCTCGTTCTACACCTAAGTGAAAAAAAAGTTAATGACCAATTTGAATTAAGAATAAAAAACGTTAAAGTATATTTAACTATATTCAAAAAGTATATTATACTTTAAGTATATTTAACTATATAATATGGTCGCGGGTTCAATTCCCGCTCAAGTCAAACATTAGTGTGCATGAACATGTAATGTTTGATTTGGTCTGGGTGTTTCCATGTATAATATCTATGTATTTACAAAAAAAAGTATATGAGTATTTATATCAGTTGTCTGGTACCCATAGTACAAACTCTGCTTAGTTTGGGACTAGATGGCGTTGTGTGAATATCACATCACATCATCTCATCAACAGCCATTACTAGTCCACTGCTGAACATAGGCCTCTCCTTAGAAAGAAGGTTTTGGCCTACTATACCACGCTGGCCAGACGGGTTGGTATAGGGTTTGTTTCCAGTGTTCCTTCTCTCTGCAGTGCTGTAGTCCTGCGTAGTTTGCTTCCTTAGTCGCCTCTGACGACACCCACGAAATGAATAGGGGCGGTGACACTCTGTATTCTTCATCCGGATAGTGTGTGTCAATATGGTAGAGTATTATTATTATTATTTCTTTATTTCATTCTTTATACATATAAATTACATTTTTAAATATATTTATATACAAAAACAAAAAATAAAATACATTTAAAAATATAAAAAATAGTATCGGTATCGGGTACAGAGACCAAGATATCGGTGGTTAGGACTCCAGAGACAGAAACTTCCTCACAATACGTGCCGTATCGAGAAGAACTGCTTTCTGCATCAGACCCTTAATCCAACTGCCTAACGCGAGCCTCTGAAGATGTTGGTCGAGGCTCTTAGCAACTAATCCATGGGCCGATATGACTATCGGTACAACGATTGCCGAATCAACATCCCACATGTCGACAATCTCGTGGGCTAAATCCAAATACTTCACTTGTTTATCTTTTTCAGCTTTCAAGAGATTGTCGTCATGTGGAATGGTAATGTCAACAATCAATTATCAGCGTTATTTGTTTTTTATATTTTATTATTATCATTATTAATTTCATTGAGCTTACAGTAATCCATTTCATTTTATGTATCTTAAACTACACAGTATATAACCAAGACTTAAACCCCAGAACTAACAGACGATTCTAATTTTAATTCAAAGAAAACCGTGCGCAAGTTATTAACGATCCTCAACCATTGGTAATCCTTCCTTCAGCTTGCTCAAATAATATTCTTTCACAAAACAATTCTAGGTTTACCAGTGCCACAAACTTTATGACGACGTACTAAGGTTGAATATTAAAATTTTGATAATAAATTTAAGTTTGTAAGAATTTTACTACCACCACCGTTTACATATGTCTTGGCGAATTGACATCGTAAAAAGCCTACAGCGGGTACAGCACGGATTCATAATAAACCCTTGAATATATACAGAATGCGAATGAAGATGGCTCCTGCACGTTTTATGTCTATCAAAAGACTGGATTTTAACAGCTATAAAAGGGAAATGTATGAAATATGGATTACTTTAGCGAAGGAAAGCTGTTTCAGTGGATTTTAATAACTACGTTAAAGAAATGAAATATTTCGAAAACATTAAACGTCGCTGAACTGTTTTATTACAACCTATTCAATATAGTCGTGTAAGTCAAGTTGAAAATTACACAATGTTTTGATTGGTTGACACCGATTCGTGTTTATAGTCAAAGTCAACATTTGCACTATTAAGAGCCGATTAGTATAGTTTGTTTAGGTTGAAGCATCCTGTCAACAAAATCATCACTTTTGATTTTAACACATCTATTCCTCATGCTTTTTTTTTCTTTTACCTCTGTCATGTAAATTGTAGGGACTATTATTATAAGCCTAATAGTTCATACACCTGGCCCTAAACCGACACTTAGTCACTATTAATGCAACAGACAGCCCTCTTTCCAGACCCTCTCTGTATCAACACGGAGGAAACAGCCACCCATGTTATTCTGAAATGCGAAGGAGTGTCCACACAGAGGGCAAGTATCCTACGGCTTTACAGAAAACCACTTTTGTTGCTTTAACTGAGTTAGTAAGATCACTAGAGTATATTGTCAATATGAGGGCATATGGCATATGGCGACCGAATGGCGTAGTGGTTTGTGTAACGGACTGCTATTCCAAAAGTCGCGGGTTCGATTCCCGCTCAAGTCAAACATTTGTGTGCATGAACATTTAATGTTTGATTTGGTCTGGGTGTTTCTATGTATAATAAGTATGTATTTACAAAAAAAAGTAATTTGTATTTATTATTATAATAACTGATATAAATACATATTGATATAAATATATAAATATTTATATCAATATGTATTGATATATATTTATATATATCAATAATCAAAATATATCAATATGTATTGATATAAATACATATTGATATAAATATATAAATATTTATATCAATATGTATTTATATTAGTTATTTAGCATACCCATAGTACAAGCTTAGCTTAGTTAGGGACTAGATGGCGTTGTGTGAATGTGGTAGAATATTATTATACTTATACACCTACCTATGTATTGAAAAAAGTTGTGTGTTAATGATTGTATAGGTACTTTAAATATTGTGCACCATATTTGAAACCGTTACAAATACTATTCCTACACAAGAAGGCTGTTACGTAAATATGCAAAGTTCATAGTACAAACAAAACCAGGTTAACTCGATTTTCGTTTGGTTCTAACACAGAACGGCTGCGAGGTAACGTAATTTAGCTTAGATAAGGCTTTATCTTGAAGGACGTGCCTAATAAAACCTGGCAAATGTGAAAGAAGAAATGTTGGGTGACTAGAATAAAACGTGAACACTAGATTGTCAGTATTAAAATATTGTAAGTGAATAATATTATGCATTTGTCTTCACGGTTCTTACAGTGTTCAGTTCATTTTGGTAGCTAAAACTACAGATGTTATTTGAATAGGATCTTTGTTTATTAGGCCATTTACTAACGGTTTGTTTCCAACTCACCTGATGAACAACGCTGAGGAAGATGACTCCTTTTCAAGTGAAATAATTGCCTGGAAAAAGAGAACAATAAGACTAAATCTAACTTAAGAACGGACTACATCAAATTTTAAATAAATAATTGCTTTTTATGGTTTCGTTCCTGAAACTGGTAAAGGGAAACCTTACAGGTAAACAGCGTTGCTTATTGGTCTGTTGAATTTTATATTTAAGAGCACGCGAAGGTATGAAATTGAAATTAACTTCAAATACTTGTGTACTGGGGATATTTTTAAGTTCTAAATAAATCTTAAAGTTAGCGTAAAAGATGTTTTGTTCAAAATAAAACAAAAGATCGCTTTGAAATTTTACTGTCAAGTTTATTTGTGTATAGGCTATTATTTTCAGAACTGAAACAGTTAACTTTGTCACTACTTAAAATAAACTCAAACCTTAGAGACGAACTATCTACATTCAAGTTTATACGTTACAGTTACGTTATTTCCATTACATGTTGATAATTATTATAAATTGTAATGAACTAAGATAATTTCACAAAATATAGCTTACTACCAATATAACATATATCATGGTTGAGAAATTTAATTATTTTTTTATATTTAATCACCACCATTGAACAATAACTTTAACTTAAAATGTTTAAGTTTTCCTTTAAATAAAACGGTTGGTTTCCTACCAATTTTTTCGCTGCCTCGTAAATCTTTAATCGACAACGTTGGTAAAGGCCAACAATAAATCAAGCCTTTGTATTGTAAATCACTCTATTTGACATGATTTTGATCAAATCGACAAAGAATTAGGCCAGGTTTGAATAAAAAATTCAAGTTTCTGTTTCGAGGCTGAACTGTTTTCAAAATGAAATAAAAAGCAAAGCAAAGTGGCCTTCCAGCAGCACTTATGCAATGCCAACCTAGTGCTGAGTGTGTAGTATACTATATATATATACCAAAAACATGTACAATCAAGTTCCTAAATATTTATTAAAACAAGTGTATTTTTAAACTTAGAATTGATCGATATCACTCTTGTTAATACAACAACAATTACTCTGGTGGGCGTCGGATCCAAAACCGGTCGAGCATCGCCAAAATTCATGCATGAGTAAAATCATTCAAAACAGTAGCTTGTGGTTTTGAGCGTATTGCTTACTTGATGAGAGAATACGAGATGACTTATTAAAAAACCTAGGTCTGGCTGATAGGCAGGGAGAAGCCACTAGCTTTCCCTGAGATGGGGCCTAGTTAGGTGCGGCGTCTATCTGGGAGGACCTGAAATCACATGGCCCGGGTTCTCCCCAGAGCAGGGCACCTAAGGCTGGCCGTCAGAGTATTTTTTAGTGAAAACACCACATACTCCTGGCTCCTATATCTCCAGGGAGTCGGAGATCCGAAGGGATTTTCCACTCCGTCAACAAAAAAAAGGTCTTAAAGTTAGAACTGTATGCCGTAACTGCAAGAAGTATCAGTCTTCACATAGATCTATTCATGTTTCAAACCTGTGGTAATATCAACGTATACAATAAGTATATCTTTCCGACATCTGGCGCAAACAACCTGAACCACGAAGGAACTATTCCATGGACTATGATTAACTATATTAGGACCCTGTACCGCGCAATGAAAGTGCAATCATTGTGAAGTATTAATCAATTAGAAAGTATGTAATACCTATAAAATATATTGACATACTATTATATAAATAAATAAATGTCTATAAGGACGTCGTAATTCCTCAGGCACGATTACAACGACCTCTGAGAAGAATCGGATGGAAGTCTATTTCTGTTTAGAAACTTCTGAACAAGAAAGTCTCTTGAAGGTAGCTGAGGCATCTCACCCGACTCCCAAAGAACTAATAATAGGTAGTATTCATTCTCAAAAAGAAATAGTGTAAAGCAAGCAGCTGGCCATAAAAGAATTTAGCTAGCTAGGCTCGTGCCAACTCTAGAATGAAATAAGAAAAACAAAGACCATGATTTTAACAAAGAGTTGATTTTATGAATGAGAAGAGTTTCTGAGTCCAATATTTGAATAATCAATTCGTGTCGTCCGCACATAAATATTTACTAAGGACAAGTATTCAGAGTCATTATACCCTTTCAGATCACAATGGCTGGTTTGACAAAAACTGACATTGTCTGAAAGCCTAAACAAATGGCCGTTGACGTAGAATATTATAGTATTATTTAATTTCATGATCGTCTTATCGCGTTAGTTCAGACGGGGCGGCTTTTGTTTCTGTAGGTAATAAAAGTAAATGTTCATTAAAATACTATAAAATGGAGACTCAATTTTGAATACGCTACTGAAGTCTATTTAATACAATGTCTTACAAAAGTGTGATCATAATTATTTAAAGATTATAATGCAAATTGTTTATCAACATCCTTAGTAGGATTAACTATTGTTTCATTTACGAAAGTTGCAGCTTTTGTCCGCGGCTCTGCCCACGTGTTAGTCGATTATTGCGTTAAAAGGTAGCCTATGTTACTTGCTGATAATGTAGTAGAGGTATAATAATTTTTAAAATCGGTTTAGTGGTTTAGGAAGCGTATCAAACAAACGAACTCACTTTCACATCCATACAAATAAATAAAATTGGAGTGTCTGTTTGTAATATTAAAATATCCGCTTTTTACTAAATGCATATGTATGTTTACACGGTACATATGCCAAAATAACATTTTTTACAATTTTTGTCTGTCTGTCTGTTTGTTCCGGGTAATCTCTGGAACGGCTGGACCGATTTCGACGGGACTTTCACTGGCAGATAGCTGATGATTTAGGGGACTTAGAAGGAGTAACTTAGGCTACTTTGTTTAGACTAGCTTCGCCCCGCGGCGTTGCCTGTGGTTATAACAACCAACGCGGGTAACACCGCGGGTCTCAGCTAGTTTATGATATAAGCATGGAAGTATGGATTCTGCTCTTCACTAATCTTAAAAGTGGCTGGACATGTCAAAACTGCAAAGGTTTATTGCATATAAAGACTACTCATACTTGCTCAAGGCTAATCACATAAATTCAAGCACCATTCAGCCCTAAATAAGAATATACGTGTTAAATTGCCTGAAAATATCTATTTAAAAAATTATTTATTTTTTACCAAAATACTCATATCCTCTTTATTTCTACCTACCATATTCACACTGTTCTTCCTATATATATTTTATAATACTTTTTTTATTTATTATTATTAAAAGGACAACTACCGCACTAGGAATATATCCTGTGTCGCGGGGGACTTTACAAACAAACATGAAACGGACACAAAGAACACCCAGACTCAGAGCAACAATTTGTAGATCATACAAAGTGTCGTCCCATGTGGGGATTAAACTATCTAATGTAGTTGAATCTATGTATTATACTCTTATATATGATAATTCACACATAAAATCGTAATAACTTATTTCTATGCAATAATTACACGATGTATCTTTAAAGGCTCTCATTACTGAGGTGAACAAATAAATGTTGGGCATCCCATCCCTTAATGACTGCCCCACCTGGACCCGTTTGTAATTTATTCCATAAATTAATGAAACCTTGTATTTATGCCGCATGCGACGAATTGTTACTTAGGAATTAATTGTACTAACCCAATAAATTTTCAAATTTTCGAATTGATATAGGTCAAATTTAGTTTTCTGAGAATGATTACTTTACAAAATTTTGTAAAGCCGTCATTTCATGTTTCTATACCGAAGGCAAAAGACCTGTAATTTCTGACAAAAAACGCAATACAATATATCATGTGTCAGTTTACGAACAACCCGATGCCATAATTTTATTGAAGCACGATTAGCAGTAGATTATTATTGGTCATATATGAAGTACTTTCGATCGAACTGCACTGCATCGAATCAATACGGGATGGACGAAGTGGGGGCAGGTAACTTACACAATTTGTGACCCTAGTTTCCCCTCAACATTTAAAAGGACAAATTTATAAAACTATCATTAGACCTGCGTTCTTGGAGACGCCTGAACGTAGCCGATGTTAATGCTGAGATGGATGTGTGGTGCAACTCGGATGGACAAGGTTAGAAATCAGTATCTATAAAGAAGTCTGATTGTAGCGCCACTGGATGAAAAGTTAACAAGTGAAGTCCAAAGAAAAGGTGGATGGACTGTGTTAGTGAGGATATGGCTAGGAAAAAGGGAGATGACGAATGATAGTGTAGAATGAAAGAATCATACTTTGACGGGCCTGTTGGTCTAGTGGTTAGTGACCCTGACTGCTAAACCGGAGGTCGTGGGTTCGATTCCCACCCAGGACAAATATTGTGTGATGAGCACGGTCATTTGTTCTGTGTCTGGGTGTAATTTATCTATAATATGTATGTATTTAGAAATATAAAAGTATGTTTATCAGCGGTCTGGTTACCATAGTACAGGCTCTGCCTAGTTTGGGATCAGACGGCCGTGTGTGAGTGTGTGAGATATATTATTATATTATATTATTATACTTGCTGCGCCGACCCCAAATTAAATTTGGATTAAGGTAGGTAGATATTGAAATGAAGTATTTTGCTAGTGGCAAGCTATAACTGTATATGAATTATCATGTAAATAAAAATAATGAAGAAATGCAAAAAACAAATAATTTTAAAATACGAACAAGAGGGAACCAAATTACTTTCACGTGCTAACAAAATTCACAATTTGAGTTTTTGCATAGAATTTTTTGCAAGCCATGATGTGGTATCGATCATGCATAAAAAAATACTAATGCCAAGAGATAGAGAAATAATTATAAGGTGAGTAAAGACACGGACAAAGCCGAGTTGAGTTAGTAAAATAGTGTCCGTAAATATTAATGACTGTATTGCGAACAATTAGAAACGGTTTCCATTAAATAAAAACGTTGTCTCAAAATGATCTGATAGCTAAAACGAACTTTCTGTTCATATTTTTGAAAATTGCTTTTAGTTTAGAATCTTCTATGTAATGAACGTTTATATTTCTCCGTAAAACATACTAGTAATAATACATATGAGCACTTATTGTTATCCGCATGAAAACATTTGCCGCATAATAATTTATAGTAGCGGTCCGCAATTTTTCACACCGCTAGGTTTTGGTCCGGACACTCTGGACTAATTTAGCTTAAAGCCCTTTTATCCTTTATTGTTTTGTGAATTACATTTTAGGGTAAATAACCTTAGTTTAATTACCTTGTTTCCGGTTTCTGAATTGAAATGTTTTGTGCCCTGTTTTTGTTTAAGGATGCTATGCATAACTACCTTCGTAACTATCAGAGCTAACATTTTCCATATTATACATATAAGAATTCATTGGCCGCTATAAGGATTATCAAATTGGCAAAAGCTCTTAGTAAATTTATACTGAACCTGTCGTGGTCCTAATGTAATTGAAATAGTCTGCCACCTATCCAACTGAGTAGTTTTCTACTTGATTGGTCTCTTTTGTTCTCGATCTAGTTTTAGTTTATATTTTTCGAAGGCGTACAAAGTTAGAATAATTTAGTTGTGAAAATTAGTAGTTTGAGAGCTAAGAAATAAGAAAGTTTTGAGATTTATTTCCAAATTTTAAAATTTAAATTCTGGTTCACCTGTATAATGGCATTTTAATTAATAGTAATTTAGTTGTTTCAATTTCCATGTATAATGCGTGTGTAACCCACTAGTGTACACCAGTATTATAAGTTTTAGTTTGCACAGATTTAGAACACAAGTATTAGTCGAATTTCCAACCAAAATTCGTGCTCGTTAGTTTCGTAAAGTCTCTTATTAATATAGGTTAGATTTCGGTTTGGTGAATTTTCTAAAATTTTGAAGTATTAAGGAAACTGATAAAATTGACTACTTTTTATTAATTCACAATCTGTCTCTCTCATCAGTCTATCTCTCTATATATATATAAACAGAGCAAACAAAGCTATTAAATTGTTGCTTTGCCATGCTGTTAATAGTGAAGATGGTATTTAATCCGACGTCGTTTCATAATAGTATTTAATTATTTTAGGACCACCTTTTTGTCATTGACTGCCGGTAAAACGAGTTATATTTTGTGTTAACTTGAGGCAACAGTTTGAGTTTTTGATATTTCCTTATGAATTTATATCGGACAAGTTAAGTTTTGTACTGTGTTTTAAAACTTAAAACTAATTTAATTTTATTACTTGGAAATAGTTTCAGTGTTTTAAAGATACCTACCTATTTTTGCCCTGGTGAAGACACAAACAAAGTTTGTAAAATCAGCCTCGAACTAGGAGTTGCTACCTAGTTATTCTTAGTATATGACAAAACCCAAAAAATATCACTAGCAATGTAACAAGCTAGAGTGTACGATATTTTATTTTTTAGAACTTTACTGCTTTGACACTTTAGAGTTACTAAGTGTGCAATTGACGACTGGATGGTGTAGTGGTTTGTGTAACGGACTGCTATTCCAAAGGTCGCGGGTTCGATTCCCGCTCAGGTCAAACATTTGTGTGCATGAACATTTGATGTTTGATTTGGTCTGGGTGTTTCTATGTATAATATGTATGTATTTACAAAAAAAAAGTATAAATATTATGTATTTATATCAGTTGTCTAGTACCCATAGTACAAGCTCTGCTTAGTTTGGGACTAGATGGCGTTGCTGAAAGATTCGGCCTAGTTCTCCTAAACCGGGGGGCCGTGGCCACGTTCGTGACGGCGAGGGGTAGTTCGATCGTGGACATCTGGGGGCCAGTTTCCGAAATTGTGGAGGACGGGGAAACTGGTCCTCATCCGAAAGGAGGGGCGCCCGGCGGACTCACCGTCCGCCTACCGGCCCATAGTGTTGCTTGACGAGGTGTGCAAGCTCTTTGAAAGAGTGATTGCAAGGCGCCTCGTCAAGCATCTCGCGATGGTTGGGCCGGATCTGGCGGACAACCAGTACGGTTTCCGTCAGGGGCGCTCCACCGTGGATGCGATCATGCGCGTGAAGGCTCTGGCGGAGGAAGCAGTCTCCCGGGGCGAAGTGGTGTTGGCGGTGTCCTTGGACATCGCCAACGCGTTCAACACTGTGCCCTGGAGCTGCATCAGGGAGAAGCTCGTGTATCACGAAGTGCCTCTCTACCTCCGCCGCATAGTCGGGGCATATTTGTCGGAGAGAGCCGTCGTCTACCCCAGTAGGACCGGTCTCGGTAGGCGTGAAATGTCGTGCGGTGTTCCGCAGGGGTCGTTGTTAGGGCCACTCTTGTGGAACATCGGCTACGACTGGGTGCTTCGTGGTGCCTTCTTGGATGGTGTCGCCGTCGTGTGCTACGCGGACGACACACTCGTGACGGCGCGCGGCAAGACGCACCACGAGGCAACCCTGAGGGCCACGGCCGGGGTTGCCCAAGTCGTTGAGCGTATCCGGCGGCTGGGTCTCGAGGTGGCTCTGCACAAGTCCGAGGCCCTGTTCTTCCACGGGCTTCGGAAGAAGCCGCCTGAGGGATCTAGCCTCACGGTAGGAGGCACTCGCATTGGCATCGAGCCCTCGATCAGGTATCTGGGGCTCGTACTCGATGGCCGATGGGACTTCGGATATCATTTCCGAGGTCTGGTCCGCAAGTTGGTTGGGGCAGCGCGTGCGTTGGCGCGGCTGCTGTCCAACATGAAGGGACCCGATGACTCCTTCCGGAGACTCTACTCGGGGGGTGGTGCGGTCCATGGCCCTTTGCGGGTGCCCAGTATGGGCGGGGGCCCTGGGGGCCAGCAACGTCGCGATACTACGACGACCGCAGCGAATGCTGGCCATCAGGATCATAAGAGGGTACCGCACGATCTCTTTTGAGGCGGCGAGTCTCCTGGCCGGAACTCCACCGTGGGACCTGGAGGCGAGAGCCCTTGCGGCTCTGTATCAGTGGCGCAAGGAGGCGCAGGAGTTGGGTCGATGCCCCGAGATTCGAGAAATCGATGACCGGAAATCCCAACTCCGCCAGGTCATCATAGGGGAGTGGAGGGAACGACACGGGCAACCGAGCGCCGGGCACGCCGTCATTGCGGCGGTAAGACCCGTTATGGAGGATTGGCTCGAGAGGCGTCACGGGACCCTCTCATACCGATTGACGCAGGTGATCACTGGGAAGGGATGTTTCGGAGATCACCTGTGTCTGATCCGCAAGGAGCCAACGCCTGAGTGCCACCACTGCGATGGCCAGACCGTGGACACGGCTCTCCACACGCTGGCAGAGTGCCCGGCGTGGGTTGAGCAGAGGCGAGACCTCGTGGCGGCCATCGGAGTGGGAGTTCTCTCGCTCGATAGCCTGATTGCGGCTATCGTGCGGAGCGAGAGTGCGTGGAACTCTGCCGTCTCCTTCTGCGAGCAAGTTATGCTCGCGAAGGAGACGGCGGAGCGGGACCGGGAGAGGTTTAGAACTCTCCCGGCCCGCCAGGCCCGGGCACGGGCCAGGCAGCGCAGGCGACTCAGGCGCCGGAGGTCGCAGAACGACCTCCGTCCTCCATAAGCGCAGGCCTGGGGGTGACAGGTGAGGCCATCTGTCACCCTAGCAGAAGCAGGCCGGGGTGGCGGCGAGCGCGTTGCGAAGCGCGCTCGCTTCCAGGGAGCACAGGGAACATGGGGTTCCCACACGGTGGGGGGGTCGTCTACTCGGGACACCAGGGACTTCCTTTCTAGGGTATACCTGGTTCCCCGGCTATTAGTACCCGGCAAAGGCGTGCGGTTTTAGTCGGTTCGAGTCCGACATGCCACCGACAGGTGGTATCCGAGGGGATTTCCGCACGGAAAAAAAAAAAAAAAAAGGGACTAGATGGCGTTGTGTATATGTGGTAGAATATATTATATATTATATTATTATTATTATTAATTAGAACCAGAAGGTCTGAATCTCCTCTAAGTCCTTAATATCACAGACCGAACGTGAGCAAACTGCATATACAAACAGTTTCAAACACAAATTTATCTGGCGTAAGATATTTATAAGCTTAGTTTTGATCAAGAAACTTTTTACTGTCGTGAATAGGTTTCAATATCTTTAGAAATAAACTAAAGCTCTGAAGTCTTATATTCAACTGACTCTTTCTCTAAGGTATTTAACATGGGTAGCGACTAGCGAGTAGTATCCTATTTTAATAAACATCTTTCTATATCAACGTAATTGATAGTATTATGAACACTTTCGGCTGGTTGCCTTTATGGCTAGCCACATAACGCAACCTTGGGGGTTGCTTACATAACGCTTACATAACGCAACCCCCAAGCTTTTAATATAATTTTTAAATGTTTTTTTATTATTCCATATCAGAAGGCATTTTTAATTTATGAGACAAAGTCTAGACAGAAAGAAAACCTAGACAGAAACAACAAATGAATATCAAAAAGCGTTAATATAATTCGCGTCTTAAAAAAAATTAAGCCTTTTAATATTAAGTATACCTGCTAATAAGCCTCTCTGCCGCCGGCTTTTCCACTTTTCCCCTTTTTCATTATAACATTTACATAATATAATAAAAAGCTTTTAAAATTTTAAATAATCTATTCTACAAACAGCCTACAAGAGTTCTGTTTACGATATTAAAAATAATTTCGCTTGTTGTATTTTTCCCACAAAATGTTTAATTTTATGTTTAAACAGGCCGTTATTAATTCAGCGTTTTTGTAAAAGTATATTTATTGACGTGACAATTTTAATTTTTTGTGTCAGCTTCAATGCAAATTTATACTGATTAACACTGTACTTTTTAACAGATGGTTGATCCAGATTGGTAGTGTACTCAAGAAGAGCCTTTAACAAAGCACTTCGCAATGGGCGACAGGCAAGTGCTTGTGATGAAAGGCTTGAATAAGATAATTAAAAAGAAATAGAAGAGGCGCGAGCTATATCAGGTTTGTAGAAAATATTATTCTATTGTCTCTGCCCACCTTTGAAATAACAATAACACCTCTTCTCCATAGCATCTACGTCATAGAACTAACTTAACGATCAAAACATTGACACCTACTTCTATGTAGGACGGTAGCTGAAAAAAAAATCACTTTACCCGCCATTCAATATTGGGTCATAGCTGTTTCTCTTTTCTTTTTTTTTGAACAACTCCTTCATTAAAAATATACCCTCTGTGGCGGGGATACTTTGTAAACATACATGAAATGGACACAAAGAAGGCTCTCTTAAAATACCGTCGGCAGAGGTGACCCAATTAGTATTATATCGTTTAATTTTTATTATGTCTCTATAATTGTGTGTTCTCAATTTTAAAGTCATTTTAAGTAACTAAATATTTTTTGGAACCTCAGCTCTGCATTTGATACTGTGTATATGTGAAAAATACCGGTGACCGACATAGAATACCGGATTAGTAAGCTGAAGTGGCAGTGGGCCGGCCATATTAGCCTCAGAACCGACAACCATTGGGAGAATCGAGTTCTTAGGATGAGACCGCGTCTCGGCAAACGTAGTGTGGTCCGCCCACAGGCCAGGCACTGGTTAGGGAACATGTTAAGGACATAATTCGATAGATAGATAAATACTTAATTTGTACACCAGGGTTTTACAGATATTATAAAGTAATTAAAAACAGATCTAATGGCCTTATCGCTTAGTGCAACTTCTTCCAGGCAACCTTTGGATGGATTCATTTTGAACTGGTAATAGGTATACAGATATTAGAGAAATAAATAAGGTCTTAACCTATGAAATATTTGTTATGCATAAATCCTACTTATCTATATTTATACATATTACTGTGTGATGTTTCCTTTGACATGTCAATTCTATCTGACATTAAGTTTGCATTAAGTAACTATTTTTATTTAATTTATTTTGTTTGACATTATTATTTTGAAAAGGAGATTCTGAATTGTTAATATGGGTGGTTAGAGTTGTGAATGTTACACATTTAAAATGTTTTTAACTTATTTTAGATGTTTTTATTTGAATTATTTTAGAGATTATATGTGTGTTTTAATCACGTTTTAGAGACACAATTGTAATAAATTGATATACATTAAATAAGTAAATAAATATATTAGTATATAACATTACTAATGAAAATGTATTTGTGTGTTCGTTTGTTTATTTAGCTAAACGCGCTAATCTCAGAAACTATTGTGGCTACTACTTACAATACTCTAGTTTGTTTAAATGAGATTATCTTAGAAGCTCTAATAAAAATAGGATGGAAGTTGAACATTTTTTTTTATCTCTCAACAAAGTTAGACGGTAAACTTGTGGCAACCCTATTTATGACCACTTCATTAAAATTTGAGCTGCAAACGAAAATTAAAATTGATATTGGGCGTATATTAACCGTACTATTTACTGCGGTAATGTTCCCCCGGTGATTAAGCTGAGTTGTGGCTGTTTAATTCACTCGTGTTGCAGGGTTTTCGGTCTTTGTTTGGGAAGATGTGAATAGAATAGGGTTGGCAACAGTGAAAAACCCGAAAATTAACTATTATTTTATACAAGCGCTAAGTAATATTGAAATATATTTTAGACCAAAAAGAAAGAAAACTGAAATGTATTTTTAAATTTATCCCCTTGGGCATCAACAAATTTACTTAACGTTGTCCATTGCCTAAATAAATCTACTCTTATGTTTTTCATCTATACGTATAGAATAAATTACCCTTTTTTTTCTGTGCGGAAATCCCCTCAGATACCACTTACCGGTGGCAATGTCGGACTCGAACCGACTAAAACCGCACGCCGTCTCAGGTACCAGTAGTCGGGGAACCAGGTGTACCCTAGAAAGGAAATCCCTGGTGCCCCTACGTACCTCGGGACATCTACTGCGGGTAGACGACCCCCCCTGTGTGGGAACTACCATGTTCCCTCTGTGCTCCCGGAAGGGCGCGCGCGCCTCGCCGCCATCCCGGCCTGCTTCTGCTAGGGTGACAGATGGCCTCACCTGTCACCGGCCTGCGCTTATGGAGGACGGAGGTCGTTCTGCGACCTGCGGCGCCTGAGTCGTCTGCGGTACCTGGCCCGTTCCCGAGCCTGGCGGGCCGAGAGAGTTCTGAACCTCTCCCGGTCCAGAATAAATTACCCTATCGTACTCACGCAGGTACTAATACACCATAGGTACTTACATCTTAAATATGTAGGCCTTAAAATCATTAGTCTCATAGCAACTATAAAAAAATTAAGCCCAAAATCGATCTAAGTGGCGTGCAATGGGAGAGGCCTATGTCCAGAAGTGGACTGCGATAGGCTAATGATGATAATGACGATGAAAGCAACTATTTTGCTCTTACCTCTTAAATTGATTTCCCCACTTGTAAACATATACAATTATATGTAAGTAATGACATTGAAAGCTATCTCATGTATTAGTGGATCCAGTCACAACTTCGTTCAGAGAGTCAACTTACAACGCACCCTCGTCACTCATTATGATGGCTACAAGCGACCCGGGATAATATGTCGTATCAATCAACGTATAAACATTTACATATATATTATACACTTTGTAAAGGAATTAACAAGAGTTTTAAGTACCCTTTAAACTCTTGGAGCTGCAAATTAATCACTTAAGTCGCAAACAGAAGGTAGTTACACATTACTGAATTTTCTGAATTGTACTTTGTTAAAACTCTGCTGCTGTTACCTAGTGGTTGAAAGACTCTATGCATTCACTGTAATGATTACCCTTTTTTTTTCCGTGCGGAAATCCCCTCGGATACCACCTATCGGTGGCATGTCGGACTCGAACCGACTAAAACCGCACGCCGTCTCGGGTACTAATAGCCGGGGAACCAGGTATACCCTAGAAAGGAAGTCCCTCGTGCCCCGACATACCTCGGGCCATCTACAGACGAGTAGACGACCCCCCCCCCCCCCCCGTGTGGGAACCCCATGTTCCCTCTGCTACCTGCTCCCCGCCACCCCGGCCTGCTTCTGCTAGGGTGACAGAAGGCCTGCGCTTATGGAGGACGGAGGTCGTTCTGCGACCTCCGGCGCCTGAGTCCCCTGCGGTACCTAGCCCGTTCCCGGGCCTGGCGGGCCGGGAGAGTTCTAAGCCCCCCGCTTGTAATGATTACCCTAAAAGACCTACTGATAGTGCCGTAAATCGGATCGTTCGACTCCCTTCAATGTGTTTGAGCGGAATAAAAGCAAATGTCGAGCTGACTAACCGTTGTGTCAAGGCTGGTCATTTCTTGACTGCTGTAACTTTATAATTTAGTAGTAACTTTAAGGATCCTTTATATTATTTATTTATACTTCTTTATTGTACACCGAAATACCAATAGACATGGATGGACATCTACCTTTGGTATTCCAATAGACGGTCTTATCGCTCACGGTGATCTCTTACAGACAACCTTTACACGGATATTGTTTCATCTGATTTATTGAAGTCTATGGTGTACTTTATAATACTTTAGATAGTTAATATAAATATATAAAAATAAACATACCAAAAATCGCCTACTACCTGTGCTCTCTGCATCGCCCAAAGGTTGACTGGTAGAGAACGCCTTAGGCATTAAGGCCGCCAATGCACCAAAAGTGCATGATGTATAAATAAATAAATATTGATATAGTATTGAGTAAAAATAACAACACTTGAAGGTATTAAGTGTATGATACTCAATGTTGAAAGTCCCCAATCGCATCAGTAAAACTTGGTCAATATCTCAATTCTATCGACTATTGTGTAGCGGTTGTTTCTTGATAGCTCCGCTCCAATGCGCTCGCAGTAACACTTGTTATAATAAGAGGTTAAGTTCTCAGACTCTCCTGAGCACCGACTCGCGATATCGAGAACCTGACACGTATAAGAAACCGGTAACATAGTATTACTTAGTTTAGAGGACATCGTCTTAGTCACCGTCTCACATTTTTAAGTGGAAGGATATTGGATGTTGATGAGGAAAGTTGAACCATTGACAATTGCGTCATACTCCACTATCTGTCCATCCTACGAGTATGATTTAAAAAACAAAGGCCAGAGGTCCTCCAGTTAAGGTATCCCTTAGAGATCTAGAAATCCCTCGACCCATCCGTTTTTCTAATTCCAATTAATGTTTTTCCTTGGCCCCGTTTAAATAACTATTACAAATTTATTTGGAAAATGACTATATAATAATGGTTAAGTAAAGTTAAATTAAAAAGTTTGACTGCACGGATGGCGTAGTGGTTTAAGCCGGTCGCCACGCCGCTTCCTATTGCGCCGAGTGTTGTGGGTGCAAATCCCACATGGGACGACACTTTGTGTGATCTACAAATTGTTGTTCTGAGTCTGGGTGTACTTTGTGTCCGTTTCATGTATGTTTGTAAAGACCCCCGCGACACAGGATTTAGATCCTAGTGCGAGAGTTGTATTTTCCAAAAAAGAAAATAGGCCACAGTGACAGTTTGCCACCACAGTACGGTCACATCCAAAATGGCACATTTCAGTTTCGAAAACCAAACATACGATCCTTTTAAAACCAGGATGACTGCGCCTCTATATTTCCTTCATGTCAGTATCAAAAGGTTCGTACGTGGAACACCAGTAGCACGCCAATCCGATCACGTTTACAAATCGGTCGGTGTAGGCTATGAGAGGAAATGACTGGCTCGATCGTCCTCCCCCTTCCCTGCCTCGGATATTGGCTCGGCTGTAACTGGGCCGCCGGATAGAGCTGCAAGGAAACTGCCGCGATATGGAAATGAAGTTTTCATTATTTATATAACATGCATTTCTATATGTTATGGGGATGCGTATTCATATTTACTGATCGACTATATATTGTAATGTGTAATGTGACTTACTGTATAAAATTTTAACTATAAAATGTTTTGTAAAAGGTACATACATACGTAAAAAACAACGTTCATAGGACTGCTTCGTTCTCTTAGTTTCTGGTTTTTGGGCTGAATGAATAATCATTTTTTATTTATATGAATGTGTAACAATACCGTTGTATCAAATACTCTTTAGTAAAATAATGAACTAAACAACGCAGGACACCAGCACTGCAAAAAGAAGGAAAACTTGATACAAACCCTATACCAACCCGTCTGGCCAGCGTGGTATAGTAGGCCAAAACCTCCTTTCTAAGGAGAAGCCTATGTCCAGCAGTGGAGTATTAAAGGCTGTTGATGATTTTGTAATAATCGCATAGTGTATTAAGCTAATGACTACGATAAATAAATACGGTACAATGTTGTGGGTACAACACAGGTTAGAGAAATAATTTATAGAACTAGAGCGATTGATTGTTTAGGCTCTGGCGTAATTGTGTCATAGGACGATTACTGCCCAAGGTTCTCGCTAGCAAGATAGTCAAACAGTATCGTCGTTCGCCTTAACACTGTACATAGTGATATTTCCCACAGTAACTTAATAAGAGCTTAGTAAAACAAACTGCGAATTTCAGAGTATAATTTGAAATAAAAATATTAATACAGTTGGCTGTTTAATAAATATCATCACTCGTAATTACGTCATAGGTTAAAACGATTTATATAAGTTATATGACTGCACGGATGGCGTAGTGGTTTAAGCGGTCGCCACGCCGCTTCCTACTACGCCGAGTGTTGTGGGTTTAAACCCCACATGGGACCACACTTTGTGTGATCCACAAATTGTTGTTCTGAGTCTGGGTGTTCTTTGTGTCCGTTTCATGTATGTTTGTAAAGTCCCCCGCGACACAGGATTTATTCCTAATGCGGGAGTTGTCTTTTTAAAAAAAAAATATAAGAAAAATAAGTTATGGACCTCGGTACGTATTTGTGTATGTTTTTATTCATGTATGTATAGTAGTATGTATGATTCTATGTATATAATAACTAGACTAAACTTAATGAGGATTCATAATATCCATATAAAGGTCGTCTGTAAGCGATCGCCGTGAGAGAGAAAGGACGTGAGTGCGAGGAGTAAGACAAGCTATTTGTATACCAATATATGTCCACATATATCTGTACAAATAAAAATTGTAGCGGTGTACAATAAAGAAAAAAAAAGAATTTCCTTTGCCAGAATCTCTAACGCAAAATAAATTGTTTACGCATAAAATAAAAAGAGACTTTATTACGACGCACAATTTTGAACCAGATCCATTTTGCCTTTACATATCTGAATTCAGAAGCTGCCTCCCCGACAGCGTACGTCGACTACCTTCATAAATATAATGTCATTAATATTCATTAAACGTTGTCTGAGTCGAAGCCAGAGGAGCGTCTGACACGACTCCTGATTATTGTTGCCTTCGCCCCACTTGTTCCATTTTAATCCATGGCGGGGATGAACCTGTCTTGCTCATTCTCTTTTCCATTTTCCATTATGTATAGGAATACTAGGAAAAAATAAATTGAATATGTCTGGTTATGATGAGATAATTATCCTTTATATAATATGTCAATAACACGCTAGCGTTACTGAGGTTCGACAAGTGCTCTGATTTTTTCATTAGATCTTAAATTACTAATTTCGTTGTCTTAGGTGTGTGGAGCAGAGGGCGTTCAAAGTAAGCCTTTATCGCGATTAGTCTTGAGTTTCACGCTTTATTTTGGCCCATGCCTTCTCGATGTCCTTTCCTTTCGTCACGAGTTTTACTTGGGACGATCATCAACCATTAATTGTCTGATGATTATTGCATATTTTTAAAAACTTTAACCAATTAGTGTAATTTAATAAATAAATAAAAAACTCCTGAGTGGAAAGTCTCTTTAACGATCTGGAAAGAGAAAGATCTTGGTACTGGTAATAAAATAATAGCAAAGGGCAGACGAGCAGACGGGTCACCTGATGGTAAGTGACCATCGCCGCCCATGAATGTCTGCAACTCAGGTGTCACAAACGCGTTGCCGGCCTTTTGGGAGGAGTACGCTCTTTTCTTGAAGGTTTAAAGGCTGTATCGGACCGGAAAAGTAACCTATGTAGTAATGAAAATTAATCTAAATTCGGCAGCTCGATACATGGATAAACAGAAACACAGACATATACAAGTTAAAGTTATCATATCCATTAATTTTCTGCCGAATTTAATAAATAATTACCTATCACAAATTATAGTCGGTAAAATGAAGGCTTTGATACGTCTTTGTCTACGTCGTCTAATATAAATTGAAAAACAAAATAATTAAAAACAGCAGTTCAATTCGTATTAAATAAATAAATAAAAACGTTTACTGATATACAGAAGCAAAAAGTAATGCCCAAAAAAGACCATTGAATCTATTTACCTAATATTAAAGGCTGATTAAACCTGGATTCGTGTTAGGGATACAAAAAAAACAAATTTTATATATACATAACAGACTTGCTGACCTAAATTACAACTGGAAAGGTAGTACGAGTACTGGAGGGTCTGATTAAAAACAAAACCGATTTCTATCTAGCCCGGTTTGTTTTGGGTTCAAACTTTCTTAATTTATTACGATAAAAAGCTGACCAATGAAACAAACGTCAGATTTAGGCATTAATAGAAAGTTATATATGTAGATGTAAATAAAGCTCTTCTGGCTTTTCATTTAATTAGAATTAAATTCGACTACAAAGTATTATCTATGGTGACAGCACTTTGCACTATGTTGATTCTATGATGAGAAAAAATCTCTCTGACTTTGTGAAAGAACAAGTGAACGAGGTTTTTCAAAAGAAACATTTTATTCCATTTAAGATGTTAAAAAAAATATTTGTTTCTCTTTACAGGTTAGTAAATGATTATAATTTGTATTTAAGTGTAAGTTATGTTTACAAAAGATATTTGTGATATGTCTCTTTACAGGATAAATATATCTTTACAGAGCAACAACTTTGGTTTTTTGTTTCAATAAACAACATATTACATAGATATACTCTTTATTGTACAACTTATATAATTTACTTGTATCTACTTACCCGTATTGTTCTGTTGTTGTGTATAATGGACGATGTAAGTTCAATTTGCATTTCACTTTTGGTCGAGATCAATTCTGAAAACGGCTATCACCTTTTGTTTTTCATTCGCCTTCGATATGTCGATGGGATTTGTCTTTGTAATACCGGTACATGTGCACAATCTGTCCGGTGAGTGTGATAGTACTCTTACATGACAATTATTAAACTTATTGTTAATCAACGTAATAAATATAATGAAATTTGTTTTGATGAAAAATTAAGATGTTTACCATTTACAATAAAATAACGTGCGTAAAGAGAATTTATGTTTAATTTATCAATAATATAATAAATAGTAAGCTTTGTACAATCATGAAAAAAAAAAGAAAAACCATATACTAGGTGTAAGGGGCATCGTACCGAATACTGAGATAGTGTAATTAGACCATGATTCTGAGTCTACAATCATGGGAATTTTCTGCCGCAAAATGCATTTTTTTCGTTTTCACATTTTACTGGTTAAAAATGATAGCACAATGAGTAGACACAACAGAAGAAACTGCAACTTAAACAGCCAAAGCGCGCGGGGCCTCCCCTCCGGCCGTTATTTTGTGTTAGTATACGTAGACTATTTGCACGGAATACACATGTAGTTATTACTTTTGTGCGATACCTTCAGGGGGAATGATAAATGGAAATGGAAAGTTTAATTTTCCGGCAGAAAATTCCAATGATTTTCGACTCAGAATAATGGTCTGAATAAACTATTTCAGTATTCGTTACGACGTCCCTTACACCGTGTATAACATTGAGTTATTATAACTACTACACTTAAAGAAACTTAAAATAACAAGTTCCGATTAAATCTCTTCGCAACCAGAGTTACTTTCAAGGGAAACAAGTCCAATTCAAATTAGTACTCGACTGTTCCCTCTCAGCAAACATCTTTAATGAATAATTCCTGTTCCAAGTATTTACAGAAACGAGCTCAAGGGTAACCGAGCACAACCACGTATTGTAACTATGTGGAAATTTGCCGGACTTTGGCGTTTACTAGCATAAGTTCAAAACAAGTTTGGCCATAATTGCGGATGGCCAGATACCGGCTTCATAATTAAGTAATTGACTCGGTAGCCTCATATTTACGAAGTATTAGGAACGCGCTAAGATTACCGTTTAAATCATGTCCATGTTGACTCTCTGAGTTGGCAAATATACCGATGGATATTGGCGATTGTTTCAAGTTAATTAGATTATAGTTTGATGATCTAACTCCGTATTAGGATAATTTCCTAAACTTTAGAATAACATATATCCATACCTTATTAGGGGTGGATTTAAACGGAATAACAGGCAGACAGACACACTTTAGGAAAGTGACAGTGAAAGACAGTGTGTCTGTCTGCCTGTTATCTCTTCACGTTTAAATTACTCAATCGATTTAGATCAAATTAGAGATGGTTTGAGTCCCAGGAAAGAACATAAGATGGTTTTTTTAAATCACCCTTTAAGGAGGGCAAAAGGGTTGTGGAAGTTTGTATGGAAAATCAATAACCGCTAAACGGATTTTAATGAAATTTGAGCTGCGGACAAAAGCTAGTAATGAATTATTGTTATCGTCAATGATACTGTCGGTCGATGTGTTTTTTTAAGTTAAAGGAAGTGAACGAGCAGACAGTTCACCTGATGGTAAGTGACTACCGCTATCCATGGACACCTGTAACTCAGTGCATCACACCTGCACACCATAAGTAAGCTGCCGCTCTTTGATCCCCTCCCCCCACCCCAGAATTAGGGAGTGAATGAAGTTAACAGTAGCCCAACCTATTCCCATCTTTCTGGGGACTTACTTACCGTCAGATGACCTGCCTTCTTATTGGCCCCTGTAGCGTACCTTAGAATATTCTTACAATTTTACATCTAATTTACACACAAATACATACCAACCAACCACCAACATCAAGTGATGAAGTAGCTTGGAACGTCGCTAAAATGGAAAGCTTTAATCAGCGCAAAATCTTCGTTTGCACGATGCAGAAACATTTGTTATGCCTTAGTTTGCCTGGTTTGAACTGGATGACTCATATCATGATGTTACATATGTTTTAGCTTTGATATTGATAGCTCATATATGCGCAGGTTCAAATGAACAGAGATTATAAATCTTTGATGCAATAATTTCGCTCAAAACTGTAAACTCTATTCATTATCCATCCTTCTCAGAATCTAGTTCGGATTAAAGCTCAACGACAATCCGCTGAAACTATGAGCTCAACCCCACTAACGATACTTGTGATTTCCATCCCCTTGTGGTCCCAGATAACGGACATAAAGTTCACAACCGTCATTATGGAGATATTGTTGATAACCTTTGAACATTGTTTGATTAAAATACTAGAACAGCAGTTCCGTTATGTGAATTTAGCTCTAGCAAGTTATTTTAACAAGTTTTATAAAAACGAACTGTAGTAATAATAAATTTAATTTAATAGTTACGTGATAACACTACACATGTCTAGCACCAAAAGTCTAACGTTGAGATTGCATTTTGCTGAAAATAAATAGGTAAAAAAATTGTCAATTGAATTTAAACCATCAGCTGAAGCATAATAGTATTCAAAGTCAAAGGCTCTATTAGTAGAACACGTGTTACATAAAATTAGTACATCGCTACATTTCGTACGAGAAGTAGAAATCGTCTAGTTGGAAAACAAAATATACAATCATACTTCTGATATTTCTCTGGATTCCTGAATTAAAACACTTAACTATCTTATTTTTATTTAAAACTTTTATGTTAAATAAATATTAAAATGTAAAACTTAATAAAGACAAATTTTGTACACACCAAATTGGCTCACACCTACACATTAAAGGCAAAAGGTTGTTACAATTTATTAAAGTAGTTAATTACGCCGATTTTGTGTGAGTTTGATAAACTCATATAATATAACTCATATATTATTACTAAAAGTAAAAAGCGAATGGAAAATATTTCATATTTCAGTAAACATTTTACTGTCCTGTGTGTTCTGGATAAGGAACGACGTTTTTGGTAATTAAGGATTAGTTCAACCTTAATAAATACTAGACATACCCTTTTTTTTTTTTTTCTTGCATAAATCCCCTCGGATACCACCTATCAGTGGCATGTCGGACTCGAACCGACTAAAACCGCACGCCGTCTCGGGTACTAATAGCCGGGGAACCAGGTATACCCTAGAAAAGAAGTCCCTGGTGCCCCGACATACCTCGGGCCATCTACAACAACAGGTAGACGACCCCCCCCGTGTGGGAACCCCATGGTCCCCTTTGCTCCCTGGATGCGAGCGCGCTTCGCAACGCGCTCGCCGCCACCCCGGCCTGCTTCTGCTAGGGTGACAGATGGCCTCACCTGTCACCCCTAGGCCTGCGCTTATGGAGGACGGAGGTCGTTCTGCGACCGCCGGCGCCTGAGTCGCCTGCGGTACCTGGCCCGTTCCCAGGCCTGGCGGGCCGGGAGAGTCCTAAACCTCTCCCGGTCCCGCTCCGCCGTCTCCTTCGCGAGCATAACTTGCTCGCACTAGCCATACCCCTGCCAAGGAGAGGCCTATGTCCAGCAGTTTTTTTTTAGCAGAGAGTTTTTTTTTTATTAAAAATAATGTTTTAAGCAGGTTGTATATCGTGTCAAAATTCGAGCACAATCCGTGCAGAACTTTTTGACTAACTATCGTTTTATTTTTCTAAATTTAAACCCACTTAAAGGCCGCCTCGTTTATTCAAAAGAGATTCCGACATAGTTATCGATATTTTTTATAGAGCTTTAAAAAGCGGCAGTTTAAATTAATGCAATATGCAAAAAAAAATTGCCGATTTGTATTCCTATTTTTATGAAAAGAACTTGCAATGTATATTTTCGTATATTCCTATCCAACAAGTTATAATCTGAGTCTTGAACCCTTTCAGAGGTAAATAACTATTTAGGTGCAGGTTTGTTTTTAGTTGGAAACATAAATCCCTTTCAGGGACCTTTGCGAGTAACCCGTCGTACGGGGTTTCTATCGGATCTGTACTTTGTAGTTTTATTGGTTCGTATTTTTGCGTTACTGATTAAACTCCCTTTAATACAATTGTAGAGAAATTACTTTATATTACGTTCTTTTTAACTGAAATAGTATTTTTAAATTAAATTTAAATTCAAAAGACGCCAATAATACTAGTAAGTGGAATAAATGCTTTTGATACGATGCTTTCTATGCGACGGACATTCTTATTTATAAAGGATTCACGTTTTACTGACGTGTGTATTTTGAGCTTGTTCTTTATATATAAAGTCTTTTATAATATCTTTATAATAAAAAAAAAAACATATCTTATAAATATAGCTAATTTTAAAGACAGGTAATTTAAATGCTTAATATTTAATGTAGTGTAAATCTGAGCTTTAAAAAAGTCTAAAAGTTGCTTTTATTAATAGTAGGTAAAAAAGCCCATTTACCAAAATTGGTGTAAAATACAAACATAATTCTGTGAAGTATGAGGATAGTTATAAATTTAAAAAAAAAGGTCAATTAATTGTATGCAAAAGGCCCGTAACGCGTGATGTGAGTGGACACGGATTTTGCGTCCCAATTCAAGTGACAGATTACACAAAGACATACAGTAAATGTTCAATTTCAGCCATTAATTTATTTAATTGATATTTATTTCTTGATAATTTCAGCATATGTTTTACAAAATACTTTTTGGTCTTTACTCAGTATTGATTATAAATAGAAATTGTTTTGTGGTTGTGATTGCTTTGTAAACGCAGCCTTTAAATGTATTCATGAAACTCATTTGTGAATCTATTTTGGAATAATCTACATCCACCAACTTCAACTGTGAAGAAACTTAATTCGACAAAATTAGTCAATATTAAATTTGTCGAATTAGGTGTCTTGTACGATTTTTTTTTTTTTGTTAAAAAAGACAACTCCCGCACTAGGAATAAATCCTGTGTCGCAGGGGACTTTACAAACATACATGAAACGGTCACAAAGAACACCCAGACTCAGAACAACAATTTGTGGATCACACAAAGTGTTATCCCATGTGGGGTTTGAACCCACAACACTCGGCGCAATAGAAAGCGGCGTGGCGACCGCTTAAACCACTACGCCATCCGTGCAGTCGTGCAGATTAAATATAATAATATTAAACATTAATTATATGTCTTAAGACTCATTTTTTTCCGTCTGTATTTTATTTAATTATAAAAGCGATACAATGCTTTCAATAATTTAAAATATAAATCAGCCCGAAGCACCTGATTCCGAAATGAAAATCTTGTTTCTATTGTATTTAATTCCAAGTCATAAAAGTAGTAATACTTACTTTTATGACTAGGAATTAAAATACTTACTATGGAATTAAGATTTATTTACATTAAAAAATAAAAATAAAATAAAATAAAATAAAATAAGCCTTTATTGCTGTAAGATATTAACTTAGTAGACTAAACATGTTAAGAATAAAATATATATATAATAACAATAGAGGTAAGAAAATTAAAATTAACTAAATTACAAAACATTCTCGGCATTCAGCTTATCTCCCCTCTTAACAGCTTGTCTTTCGACAAAGGCCTCCTCTAAGGATTTCCATTTGTTTCTATCCTTTGCTGTACGTAACCATTCTGGCCCCGCTACTTGCTTCAAATCGTCTTCCCATCGCTTTGGTTGTCTTCCTCTACTTCTTCTGCTTTCTCTAGGGTACCATTCGGTAATTATTCTGGTCCATTTCTCTTTCTTTTCTCTCAGCATATGTCCTGTCCAACGCCATTTTAATTTTCTGCATACTGATTGGACTTTTCCAAACTTAGTCTTTCCTTTGATATTTTTTAATTGTATTTTATCCCTTCTTCTTACTCCCAATACGCTTCTCTCTATCCCATTCTGACATATATTTAATTTATTTTGTTGTTGTTCAGTTAAGGCCCAAGTTTGGCACCCATATGTTAGGCATGGCAGTATGCAAGCATTGAAGACTTTTCGTTTCTCCGCCATAGGCATTTCTTTATTTTTCATTACTTCTTTATTTACATTACAGGGAATTAAATAAAAGGAGATGGAAAGGGCAAGATGACTCATGGTGTTTGAAAATCAACAAAAAAAAACTTAGTCTATTTAATAACTTAAACATAGAAAATTCATCAGTTTCTTGTTCTTTAGCTGATAGTTAAAAAGGTCTTAGGCATACAAAGCTTTTTTTTTTAATTTTAACCTTGTAAATTCTAAATAAGGTCCTTAAACTTTTAACACAATGTTATCTTACTTAAGATCTGTTAAAGCTCATTATAAATTATGCAATTTGAGTAGTTTGAACGTTAAAACAATTACTGAAGTAAATAGCTGGATTCAACAACAAGATCTTAGTCTCGAATACACTTAGTTAAGCCTGCTTAAGAAGTGCTCAAACTAAATATTACAATAGTTTTCAAGTCTCTTAGCTTACTGGGCTTAGATAATATTTACCGTTAAACCTTGCCTTAAGCCTAATTATACACACTGTAGCTTAACTAAATTATATAATATAACTCTTAAGATAAGAATTTGTGAAACTTTATTTCTCTGTAAAGTCAAAATGTCAGAATATTATATTCTTAAATTTAAGTAAAATTTGTAATTCATTTCAAACCGCGCAGGACAACATTACAGCACTGCAAAGAGAAGGCTACTAACCCTTAACCAACCTGTCTGGCCAGCGTGATATAGTAGGCCTAAAACGCATTTCTAAGGAGAGGTCTATGTCTTGCAGTGGAATGTTAGAGGCTTTTGATGACAACGATTGATTGCTTTCGAAATCATAAAGGTAATATTGTCATAATTAATTTCAAACTCAAAATTCAGTATTGAACACCCACATTATGCCAAATGTACCTATTTTGGTCCCACACAAGTGGTATAGATAGTTCAACTCAGTTGTGCGCGCGGCCCTATGTGTGCGTGGGCTTGTAAATATACAACTTTCGTTCGTGTGGCAGTGACGCGGCAGTCGGACGACGATTGCCACACGAATGAAAGTTGTATATTTACAAGCCCACGCAGACATAGGGCCGCGCGCACAACTGAGTTGAACTATCTATAAGAGTGTGTGTTCCCACACAAGTTTGGAATTAGAGATCGAAAATAGGGAGTAGATATTAGAAAGAACTAAAATGCGAGTGGTAATGAGAGCCCGAAAGATAAGTCGCATATTAAGCGTGTTTTACATTTTTCTATTGAAGTGAAGTCTACAGAATACAAATAATGTTTTTATATGAGAGACTTGATATTGCACGCGGCTTCGTTCTTATGTTTTTTTTATTATTTTGGTGCTTTTCTCTGAAAATGACGAACTTTCATACAGCTGTTCATCCCTTAGGGGCGAAATTTCCAAAAATCCTTTCTTAATGCTGGGCTGGGTGCCTACAATATAAAAAGCATTAACTGAAAAAATTTCATTAGGTTATTTCGGTTTAGGCTCTGCGTTCATGAATCAGTCAGCCAGTAGAAAAGTAATTTTAATATTGCAAAGATAATGTCACTAAATTATAATATATATATAAGTTACCTAAATCACCTTACAAAAAGAACGGAGTGTTGAAATGAAAATTAACAAAGACGAGAATTAACTAAGATGTTTCGTGCGGTCGTTGTTTACGCAAACAGTAAATTAAGATGTCACTTAATTATGTACAAGAACAACGACTGTGGCACTATTATAGCCCATTTACGGTGGTTTCCTCGGTGTGTGTTGTGTGGCTTAATTAATGTTGAAAACTGACCGAAATATCAGTTTATATGATACAAGACTTAATTACTAAACCGATTATTATGAACAGGCATACATAGTAACAAGGACCCAGAAAAGGTAATTCAAGACAGAAAACAACTGTTTGATAGTTAAAATTTACACAAAAATAAGATAAAACTAGGTCAAAACCTCCTTTACACATACACAACATACTTATATTATTAATGTGAAAGTAACTTTATTTGTTATAGTTTCACGCCTAAACCACAAAATATAATTTAAAAATTCTTTGACCATTGGAAAGCTACACTATTAGCGAGTATCATAGTCTACATTTTACCACGATTACCGGCATACACCGGGCGGAGCTGCGATCAAGATCTAGTAAATAATATTACTTTTAAAACCCGTAACGCTTTTAATACTCGTAACACAGAAGAATTTCGACTGAAGACTTCGAGAAAAGCGCTGAAAAGTAATTAAATTAAGTGGTAGAGAAAACTGCTGTTAAGCACAGCTGCTTTTCACTGAGTAAGTGCGATTGACTACACGGATGGCGTAGTGGTGTAAGCGGTGTCACCACGCCGCTTCCTACTACAATAAGTGTTGTGGGTTCCATCCCCACATGGGACGACACTTTTTGTGATCTACAAATTGTTGTTCTGTGTCTCGGTGTTCTTTGTGACCGTTTCATGTATGTTTGTAAAGTCCCCCGCGACACAGGATATATTACTAATGCGGGAGTTGTCTTTTAGAGAAGAGAGAGAGAGAGATTACCAGACCCCTTCTTCCCCTGGTTCTGGGGGGAGGATTAAAACGGCGGGAACGGACTTGTGTGGTGACTATGGACGGTAGTCAGTTACCATAAGGTGACTAATCTGTTTGTAAACCGTTACGGACCGTCCCTCATATCGTTAAAAATTTATGATTGTATTAAACTTTTCTAACCTTCAAGTATAAAACCAGTGAGTCTAAGACTATTTTTATCTCATAATTATTAAAATGTAATTTATAATAAATATTTTACTTCTCTGTCCACGACCAATTTGAATGATAACTTATATTTGGCTTTTACTAATTTTACTTTGCATACTTACGAAAAGATATTTACAAATAAAAACAGGTAGAAGCGAAGTTTTTATGGTTGTTTAACTTTTTGAGAGTGTTTTAACAAGTCTAATTACTTCGTCTTGAGATATGTATTAAAACTTTATGCCAGAAAAGTGAATAGTAACTAGATTGTGAATACATGTATATCAGTGTTTAAGCTTTTACGTATTCTGTTATTAGCCTATTTGTGGTCTATTTTATTTTCTTTTAATTTACGTAATGTAGTACTATTTACTAGTATTATTGTCAACTTTAAGTAAAAGTAAAAAAATATATATATTAAAAATATAAATTATAATACTATTAGAACACGATTGTTCTTATATCATATTTCCCTTAAGACTTACGAAACTATTTGTTCCGGTAGATAGCGTCAGATGTATTTGGGGAATTTAAATAGCTAATAAATCCACAGGTAGCTTGGCTTGTTGTTGATACTGTTCGGTTTATGCTAGAACATTCTTTTTGTAAAATATATTCTTACGTATTTATATAGATTGATATTTAATACAATTACTACATATCTTTTAACTGCCAAGATGTCTTTGTTAAAAATAAAAAAAATCAAATCAAGCAGAAATTTAGTTTACCCCTTTGCAAATAGTGAAAATTATTAACATCATAGATTGAATAATTTGTTATGTGCAAACAAAATCTACATAAAGCTTTCTGTTTAAAATGACTTTTTCCTCCAAGTCTTTTTTTCCCAAACTAGGTTGGGGTCGGCTTTAAGTCTACTAAGATACGACTGAACTTCGTTTTTTTATCTGTATTATATAACGACTACCATAAGAGGTCCACAACCCAAGTGCTAGGCGATATCGAAGTTATGTAGAATGGCTGTTGTCGGACATTTCAGGGACTCCAACTATCCGTAACTATTGCCGAAGATATTTACATAGCAACCGGGACCTACGGCTTAACGTGTTGTCCGAAGCACGGAGGGGTCTTAATGTGTCAATAATGGTCACCCATCCATAGACTGTGTACGGTGCGATACTACACGGTATAGATAGTTCAACTCAGTTGTGCGCGCGGCCCTATGTGTGCGTGGGCTTGTAAATATACAACTTTAGTCGTCCGACTGCCGCGTCACTGCCACACGAATGAAAGTTGTATATTTACAAGCCCACGCATACATAGGGCCGCGCGCACAACTGAGTTGAACTATCTATAACCACTTAGCCACGAGTCCCTATGTATAAAAGAACTAAAACATTATATTTATTTCGAATTAAAACCACATTTTCTCAAATAAATATTTACCATATTGTTGTTTGTTTGTCGTTATTCTCAACAAAGTTAAGTTTCTTTTAATTAAATCCATTCCCGTTTTATTTTCATACTTCAACATAAACGGCGAAGTGGGAATATTATCTAGCACTTTTTTTCGTCTAATTAGTAACTTTCGCTTACTTAGTCTACAAGCCTTAAAAGTTCTTGAGTCTTTTTTCATTTACTTTTATGTAACTTATTTGCGTTTACATTTGAGTGGGAGTACAAGTCGTTGAAATAGCAGTTTCTATTTTCTTTGTATTTATTTGATCAATAATGAGAGTTATCTGTGTTTACCGTGGGAGAGCCATGCTTCGGCACGAATGGGCCGGAGTAATAACAAGGCCTCACAAAAAACCGGTGTTAAGCAATTCTTTCGCTGCCTTTCACTGAGTGAGTGAGGTTAGGCCCCCTCCCGCTGACTCGAGCGGGAGGGACTCCAAGGGCAGCAACGCACTTGTGACTTTTGAGTTGCAGGTGTCCATGGGCGGCGGTAGTTGCTTACCATCAGGTGACCCGGCTGCTCGTTTGCCCTCTTATGCCATAAATAAAACATTATATATATAACTATTTTGTTTAACAAATACCTTTTTTGTGGTTTAAGGGTAAACAGTCAGACGGGTCATCTGAAGGTGGTTCTTACCCAATGCCAATGGTTCTTACTTGTAACTCAAGAGACGCAGACAGAATAAGGGGGCTGAGGTTTAGACTCCGGTATCTACTGGTCGGTGATAACTAGTCGAGCCGGCTCATATGTCTGTTCCCCAGTTGTCAAAGATTTTTAATAAAACGAAAAACGTTCAATTAATATTCAATATTAATTCAATTCAATTTAAAGTTATCTCTCTCTAAGTAATCATCAAACCAATTTACATGTATCAAAGCTTCCTCCAATCTACCAAACATTACCGTATGCCAATTGCGAAATTGTGTTCATCTCTCGCGAATTCTCTTTTATCACAACAATCGTCTCAAAACGCTTTCCGTGAATTGGTTAAGTTGAACTTGAATTTTAAGAATAGGAAATGCCAGAAGAAACCATGTTGGGTGAATATAAAACTTGTGGAGCACAACGTATGTTGTTTTTGGTCAAATTATCGTATAAGGTATGTATTTATGTAGATCTTAACATAAAAAACGTACACTCGCTTCTATAGGCTAGATACATATGGGTACTATGTACTGTTCATAAAAAAATATCATGCAATATTGAATACCAGTATAATGGGACGTGTTATGGCTGTCTGTAATCTCTTACGGACACCTTAAAATGGCCTGTACCATAGTAGAATTCGTCGAATTCTGATTTCGTATAATTGCGAATATTATAATTAATAATACCAAATTAAAAAACTGAATATATCAGATCCTGCACTGAAGATATCAAGGGTCTGTAGTCTAAACTGTCTCGACAATAACAGTTGAATTCCAATTAACAAATTAATTGGGTCGCTGCTCAAAGTATTGAATTTCTCTTTTTATTTTTAATTCAGAGATTTCTATAATTGTGTATACCAAAATGAATGGCAAAAGTAACTGTTTAACGTTCCTATTTTACTGAATAAATACGAGTACTACATATTTATTCAGTAAAATTCGTTTCATTACATCACATATAAATGCTCTTAAGGCCTTAGAAGTAAAGTACAAATCAAATTGCTATTCGCGACAAGATAAATAATTTACTACATGATCCAATATGTAATTATTTGCTCCAAGACACACAAGAACACCTAATAGATTTTATGTTATTAAGGTACAATTCCTAAAAAGATTTTCCTCAGGAATTATGTATATATATATACTAGTTTTCAGCATTGTGAAAGATACGCCCACACATTAGGCATAAGGGTTCACAATATCGTAGGTATTAAAATAGTAATTCAAAAGTATATAATACCTGCGACTATATCGATAATTACTTACTGTATACCATAGAACGCGAAAGTTTGAAAGTTATTTTAAAACACTAACCACTAATTTTGTTGCCGCTAGTTTGTGGTGTTTACCAAAAGACCATTATACGATTTTAATTTGTTTGGGACTTCTACGTAGCCTGTCCTTCCGAGAAACTATCACACATCTCTAAAACACTCTAAAACAAATGAAACAACATTCTATAAATATCATTTTAACACGATGTTCAGTTCCGACGAAATACCCAGATAAAAGCTTTCAAAACTTCTCCTTAATTAAACCCAAACTTTACTTCCCGGAACAACGTTGCTAAAAAAAGCACCACATAAGAAATTCTATTAGAAATTTACTGGGCACTAATAAAAGTAACCTTTGCTGCAAACTTCTTATAATTGTTATTCCCCGAATTCCGAAAAATTTTATAGAGGTCATTCAGACGGTCCAGGAGGTTCGTTCGATAAAAAATTCAGTAGGTCTATTTATTGCTGCTCAGGAATGGACGAAGTTTGGACTGATCGTGAAAGGGGCACGTTTCTTGCTGAGCAACGCGGACTACAAGTTTCATAAGCCACTATTAAACCAAGTAGAGGGTAAGTTAAAGGAGAAAATCGATCATGTTATACTTGGTACTTTATGATTATTAAATTGTGTTAAAAACTTTTTTGACTAACCACGTCACCGTTTATAAGAAAATTATGCAGATTTCCTGGAGATGTGACGCCTGTTACCCGTGTCATTATTGCCGAGAGGTAACATAACATATATATGTCATACGGAGTTATCATATTCATATTTAGTCTAAAGTGGGAGTAAGTGAGAGTAATACCTTTAGTTGAGAGACCCTCTGCAGATTCCTTTGTCGCCTAACTCAATAACCGACCAAGTCTATCTTGCGGAGTTCACATTGATTTGTTTTCCAGGGTACACCTGCGGCTCAGTGCGAAATACTTAGTGGTTGTGGACGGTTCGAGTCTTACATACCATTTTGCCGTTTTCCGCAGTGACGATGATAAGATTAACTTAATGATAGCAACATCGGTGTTAATTAAACTGCCTGTCATGGGATTCCATCTAAATATAAAAGCTACGAGAACAATGTTAAAACTCAAACTCAACTCAAACTCTCTTAATTTCATAAAATTTTCAAAATTGTTTGAAAACGTCTTTTATGTAGACTCTAAAGTCATATATCAACACACACAAAAGCAACAATATCTGATTTGTCAAATAGTAAGCAAATAAATTTAACAATAATCAAACCCACACAAAATCTATGATATGCCTGTGCCGATCTACAATTGCCTGTTTCCAAGGGGTTGAGCCTTATGAGAAGAAAAGGCAAACAAACTGATGGAGGTATCAGACAAGAAGCCATTAGCACGCTTCAGTACTATAAAAACATTTCCTAACATTAAGGCGTTTCTAAAACATTTATAGCCCTACAAAATTAAAGAACAACATCTTACGTATAATTTCGTTAAAATGTTACGCATTCATTCAGTTGGGTGAGGTTAAAGGGTTGGGAGGGGTTCAACTGGGGATGAAAGGGGGTACAAAAAGGCTCATCAAGTCGAGTCATCCCCTTAATGCTTTCTAATAAAGACACGCATAGGATTATAGATGCCTAACTTTTGGTGTTTTACTTGTGTAAGGTAAAAGTCCAAAAATAGAAGATTTCTTCACTCGTAAGACAAGTAAAGTAAAACTGCATAAATTTTCTTCTTTTTTCTCTTTCTTTTAGGAAATATGTTACTTAAAATAATAACAGATGAAGTTAAACTGTATAAAACGAGAACACGTATTCATAAACCTATATATGTCTATAAAATTCGTTGGCTTTCACTGAGTGAGTGAGGTTCCCGGAGTCCAAAATCCCCCTCCCGCTGACTCGAGCGGGAGGGACTCCAAGGGCAGCAACGCACTTGTGACTTTTGAGTTGCAGGTGTCCATGGGCGGCGGTAGCTGCTTACCATCAGGTGACCTGTCTGCTCGTTTTCCCTCTTATACCATAAAAAAAAATAAAAGAAGAAACTGACAGAATGATTCACTGACTGATCGATCAACGCACAGATGAAACCACTGGGTATAGAAGCATGAAATTTTGTACAAATGTTCCTTAGGTGACGTAGGTATGTACTAAGAAAGGGTTTTTAAATATTCCAGCCCTGAAGGTGCAAAAGTGGGGTTGAAAATTTATATGAAACTTCGTTATTTTTGGTAGAACCGTTTTCAAACTCACAGTAAATACATACATCTTAATAAAGGTAATAAAAAACGTTGTCATATTTTCAAAACTATCTACGAGTACCTAAGTTTGTATGAGGACCTATTTTTTTTAACTTATCGATTCCAAACTCTCAGTATATATATATTCTCTATCAATAATAATAATAATTAGACATCTATTTTTGTTTCAAGTTTAATACGTAAGAATGTTTGTTACTCAATCACGTCAAAACGGCTTTCTGGATCTGGACGAGATTAGGCACATATAGATTATAGTCTAGAATAGCACAAAGCATTTCACATCAACAGCCTTTAATAGTTCACTGCTGGACATAAGCCCCTTCCTAGAAAGGAGGTTTAGGCGTACTATACCACGCTGGCCAGACGGGTTGGTATAGGGTTTGTGTCAAGTTTTCCTTCTCTTTATCTCACAGAGCATTTATCCCGGCAAAATTTGAGAGAGCGAAGCCGTGGGCAAAAGCTGGCATGTAATAATATATCCATCGATAACTTGAATTCAAATGTAAAAAGCTGTTGTTGAAATCTGATAGATTTCCACAGCCATTTAAACCGTAACAGTTTGTAAATCAATAGTTGTTACTTTGGTTAGATTCAACATGTAAGTTAGATTTAGGTACATACAAAATTCAAATGCCTTACTAAACTGTTGATTTACTAGGATATAACTCATCTGATGATTTATTTGTCACAATCTATGCTTTTCTTATCTTAAAAAGACTACCCTTTAGATTTAAAGACAAATAATAATTTAATATAAAAAACAACATCTTAAATTGTATTAATACTTACTGCCAAGGTATTATACACAACATGTCCCATCAGGGTGAGCCTTTTGGGCTCAAATACGTAAAAATTGTATATCACTTTAGTTCTATCGTAAAAGAAAATGTCTGTCCTCCCACACGTCTGAGTTCGTTGACTCATACAGTATCTGGTCAAACAACTGGCAGAATCAATATGGACATGATTTGTTCTGATTTTAATTCAAAATTGTTATCAGTATCTATTTGCGTGTATATATATGTATTTATATACTTTTATAGTGTATTTATGTATTATAAGGTATGTACTTATGTGTAATATTAATATGTATAGGTGTAGTATATGACAGATTTGTATATGTGTACATATTATATGATTTTGTACAAAGTATACAAACAATATTAAATGTCTAAATCAACTGTAACTAAAATGCACCTACTTCCTGTTTCCTCTGCATCACCCAATGGTTGACAGGTAGAGAATGCCTTAGGCATTAAGTCCGCCAATGCACTAAATGTTCTTGATGTGTAAATAAATAAAATGTAATATTAAATTGGCTGTACATAACTTTGAATTGTTTATAGGAATATAATTTGATGTTATAAATAACGTGAAATTATGTCATCTTCCTATGACTTCACACGTCAAAAAACACAGAAACTAGTAAAATAAAAAAGTTATCAGAGACGATAACAAATACTAGGAAAGACAAACTAAGTGTAGGATCAAGAGCAGCTGTGTAATTTCTGAAATAAATGATTACATAAACAACAAGCTTAGACGGCAAACATAAGCCCTTTCTTGGCCAAACCTAAATAAAGGTAAAAAAATGGTCTCACGTACAGGAGTATAGAATAATTTTCTACTAATTAGAATTGAAGACTTTCCTTCCAAAAGTCTGGTTTATAATAGAACAGGACTAAAAACAGGTAGTGTATAGAAGAAGGCTAGTCTATAAATATAAGAATTCTTTAGCCATCAACGGTAAACGTTTCGGAAAAACAGTTAGGAATTTTCTCAAGGGTACCAACCGAATCATCTAATCCGAGCGGTTTATTTTGGATTTAAGAAAGACGCAAAAATGTAAGTGTCCTTAAATAAATGTTTAACTGTGTAAACGGAGCGTAAGTGGATCGCAGTCAGTACTGGATCAAATCGTGTTAATCTTATCTGGACACAGCACTAAGAAGGTTTCATTAACTATTGGGCTAACAAATGATAATAGAATTTACTTAACATTTATGTTGAATATGTATATATATATGAAAGACTCTATCAGATTAGTGGCCTGCTCTCTGTTAGAAAACTTTATATTATTAAAATCGTTTTAAACAAACACAAGACACTTTCATATAATTCTGGTCTCATGCTGGGAAGGCGTAAAGATATGATTGTGGAAGTACCAGTTACTAAAACTAAATTTGTTAACAGAGAATACACTAGAAATACATACATTTATATCATAAAAATTGGAATGAATGAAGGAAACTTGTAACGGCCTGACTAAAGACACTGACCTAACTAACCCAAACCCACCAACTCACACACTCTCACACGCACACACACACACGTATACAGCGCATAGACACATATTAGTATAATTTACATTTAGTTATGGAAGAGCGAGCGGAGTGTCCTTAGACAGGCATTTTTTGGCTCCAATCACAAATTAATGCTAAAAGTGTTATTCTATTGAAAAATAAAGATATTTGATTTGATTTGACATTAAATACCGATATATTAGTGGCACAGGCCAATAGCAAACATTATTATTCATTAAAAAAAAACGAAGAAAGATACTTCAAAGGATTTGTGACAACACAACAATAGTCACATTTATTATCTTAACTACTGACACAGAATAAGTTAGCAGCTTTAAAATAAACGTAAATTTTACCCAAACCATGTAAAGTGAACGTATCAGCTTTTCCCACATTTAGTTTTAGGTGTGTGACTTGTTGAAATAAACTTTAAACAATGAGCTGTGTTAATAGGCTTTACAAATTGATTCCACTGACAACTAGAGACGCCCACCACTTTAAGAAAATTGACGTAAATTAGTTGTAAGCCTCGATGGATACAAAATTTATTTAAAGCCGGCTCTACAATTTGGAAAGCTTTTAAAACTAAACTTATAAATCACTATTGTTAGTACGTTAAAGTATAAACTTATCACTTTAACGACATTCAGTATTAATATATAAATTATAAAGAGATTTACATTCAAAACTAGCATGATTTTGTACGTACGTAATCAACTATTAATTACAAATAAGCAAAATATGCCTTGATCAAAACAAATATGGCTCTATACACAGTAAGTAAAGCCCAATACTATGCAACCTTGCAAGTTTTGTTTGCTGGGATTTGCGTTTAGATGAATACACTAATTGATATACACAATACATGCAATTTATTTAGATTAATGACAATAACATATAAACCGCAATTAATAGTAATTCTCACTAATATTCGTTAATTCATCCAACGAACTTTGCAGAACTAGAATGAATGTACCCTGTAATGAGGTGAATAAAAAATGTTGTTTGTAAAAATATGTGGTACAAGAAGCAAATAAGTACCAATAGTTTCGATACCTTTCGAGAAAAATTTGATAATAACCTGATAGATTTGACGGTTAGTCAATTCTGTCAGTTCTCTTGATCATGGTCAATCAAATTAGAACATTTTATTAATCTCATCTCTCTATCTATGTTTATGGTGACCGTAACTAACACGGAACTATTTTTTACATAAATCTATATCATTATTTTTTCCTTTATGAACACGAGAAACTTTTCATTTTCACTTTACTTATTAAAAAATGCGTCTTTAAACATCACATGCGTCTTTAAACGTCTTTGAACATCACAACCCGTAAGGTAATCGAACGCTTTTCAAAGAAAGATTTTAGAATTATTTTCTTCCTTGTATATTTCGTTTCCATCCGAAGGTGTTCCAGCGCTAACATCTACTTTGTGAACATTGTATAAAAACTTAAAAGCAATATCCCGGCTCTTTGGCGAATATTGAAAAAATATCGCGTCATCTTCCAATAAATATTTTTCCTTTGTACCTTGTTACCTTCGGCTTTAGATTTTGAAGCGTCGCTTTTTCGTACTAAGGTTCATTCTGCTTTTATATTACACATTGTGTAGTACATTATAAGCTAATTATGTTGAACTATTTTATTATAATCCAGAATTAGCAAGTAATAATTTTCTTCCATCATTTCTGACATAAATAGGAATAAGTCTGGCCTGGCTAGTAATCCTTACGGCTGAGTCAGAGGGTTGCGGATTCCATGGCCACTTAGGTCAATAACATAATAACATATATTGTATGAGGAGCAAAATCATTTTATTCTGTGTCGGGGTGTATTATCTATGATGAGTATTTACTAATATATAAATTCAGTATATTCATTTAGAAATATAATTATGTGGCAGGTTGACGAAAATAAGCTTTATTTATTTTATTACGGAATTGGAACTAAAACCATAGCCTCCATATTTGATACGTCTCTGTCTGCCTTTTTTGGAGATATATGTGTAAGTGTATAGTGTGAAACACTTTACGCTATTTTTGTTACCAAATAAAACTGATTGAAAACGTTACACTTAGCTTTACTTATTGTCTTTAACAGTAATTTCTTTCAAACTTTTGTATATGTTCATATTTATTGAGACGAGTTTTTTTTTCTGTATGTGTCTATTTTGATCGAAACATCTTAAAATGACAACATTCTATTATATTTTCTGTCTGATGTCAATCATCACGGATAAGTCGATAAATCCGACTGATGTTTGCAATTTTACTTGACGTTACCCTATTCAATAACCCTAGTATATATTTTCAATGTGGTAACATATAAATATCGTCTGGATATTTCTTGAAGCTCAGTGGACAGGAATTTATATTTATTATTTTAGCTTTTCTCTACATTACTAGGCACGTAGTACTGAAATTCTACAATTATAAGTGTTAAATACAGGGATTTCATAAAAAATGACCAGACATCATGATGATGATCACAAATCTCCTTCTCGGTAACTTTACCTACATATATTTTACATTTTAGAACGTATTATTTAATCACATCGCATCATGTCACATCAATAGTCTTTAATAGTCTAGTGGACATAGGCCTCTGCTTAGAAAGAAGGTTTTGGCCTACTATGCCACGCTGGCCAGACGGGTTGGTATAGGGTTTGTGTCAAGTTTACCTTCTCTTTGCAGTGCTGTTGTCCTGGGTAGTTAGCTCCCTTAGTCTTACGACACCTACGGGATGAATAGGAATGGTGACACTCCGTATTCTTAATCCGTCACCACACAGATGAATCCACCACCTCGAGAATATGGTGGATATTTTTAAATACTAGGTGGCTTATATTAAAGATAAGACAACTCCGGCCTTTTTTTTATTATTATGTTAAATTACCAATCTAATATCTAAAGTGCCGTATTAAGTAAGTGGGCCTGAAATTATAGTCTGGGAAATACGCGTTTAATATATCTCTTGCTAACTACCTATCCAAGACATAATTCTACTGCTCATACACGGAAATCAACGCGATGACGTAACAGGTATTACATACCATTAAGCCCAGGTCACAGTGAGTGTTCCACTGGTCGAAACGTCGGGCATTTCAAAGATAATATCGGTTACTTGCTGTGTATGTAGAATACATGTCAGTTTCTAAGTAAGTTAAATTATGTTTTTCCTTAACGTTTATAGGACTTTCAATAACAATACTCGTACATCACGGATGGTTTAGTAGTTTAAACGGTCGCCACGCCGTTTCTTACTACGCTGAGTGTTGTGGGCTCGATCCCCATTTGACGACACTTTGTGTGATCCTCAAATTCTTGGTCTGAGTCTGGGTGGTCTTTGAGTCCGTTTCATGTCTGTTTATAAAGTTCATCACGACACACGATATATTCCTAGTGCTTGAGTTGTCTTTTAAAAATATAACTTTGTGAAGTTATTATTTTTCACATATCTCACACACAGCAGTCTGATTCCAAACTAGGCAGAGCCTGTACTTTGGTAACCGAACTGCTGATGAACATACGTAAATATTTCTAAATATATCCATATTAAAGATAAATTACACCCAGACACAGAACTCATCAAGCTCATCACACGATCGTTTGTCCTGGGTGGAAATCGAACCCACGTTTTCGGCGACCCCGTCATTTCTAATAAATAAACATCCTTTACATTTCATTTTACCTAGTACCACAAATTTATTTGAGATTGCTGTGTTTTGTCCTGTTGTTCTTTTATGAAAGCCACGTCCAAGTGGCGTATCTAATAAATTACAAGTAGTATCGTATAAACGTATCATTGATACCCCCGTCTGACACGAGTTATGATATATCCGCTCATGTAAATGCATTTGTGGATCAATCTTGTGTATGACTGAACCGGGAACTTTTCCTATGAATCATTTATCAGATGCCACCTGATAAATAATACATAGCAAAAGTGCCTTTGAGTGGACGTAATATTTTTTTCATATTTCCTAAGTATTGTGTTATTTAAGGTTGTTTAGGTTAGGGTTTAAAATTTAATTAGGGGTTTACTTGTGCCACTAATCTTCTTTATAATCAACACATATTTTATACTTACACGCGTCCAGGGTAGGTAACAACAAAAGCATGTCTCTTGCTATAATTCCACCTACAACTCCCACGTCATTCGCATACATCACGATTTTCTTACATGCTATCAGTAAACTGCCTATCTATCCAGTTTACGTCTTATTTGGGCAATCTATTAGACTTGACTACTATAATACATACTTCGATACTTATATTTTAAATGTGGAATTGAGTTTGTTTGTTTGTTACGATTTCACGCCTAATCCTCTAAACTGGTTTTAAAATTCTTTCGTCAATAGAAGTCTTTATTATCAGCGAGTAAGATATTCTTTTACCGCGATAACCGACATAAACCTTGCGTAGCCGCAGACAAAAATTTATATATTGTATTAATTATTCTTAACTTAACTTAGACTATTCTTTGGACATGAATAACTTGAACTTTCTTTTTTTTATGTTATAGTGGGCAGACGAGCAGACAGGTCACCTGATGGAAAGTGACCATCACCGCTCATGAACGTCTGCAACTCAGGAGTCACAAACGCGTTGCCGGCCTTTTAGGAAGAAGTACGGTCTTTTCTTGAAGGTTTGAAGGTCGTATCGGTTCGGAAATACCGCAGACGATAAATAATAGAACAAATTAAGGAAACTAGAATTCAGTTTTGATAAAGAAGAGTTTAATTTCACCACAGTTATACCTATGCACAAATATGTAGGTAAATTGACATCTATTTCAAAGACACATTTCATGTAAGCTTTGTAAATACAGGAAATACACTAACAATCTTGTTTAGATAACAGCACAGCTTGAGCTTCTCAAGATATTCAAATGTTACATGATTGTAAATCAGTGGCTAAATACCCACAATGGTTGCGGACGTAAATCAAAGGTGTTTAGAGTCTAGACTTTATCACCAAACATGTTGATCACAGTATTAACTTGGGTGATACAAGTCAAGACTAGTTATGGCTTTGGTAAGAACGTTTTAGCAAACAGAATTGTGTGCAACATTTAGACATAATTTAGTATAACATTTTTGTATGCAGTCTTCTCAAAATGGCCGTTATTTGTATTGGATTCTAACTGTTTTGTATGTATTTAAATTAAATACATACATCACATACATTTACTTTTTTTTTGTATTTAAATTGTTTACACCATTAGAACTTGGTTAAGGTTTTTATTTTCTCTTCAGATTGCTATGATCCCTACACTCTACATCAAAGAGAGATCTTTTAAGTGATCAGCAACCAAATGTCAAATAAATTTAATTTCAAACAGTGAGTTTACTTCAGTTACACGAAATTTGATAATAGTTTTTGTAAATAAGCTTTGAAAACAGTTCCCCGTAGACCTGACATGTCCCTACTTACGGTCAAAGTTGGGTAAAGCCGAGAATAAATTAAATGTATTTTTATCGAGCCTGGGGACCCAAAACGTGTATTTTTCTATTGGCCTTGGATACGTAGGTATTATATAAATATTGAAATATATTATGTATTTTTACATCATTCCGTGATTTTTGCTAATTATTATCAATGTACTTATTATCTTCCTTTTTTAGCGTAAGCGTTTTGAAATACTGCTTGGAAATATTTGTTTTAGATTATTTATGGACAATTTCATTTCATGGAAAATAAAATTTGAGGACCAAACATTTTTTCTTTCATTTGGCTTTTTTTTATTAAAAAAAGACAATTCCCTCATTAGGAATGTAACCTGTGTCGCGGGGAACTTTACAAACATACAAGAACACCGCGTTTCAGAACAACAATTTGTAGATCACAGAAAGTGTCGTCCTGTGTGGAGATCAGACGCACAACACTCGGCGTAGTAGTAAGCAGCGTGGCGACCGCTTAAACCACTACACCTTCCGTGCAGTCCGTACATTCTAAACCATTGTATTAAGCATTACTTATATGATTAAAATGCCGCACATCTTTAATTTGTGCACGGTTAGAACGAACTTGGACGATGCATGACATGGTGAATTCTCCCTCGATCACGCTTGAAGAGCTTAAAAAGCTTAAGAAGTGACGAATAAACATTGCTTTCATTTTAAGAGCATATATATGTACTATTAAATACAATTTGTTGCACACGCTTTCTTAATTTCTCGATTTTCAGGGCCTCAATTCTGCTATTTTATGTTCACGCCAAGCCACTGTCATACCACTGACACGCTATTGAGATGCCATCGAGTGGCCATTGGCATCGGTGTAAATATCGGTAGTCTACACTAACTCAGTGTCTTTACAGTGGCGATGGAATGGCAGTGGCTCATCAGTGGTGATATCAAAAAGATTGCCCTATTTGGAAAAATAAATAAATCATTTCCTCAAAAAAACGTAATATATTTATTTTCAAATTAAAAGGTCCACCACCACTGTGAACTGTGAACTGTGAACATAAAATAGCAGAATTGAGGCCCAGGTGGTTTTTATGTGACCTGGGGTTTTGCTCATGAGTGTAGTGAACATAAATATACGAAATGTTTAATAGCCTAGATTTAATGAATTATGAATCAAAATTGCTTCATTTAATTGTCAAAACCTTAAAGTTCGACTGACACGCTGTAAGCAATTCACTGACGTACTCTACGCTACGCTACCTAGATCTAGTTTCTGTGGCTAGTTTAAATAATATAAAGAAATTTAGTTTTCTTACTACCGTCCATCAGCTCTGATAGTAATGTTACTTTATCGACTACTAGCTGTCAGTAGGAAATTTCAGTTTCAGTTTTCACCACGAGCTGATGAGTTTCTTCAATAATGCGTTAAACGGTAATTTCTTTTCCATATTCTAGAAAATCCTAACAAACTCTAATCGATGTATGTAGTTTCTAAAAAAATACGAATGTTTTACAAAATAATACGACGATATAAAAATGTGTGTTATTTAACAAATAAAATATCTGCAACTGGAAGTGACAAGAAATGGGAGAAATATTTATTACACAATGAAAAATATGGGATAGAAGAATCTGTAATAATATTCATATCGGGGTTACGAGCGAGGAACAAATGCCGGAGACGCTTGCGGAGCCTTTTATTGAAAACCGACCATTATACGCAGTCCAACACCTCAAGGTACATATTTATAAAAGAACCAACACAGTGTTTTGTATGTATTTATTCATTTAAGTTCGTTATTTTGCTCTACTATGTCCATTGTTACGAAATATTATAATGTAGTCGTAGTTTTATTATTTTGAGCAGAAAATTTAAGGTTGCGTTTAGTTTATCGCGTGTATATATAGGTGCCGGTAATTATTTGTGATTAGACGGGCTTTGTGCTGTGTGCTGATTATACGTTTCTTTGCAAAGATTCAGCACTTTTATTAAACACCTGGAAATACACTCGGTGATCATATCACCATCATATATATGTAAAATATTTATTGAACTTAACAACAGCGTCCAAATAAATTGGTGTGAGATTCATACATCAGTTTTAACTAAGAATTTCAATTTTTGTGAGGTTCTCGCACGTTAACAAGTTTTTAAAACTTCATACCTTATCGCAAATAGAAAGTGAACTTCGTAAATACATATTTCTTATATCGATAAAATATTGCAATGTTTATCAAGCTTTTACATACGCATTTATTGATATCAAATTACTATAATACCGCATCCATAAAAAAGTAACTGTAGCAAACGATGGGAAATAAAATATCCTTTATAAATAAATAAAAGAGAACGAAAGAACAGAACAAATGTGGTTTTTCAAAGTATAAAAGTCTCAATAAAATGAAACAAATTTACGAATTCTGTTGAAACAACTTTCACAGATTCTATCTAAACAGTTTAACAAATATGGGAGCATGTAAAAGAAAGCAAAGGAAATATTTCATTTAGTGAACAGAAAGCGGTAATACTGCCAATCATTGTGCCACAAGTTTTTATACTCGTATCACACCGAGCTCTTTGTGGAATTGTTGCGTCGGCTTCGGTTCTTTTAGTACAGCTTCTGTTTTGGTGTTTATTTTAATACGAAGTAAGTGAAACATTTTCAAGATTGAAAACACGAGAGTGATATATCAAAAACACTCTATTTAAGAAGGGGTAAAAGTGTATATACAGTCTTACCTTAGTATAATGATATCCGTAAATATAAAAATGCTGCTCTCAAAAGTTGTATACGTTACTGAGTAATAAATTTTCTTGGTTGAATGGTAAAACCTTTATGAATTTCAATAGGTATATAATCGATTGAAAAATGGTTATTTGCTTTGTAAAGAATAAACATAATAATTATATTTTTTTATCATTAATCCAACAATTTGACTATAGCAATTCACTGCTTGTAACTAATCTATGTCCAATGAAGAATTAATACTGCTAGACAAGGATCTCTTTTAATTTTCTGAATAGTACATGGTCCACCACCTTCTGCATCCAGACCGTCTCTACCTAAAAATATAATCTTTGATCTCTGACTTGGAGGTGTAGTACCTTACATCTGCGGTTCAGTAGTCTCAACTCTAAGACACTTTTGTTCTAACGGTGATCGGTCCTTGGGTAGACGGATTCCTAAAAAAAGCAATGCATTATTAATATGTTATCAGTAGAAAATATTACTGCCTGTGATATTTTATGTACTCAATATTGACTATCGCCATTAAAATACCACTGCATTACATTGAGAGAAGTTAATAATTTCACAATCCTTAACTCCATCTCTGTTGAATGAAAATTGTATTGCTAGTTTGACATTTTTTTTTCAACTGGCATAATTTATAAAATTGTCATAACAAAAAAAAACATCAGTCAGAAATATCCAACTGTAGGTGGTTATCATTGTATCATAATACTACTATTGTGAGACAATAATAATAGTAAATTTATTTTAAAAAAAATATACATAGAAATTGAGAGTTCAATACATGTTGGTCACAGGACAATTTTAGTCGTCGATAAGATCGAAATATCCATGTTCAATTAATGAAAAACCCATAACCACTTATGATAGGTGGGTATTTCTTCCTGAACAGGGATGTATAGAGAAGCACAATATCATAAAGAATTAGCTCTGCCGCAACTGACTGAATTGTTCAAAAGATTACCATAAACAGGTGTAACTTTAAAGTGCATTACACAAAGTAAGAGAAGAGTATCTCAAATGCTAAGTCGTGAAACTTTTCTCAAAACTTGCCACTTTCATGCTGAAAGAACTGAAGTTCTTCAAACCCCTACCATGAGTTCCTATAGTAATGTAACCAGTTAAGTCGAACTTGGCGACTGTGGTTAGAAGTCGTGGTGAGACAGTCGTATAACAAGTCCGCTGGACTTCTGATTTAGTAAAACTTACTTTTGTTATTTTGTTTATTGAGAGCAGTACTTTTTTCTAGGAAAGTTTGTAATTTTTTATATTCCTGCCAATACATACGTCAAATTTTATAGTAATTAGTTCAGCACTTAAGACACAACAGCGTAACAAACAAATCCTACTTTTACGGTTATAACATTTTAGGTAGAGTCTATTTCGACACTATTTAAGGTTTTTCCAATTGATAATTTAATAAATATTTATGTTATCATGCAGAGTTTACACCCTCGGTAGTCTCTTACGACACCCTTGGGATGAATAGGGGTGGTGACAATCTGTATTCTTAATCCGTCACCACACGGACAAGGAAAACTCGAAACAAACTTTATACCAACCCGTCTGGCCAGCGTGGTATAGTAGGCCAAAATCTCCTTTCTAAGGAGAGGCCTATGTCTAGCAGTGGTCTATTAAAGGCTGTTGATGTGATGTGATGTGATATGTTTTGTTTGTTTTGTAGGCAAACGAGTCGACGTGTCACCTGATGGTAAGTGACCACCGCTACCCATGGACAATTGCAACTCAAGAGACACAAGTGTTTTGCCGCCCCTTGAGTCCGCTCTGCCTTTAAGTAATGGCGACGAGGTTTGCTCTCCGGTAACTTAATTCACTTGGTGAAAAGGATCAAAAGAATTGCCAAACACCGTTTATCCATGAGGCCGTGTATAGTGTTGTACAAATTTGTTCATTATTTTAGTAGGTATATGGTTTGTAAGCAATAGATCTTCCCTAATACAGAATGAATCTGTCGTAAACTTTTAGTTGTGGTTCCTTACTTATATCAAATTCAGTACCTACATGCGAAACAGATTCAGTATTTCTCGCGTTATTCTGCGAACATGTGGTAAGCGCTTCTTCTGAATGTAATCGAACTCAACTGAATACATTACAAAAGATTTTGTTTAACGATATACTATACTGCAGTTCTTATTTAAACTTACGTTTTATACTTGTCGTAAATTTTTCATTTACGGTTCCCAGCATTCTACGTGAGATTTGATTTTAAGAAATAAAAGCGCACTCTAGAACATTTCTTATTTGAAAATAGTGTTTAGTAAAAGTAAATAGTATTGTTCGTATTCGATTGAAGATATTCTTATGCATAAATGTATGAAAAGGAAACTATGAAAATAAAGACAAATTTTATTGAAACAATTTCTACACAGTATTTGCTTAAAATATGACAAACATCATGGTGGATTTAACTTTTCTAGTTTTATTAGATATGTACATACGTATTTAAAAATAAATAAACCCAATATGAAACTTTACCGACTCAAAATATTAACATTTTGATTGAAATAATTTTGATTATAATAATTTCATCACATCACATCAACAGCCTATACTAGTCCACTGCTGGACATGGGCCTCTCATTAGAAAGGAGGTTTATAATAATTTATTTTGTCCAAAATTTTCAAAGAACGAAGGTATTATGTTTTTCCGTCTTCAAGCTCTTAATAAGCCACTTTGCCACATTTTACTTTTTATCACTTCAGATTTTCTGAATATTGTTGGTGGGATGTATATTACTATGGGGAGTAGTTACTGTTTTAAATGGGACACCATAGACTCATAAAAAATACTTAGCTACAAAGTTACACGAAGAAACTTTGAAATAAGTAGTAGAGAAATGTTTTATCTGTATGCAAGTAATTTATTTACTTATATTACTATATACTCATTTAAAAGAAAAGTGCTTTTAGAGTTATACCATTTTTGATATTATATTGTTGATATTCTTGACTCGCGGTTGCCACGCCGCTTATTACTACGCTGTGTGTTGTGGATTCGATCCCCACATGGGACGACATTTTGTGTAATCCATAAATTGTCGTTCTGACTCTGGATGTTCATTGTGTCCGTTTCATGTATGTTCGTAAAGTCCCCGCGACACAGGATGTATTCCTAGAGATCCTGTGTCGCTCGCTTTTATTGAACAATTTTTTTTTAAAGACAACTCCCGAGTTGTCTTTAAAAAAAAAATTGTTTAATAAAAGTGGAAACTTGCATACTTCTCATTTGGATTATTAGCACCCCACGCCTGTGTTATTTGCCTCCTACAACCATCTGTGGAACAAATTTATAACCTGAAGTATTTCCGAACCGATATTTATTTATTTTTATTTATTTATGACACACAATACAATATTTTTACAGGTTTTGTACCTAATACAATAGTGTAGCCATTCGCTGTTTAAAACATTTATAGTAATAAATGATACCTATTACATTAACAATTATAACAACATTACTCATCCCGCCCGCATCACGACAGCCGGACCGACAAACACACTTATATACTTCCAAACACACACACCACAGACACAACACCTACTAACCTGCTTATCACACTACTACTTGTCGGCGGGAATCTCTCTTGCTTTCAACTGCACGTCGGCGGTGGTAGTCGATTGCTATGATTTTTTTTTTATTTTTTTTTATTTTTATTTTTTTTTAGGTATAACAACAGCTGCAATTCTTAACTAGGTAGTAAACTATGATTACATGAGTAGCCAATAAAAGTTATCCACGGTAGATACATAGAGTGGATGAATATGCTAACAACAATACATAATATTAAAACTGATTGGGAAACCTTGAAAAGATGGGTGAATAGATGTAAAATATGAAATATAATAAATAACTGAAATAAATAACACATACTAATATACAACCTGCATCTACTCTGTAGTATAAGTAGTCAAGAAGTAGAAAACTAACACAGAGTTGAGTCTGACCACTTAATCATAACATGCCCTATTGGCGGCAATAAGCGCCCCCTATGTGGGAATAAAATTCTGCAAAATGTACTAATTCACAATTCACACTTCTGTTTACCTCTTCGGGGATATCATGTTTGGGTGATTGATTGTATCTTTTTATAGGTTGTTGAATGCATGTCTTCATATCTTGTTATATAGAGCTTTCAGTGAAGTTATAGGCATTCTTTGACCGTGACATTTATTAACTTTACATTGACTTTCTGAAGAGCTTTTGCAATGAGCACAATAGCTCTTTATGTGTTAAACGATTAACTACAAACCTTTATTATAATAAATGCAAACACATCACCGCATCGCGTTTATTATAAAGGATGGAGCACCTCGTGGCTGCCTTTTTCTCTTCGACTCCTGCTAAACAAGCTAGATATTTCGCCTACTATCATCCGGACTACTATAAAAACCTCCAGAAGCCCCTACCCTTGACTCCATTTTTTATACACGCTGTAGTTTAGTTGAAGAGGCTATTTTAATATTAAATATTCATATCTGTGACCTACGGTGTATAATTTTCTCACTGTCAATTAGCTTCCCCGGTGGAACACGTTTGTAGAACATGGCATCTATATATCCATTGTTTACCATTAACCCTGATCTTTCTTTTTTTGGAACTTAATTACGCGAAAACCGGAAAACATCGTTAGTGGTGCAGTTATCTGCTCTCATTGATAGAATAGCCGATCAGGTGAGAAATTTGTTAACTGCACTTATAAGTTCATCTCATCATCATCATCATCATCAACAGCCTTAATTTGTCCACGGCTGGACATAGGCCTCTCCTTAGGAGGTTTTGGCCTACTATACCACGCTGGCCAGACGGGTTGGTATAGGGTTTGTTTCAAGTTTTCCATCTCTTTGCAAATAAAGAAGTATATAAATGTGAGTATAGTGTAGTCTTGTAATGTTAATATAACAATTATAAGTTCAACTAAAGAAGTCAATTCCTACGGGAAATCGTCTCTGTGGCACTAACAGTAAAGTGGTAACAGTGTCGGAAACGAACTAATTAAAACAACACGGTATTTGTCTAAAGAGAATCTTTCACAGGGAACTTGAATATACTAAATTATATATCCTGCCCTTCTCAAATATTAAATCTTAGTATAAATACCTCTTGTTCGAGTTGAGACATCACAGACTTGGCAATACACTAAAGATAGTCATTTGCGGTTGTGAGTAAAGCTGTTGCCCGACATTGCTACAGGAATGGTGTTAAATATTTGAGTAGCACTCCTTGCTGACAATGTTCTGAATAAGTAATCCTCGATTTAAAGGCAGGCTGCTTTATAATGTCTTGTTCTGTGGGTAAATATTGACTTAAGACAAATTTAGTGTTAGTTTAATGTAAATGGCACTCGGTATGTACGAAAAACAATTCTATTTTATTCTAATTGATACTTTAAATGCGATTGTAAGTGTAAATACACAAACATTTAAAGAAAGAAAACACATCTTACACGCGGTGTCTGATTCCAAACTAGGCAACGCCTGTGTCATGGTAACCAGACTGCTGATAAACATTTGTATATATTTAGAAATATATACTCGTATACTTGTACATATATACTTGATTTGTATGTATTTACGCCCAGACACAAAACACACGATGATGCTCATCACCGGTCCTTGTGGTGGAAAACGAGCCCACGACCTCTGGGCAGTCAGGGACATCACAACTAGACCAACAGACTAGTTAATTTAAATCTTGTAAATGATAAATGATAACTATTTCTGTGAGCAAATCTTTTCAGATATTTTTACAAGTCGGACTTTATAGCTAGAAGGAACCGGCATTTCCTAAGACTCACTCTGGGAAGAAACGCCGAAACAAACCACAGAGGTATCTTTTTTTTCCGTAAACAAAATTCAATAAAACTGCGTGAGTACAGTATAGGATCTAGGTAGGCCGTTTAAAGAAAGGTCCATAGTTTTGAGTCGTCCTGTCCATACAGACGGCATACAGGCCCCAGCCATTGTATAGCTTAACCGCCAGCAGGACATTTGGGTCGGCCTTGGAAACACTCAAAACCACCAGAAAGTTACTAAAATATGAATTAACATTACAAGCCTACACTATACTCACATTTATATAGTTACACAAAAAAAACTACACAATTCAAATTCAACGAATAAACAAATTAAAACAAACAAAACACGAACTACCCAAAAAAAATATATAATTAAACTGTTAATTGACTCTCCCCGATCAAAGCAACCTAGTAAGGTGGAGAAAAGCTATAGAAAAGGCTTGTACGATGTGCAGTGCAGAAATAGGTATAGCCAGGCACTTACTGACAGGTTGTAAGGCGTTATTAGACCAGGGTCATTATTCACGTCGCCATGATAGGGTATTACAAATCATGTTCGAAGCTACAAGTTTATCGCAGGCGAGAGCGAAAAAAGGAATAACAACAAACATAAGAACTAATAAGCTAAGCTTGTAAAGGAAGGCTCAACAAAAAAGACTTCACAAAAGCCGTACTTACTCAATTATAAATATCGCCAGTGACTGGACATATTAGTGGACACGTATGTAATAAATCATTACAGAATACCAATTAGGCAGATATATTAGATATCTGAACTTTGGTCATAAATATAGAAAATGAGAAAAATTCATAAGAGAATTTCTTTTAAGGTGGACCTTCCTTGTCCGTGTGGTGACGGAATAAGAATACGTAATGTCACCACCCCTATTCATCCCGTGGGTGTCGTAAGAGCCGACTAAGGGAACAAACTACGCAGGACAACAGCACTGCAAAGAGAAGGAAAACTTGAAACAAACCCTATACCAACCCATCTGGCCAGCGTGGTATAGTAGGCCAAAACCTCCTTTCTAAGGAGAGGCCTATGTCCAGCAGTGGACTGTTATAGGCTGTTGATGATGATGATGATGTGGACCTTCCAATCCTACAAAGGTGGATGATGCATGCCAGCGCATCCCTACGATTTATGTTGTAATTTGTTTTTGTTTTAAAGTAGAACTAATTTACTTATAAAACAATTGTTACTAACACATTTATGGAATATATTATGTCTGAAATAAATTTATTTATTAATGAATGATAGCCAAAACCTCCTTTCTAAGGAGAGGCTTATGTCCAGCAGTGGACTATTAAAGGCTGTTCATGATGATGAATGATATATCTGAATCTTGTTACAAATATTTTACAGAAATATAATTATAAAATAAATGATTAAGAATAAGTGAATATCAGATAATTGCGTGTGGTGACGGATTAAGAATACGGACTGTTGCCACCTCTATTCATCCCATGGGTGTCGTAAGAGCCGACTAAGGGAGCAAACAACGCAGGACAACAGCACTGCAAAGAGAAGGAAAACTTGGAACAAACCCTAATTTTTTAAACACTAATTATAATTGATGGGTAGTGTAATTATTAAATGATTTATAAAGTTAATCAAGTATACCTAATTGTTTTTGATCGCTTTCATGTAGGTATCTAATATAGTAGTCAATCTTTTTTTATTTATTGTTTTATTATCTTTTTTCTTTTAAGATTGTTTAAACATTTGTAATTTTTATATATAATAGATTTCAATTGTGGCTTATTGATATAGTTATTTATGGTCCAACGTACTGAGAATGCGTAAATAATATTTTTTTTATAATAATGATATTTATTGTAGGAAGTCAGTGCCTTCTTAAAGACAACGAAAACAAATATGTAGTAGGGTGTGTGACATTATTCAAGTTTTTATCATTTCACTATATTTTGTAGTATAGTAGTAGCTTTCAACATCATTAAATCCCAAATCTTTAATAATAAGAAAAAGATACTACGCCACTTACTACTATGCTGAGTGTAGTGGGTTCGATCCCCACATGAGACTTTGTGTGATCCACAAACGGTTGTTCTGAGTCTGGGTGTTCTTTTTGTGTTTTAAGTCCCCCGCGACACAGGATATATTCCTAATGTGGGAGTTGTCTTTTTCAAAAAAAACAAAAAAAATAATTAAATAACTGTAATAAAGTCTAGGTGTAAGACTACTATAGTGTTGCTGGACAAATTTGCTTATTACTCTGGCAACTGGACAAGATTATCTGTGAACATAATACTGTATCAAAGCATGGTCACTACCCATCTCCTATTGATCATCTCAGGAGTGTGGTAATGACCACAGATTTTTCTTTGCCAAACATTGGAAGTCAAACTATATGGCTACGGCTGTGTACGGCAGGTACACATATAGAAAAGATCGTGAAGGAATGTATGAAAACGACTTTTGTCTTTTTTATAGTTGGGATACAAAATCATAAAAAGCAACTCAACATTGTTAAACAAAACAATGATATTCAAATTATAAATGACTCTTTTAATTTAAAATGTATCAGTCAACTGGGCCTGCGTCACTCGCTGCATGAAGCTTACAAAAGGTTGATTGACAGCTACGATTGGCCATAAAGTGATAAGGGTCGAACCAATTGACGTTTATCGGACGTATTGTGACTGTTGGATCCTTTGAATTTTTTCATTTAAAATTGACTTTTTTGTTTTAATTACTAAAGTTGTTTAGTTCAATTGACTAGAATGTTGGCTTTGTGAACTTTATACAAACAATTTGGTCCTCCTACTGGTTTAGGCCACGATGCAGTATCTCGGCCTGATCGTCGGAAGATGTTGCTTCAATGAGCACTTTCGACAGCTACCTCCAAAGGCAATCGACCCTGCGTCTCTCTTTGGATTACTTTACCCAAACGGGGAATATCCACAAAATAACATACATAAACAATTAAAAACGGCTGGGTCGCCTTAACAACCAACTTTTTCACAACAAAATACCATTCTTAGTAATATTGGTTTTTAAATACTTCATTAAAAATTATAAAAATTAAAAGATAACCCTTACTGTATGAAAAAAGTATTTTAAAAAGCAATGTTAGGTCATGTAATTAAAGGCACAGAACATATATTATTGTATGGGTATAACGAAAGATACATTAGCTGTCAGTCATATTGAGAAACGTGCCACGCTCCGTCTCAAGAGTATTTATAGTTATTTAATAATTTTGTTTTTTTTTATAACAAACATTTCTGTATGTGACTTCGTAGTTAATAATTGCATCGTCTGTCAAACGTATTAATAATAATAATTGATTTGTGAGATATACATATCTATTCAAAATACAAGGGGACGCAACGGAGGTTGCGCTGCACTTAAACCGAGTCAAATTGGAAATATAAACTATTGAGGAACCCACTTTAATACGCATATTTTTTTAAATCAAAATTCGTTCAACAGATTAGAAAGCTCTCAGTAATATTTTTTATCCAACTTATACAAACAAAAATTAGGTTGTCTTGTAAATCAATTTGGTCGGCCATTTATTGTCGATCGTTACAAATTGCGTGTAGTTGGCACATTAACAAAAAACAGTGACGATTTGGAAGAATATATGGGTGACACCGGCTTGCGCAATGGGGCGATTTATTGTGAGACACGATGAGGTTAGGTCGTGGACTATTCCAGAGGATTTAGGTGTAATAGGTGTCACGTAAGCCGACGATTTAGAAACTTTTTTTACTTAAACAAGTACAAATGAAGGTTCTGGAAGCCTATATTGATTTAATTTTGTTTGATTAAATAATCTAACTGCATATTTCAAATTGACGGGTCTGTCGGGCTAGTGGTTAGTGACTCTGACTGCTAAACCGGAGGTCGTTCCTTCGATTCCCACCGAGGACAAATAATTGTGTGATGAGCACGATCATTTGTTCTGTGTATTTACAAATATATAATTATGTTTATCAGAAGTCTGGTTACCATAGCACCAGTGAGATGTGTGAGTGTTATTAATTAAGTAATTTAAAATATAAGTAGAAAACACAGCCACGAAATAGCCTTTACAGTTTCTATTTGTGCTGCAAGTTTAGTTTGAAACTCTCCACTTCCTCTGAGTCTGTACTATTTTAAATCGATATAATACGACAAAACGTATTCTAAAAAAGCTACTTTGTGGCAACCCCGGGGCAATAATATGTCCATGGGCTTGTTATTGCTCCGGGGTTGCCACAGACAGGTAACATTATATTACTAATATAATGTTACCTGTTATATTGAGTGTCGCACTTATTGTAGTTTTTTTACTTAGATTTGTAATTTTTATTTTATTTTAGTGCTCTTTGTCAGTATTGTTTGAAGTCGGTTCAACTTCTTTTTTAATTCATTTTTTTTACCATTTTCAGTCAAAGATATGTTTATAATGAGTAGATAAGTATTACATATATATATATATATATATATTTAAAACACTACGTACTGTAATGTATATTACCAAACTGTAGTATGTTAGATTATATTCATCATCAGCCTATTGCAGTCCATTGCTGGACATAGGCCTCTCCCATTGCACGCCACTTAGATGGATTTTGGGCTTCTCGCATCCAGCTCCTGCCAGCCATCTTCCGCAAATCGTCACTCCACCTGGCCTGTGGGCGTCCTACACTATGTTTGCTGAGACGCGGTCTCCACTCAAGAACTCGTTTTCCCCAACGGTTTTCGGTTCTGCGGCTAATATGGCCAGCCGAGATTATATTAAATATAGTTTAAAAAACCCCTTACTTTAATTAGACCAGGTAGTAAGATGTTACATTTAAAACCGAAAATATATTGTTGTCTACATTACTTAATTAGCCACCACTAGCAGTAGCATTTTTTTCTTCACATTTGTATGGAACCAAAGGGAATATATACCCTTTCAAATAAAAAAAATCTAAATCGTTTACAAATGAAAGAGTTTTGAAGTAACAGTAATTTTTGTCTAAATAATAATAATAATAATAATATATCTCACACACTCCCTCACGGCCATCTGATCCCAAACTAGGCAGAGCCTGTACTATGGTAACCAGACCGCTGATAAACATACTTATATATTTCTAAATACATACATATTATAGATAAATTACACCCAGACTAGTATTATTAGATTATTATTATTATTAATTTAGATTATTATTAATGTTTTGTAATCTCATTTATTACTATCTTGTGCCACTTGTGGGTTTATTATTATCTCTGTAACCCAACACAAACACCTAACAAATATCTTGAAAGAATAAAACAAGGTCAATACATGGTTAGATTTTTGAAAAAGTTATCGTCTAACTCCTAAAGACAAAAGACCCATCTATCATCAGCTCAGTAACATGACATAAAGACTACTAAACGCAAATACCTATATATCTACAGAAACATTCTAAAACACGTTGTTGGGTCTAAAATTTGAGGGTTTTCCTCGATTTCTCTAGGATCCCATTATCAGATTTTGATTTGGTGATAATGAGACCATCTTATAAGTATACCCTTTCGATTACAGAAAGAAATTTGAAAATAGGTCCACAATTGACAGAGATATTACGTAACAAACATACAAAAAAAAAACGAAAAAACCCAACGGAACTGATAACCTCCTCTTTTGTGTTTTTGAAGTCGGTCAAAAAGAGTAACCATTTTGAAAGTAAAAAAACCAAATTGTTATGATATCCAAAATGATCATAATTATTAGCCGGTAAAGACATTTAGTTAATGACTTAAATTTATAATGTAGATAAACAAAATAACGGACGCTTTAACGACAGTGTTTTGCGATTATCACAGGATATTTGGCATTCGTTTAGTGATGCCGTGCCAAGTCGCACACTAGGCACTGACGCCTTTTCATATTATCCAATATTGTTGTGGAATTTTAGGAATATTCTACCCGCTATGTGTTGTTATTATGACCTCTACATGCCCGTGACGTATTGAACCAGACTAGCGACACGTCGTTCCATTCTTTTGAGTTTTTACTTATGTTGGCAGCCCTTATCTGCCTCTGTTTTTTTTTATTCTAGAGGTTTCATATATTCTGGCAATAGCTTATTTAATTTATAGGTCTACCCGCTATTCTACTGAATTTGTTGCTTACATTCTCAAAACTACTTCTACGGAAAACATACATTTCTAACTATTAAATTCCATTTTCAAGCTTTCTATTCAAGATATAGTATATTCTCAGTTATATATGTTATCAGGTATAATTGGCAAAACTATAATTTTCGACCTTTTGCCTATCCTTTTGGGGATATATGACATAAACTTATTTTTGACACTAAAGTGTGTACCGGTATGTATACCTCAAAGACAACTTTTTTAATCAATCTCACAAGAGAAGCTTAGATCAGAATAAACATTTTTAAAGTATTTATTTTTTCAACTTACTGCCGAGAATTTAAGAGAAAACTAATTAAGACCTGCTAACATAAAATCGATTTTGAAAAAGATTCTTGAATAATTTATAATTATTTATTACTAGATGATTAGAATAATAATAACCCATACAAATGCTAAAAAATGCAAACTACGCAGGACAACAGCACTGCAGAGAGAAGGAAAACTTGACACAAACCCTATACTAACCGTCTGGCCAGCGTGGTATAGAAGGCCAAAACCTCCTTTCTAAGGAGAGGCCTATAATAATAATAATAATAATAATATAATTTATTTTCTCACCACAACATGATAACAATTACAATAACCAAAACAATAACAAAATAGGAATCAATAGTGTGGGAGACTGGTACCTAAGGTAGGCTTTTGGCCTGTATTTCAGGTCACCAGGTCTTCCCCTCTTTACATTGTTTTAGGATTTATTCTTAACAAATTGTGTAGGTTTTAGATTGCATTTCGTATGTGTGTGCACGTGTGTGTGTGTGTGTGTGTTTATGTGTGTGTGTGTGTGTGTGTGCGCGCGCGCATTCGTACGTGTGGGTGTGTATGTGTGCATGTGTATGTGTGTGTCTTTTGTTCTGCGTTTGCATGGTATCACTACCCAGGGATATCAAGAATTTTTTCTGTTTCGCTGTAATTGAGTTGTTGGAGCCAGTTTGTTAGTTTCATTTTGCAGTGTTTTTTTGTTAGGTGGAGTATGCCTAGGGTACCGTTTATTTTATTATATAGGAAACCTCCAAGGTGACAAAAAAAGCGCTTTGCAAATTTTGTGCGTTGGGAGTGTTGGAGTCGATCTACTGGATTCACTCGCCTTCTATTGACAGGACATGGTGGATGATAATCCAATAGGCTATGTTGCCTAAGTATTGTTGCTAGCAGGAACAGTTGTCGTACTGTAAGGACTTTAGTGTCTCTGTATAATTGGTGTGTGGGGTAGCGATACGGAAGATGGTAGGATACTTTGAGGATAGCTCTCTGCGTTCTCTCTAGGTCTATCATGTTGGATTTTGGCGCTCCTCCCCAGGAAGTGATGCAGTAGGACAATAAGCCTATGTCCAGCAGTGGACTATTAAAGGCTGTTGATGATGATACAAATTCTAACTTTTATTTAAGAAAAATAGATGGAACTATTCTATTCTTTATTCCATATTAGAAGATAGAAGTTGCTTAAAGAGTAACACTACTTAATATATGTATAAACGAGTAGATTCACTTAAAGTAGCGATGATGGTACGCTTTGTTTACAAGAATTATTAATCAGTTACTTAAAACATAATGCCAGAGTATGTTGCCGACATGATAATGTGTTACTTAACTTATACTAAATAATCTAAGGAAATTCATAAATCACCAAGGCCTTTAGAATATTTATAAGCGATTAGCTTTACCCTACCAAGCTTCGCTATCGTACATTGAAATTGCAATGATGGTAAATAAGGAACAAAATTGATAAAAACAATCCTTGAAGCGGTGCAGAAATTTTTGAATGTGTACACAAACCAACCTAACATGTATATGTATAAATCTATACTAATATTATAAAGCTGGAGAGTTTGTTTGTTTGTTTGTTTGTTTGTTTGAACGCGCTAATCTCAGGAACTACTGGTCCGATTTGAAAAATTCTTTCAGTGTTAGATAGCCCATTTATCGAGGAAGGCTATAGGCTATATATCATCACGCTAAGACCAATAGGAGCGGAGCACCAATGAGGAATGTTTCAAAAATGGAGAAAATTTATTACTATTGAGAGACGCAGACGAAGTTGCGCGGGTCAGCTAGTACTTAATATGGATAGATATCTTGGCTTACGGTATGAATTTTCTTGCTTACATGACTTCCCTGCAATATGCAATTTGACTTACCGTTAATGTTTAAATTCCCTAATCCATCCTTATAAACCATTCCTTTGGTTCTATAGCCTCCCTTCAAATCTACCTTTCGTTTCAGTGTCCCCCAACTTCATATCTAATCCCTGAAGTGCCCGGTCGAACGTTTAATACATCTCTGCCTATATCTATGGGGACGTCGGGAGCCTATGTATGAACATGTATACACCTAAGAAAAGGGCTAAATTTAATAATTGCTAGTTTACAGAATAACCTTAATATCTAAGAAAGTACCTCTATCTATACTAATATTATAAAGCTGAAGAGTTTGTTTGTTTGTTTGTTTGTTTGAACGCGCTAATCTCAGGAACTACTGGTCCGATTTGAAAAATTCTTTCAGTGTTAGATAGCCCATTTATCGAGGAAGGCTATAGGCTATATATCATCACGCTAAGACCAATAGGAGCGGAGCATCAATGAAGAATGTTTCAAAAACGGAGAAAATTTATTACTATTGAGAGACGCAGACGAAGTTGCGCGGGTCAGCTAGTTAAGTATAAAAATCCATTTAGTCGAAGCAAGTTCTATAAAACTGAAAGATTACTTTGCGTCGGCGTACGAGCACCGACCAGCAGCGGGGGAAAAGAAAACAGCGGCGCGAGGAGATGGTCGTGCCGGTCCTTATCTAAAGCTTCTAAAAATTTATGAAGCATTCATCTCGGTTAAGACACTTTGTTTGCAAGTACACTGGGCAGCCATGTGCCCCTATAAAATATTCCGCGGTACTTATAATATTACGATGTCGGCTAAAGTATTACAAAGTAGCCCTTACTGTGAGCTTTATATCTTATCTGTATGATTGAGAAAGTGCACTGAACATAGTATTTAAAGTAAATTGAGGACGGTTTTGTGGTTTATTTTTAATGGATTTGGTGATAAAGCGAGCGGTCTCATAAAAAATGTTATATCATTGATTTAAAAAGGAGTTACATCCAAGATATAAACTTGGAAAAGGAAATAAAGACTCAATTTCAATTACTGAAAACCATAATATGAAAAGTGATTTTGTATGTCTTAATAAATACGAAATCAATACGATGAAGATATGATATAAAAACATCGATTTGAATATATTTAATTTCATTGATAATATTTAGTGATACGACTTATGAGTTAAATAAAAAGGAAAAAATAAACCAAAAATAACAAATTATATGTCGGCGTCGAATAACAAAGTTATTTAAGAATAAACGCAAGTTTTTGCGTAACGTCATCGTGCCACTCTCCGAGTCAGACGAGGTGGGAACGGACCGATACGAACGGACGATAAAAAGGAGCACGCAGTGCGGACAGACACAGTTTTGATCAAGGCGCTCGCTCCGTCCACATAAAATTGTGACACGGTTCACACCTGAGTCGTAATAATTGCTTGTTAAAGTTTTGTTGCACTTATTATTTGCTGTGTGTCACATCAACAGCCTATAATAGTCCACTGCTGGACATAGGCCTCTCCTTAGAAAGGAGGTTTTGGCCTACTATAACACGCTGGCCAGACGGGTTGGTATAGGATTTGTGTCAAGTTTTCCTTCTCTTTGCAATGCCGTTGTCCTGCGTAGTGGGATGAATAGGACATTCCGTATTCTTAATCCGTCACCACACGGACGCGTTTGCTGTGTGTATTATTTGATTATTAGTAGTAATTATTTTATTGTAATTCTTTTGTGATTGAAATAGTTTGCATTGTGTTAATTATTGAAGAAGTTTTATTTCAATTTAATAAAATAATTTAAAACAAGATTGAAGTTTAAAATCACTCAATCAATTGAGGTTGAAAATGACTAAAGAAGGGTCAAAAACTGGCGTTGGCCACTTCAGGATAATCGTCCACTGTCACCGGTATTAGAACGGATTTCGGTTCCATCCGAAATATAATAAAAGAAAAAAAGTAAAAAAACAAATTATAAGTCACTCGCACGTCCTTTATTTAAATTGCTGCTCAGCGTTAATGCTGATGGCAAAAAGAAGTACAGCAAAGTATAGTTAAAAATCGGTTTTATACAGTATATTATTTTAAGTTACTATTTAATGGAAAAAATTCGTGAGACTTGAGCCATTGGCCCATTTAAAAGCAGAAAAAAATGATTTTCGAACACTTAAACGCTGTTATTGAAAAAAATTATAGCTAAGAATGTCCTTTCCTTTCTAACAAAAAATGTACAAATGCCCTAAAATACAGGACTAACCGTCCCCAGAGTCTCATTTACTTTCTCGATGTCGTTATTGAAATGAGATACCATTGGGTCGTAGCAAGTAAATCTACCTGAACATCACTAAATTGTCTCAGACTGGTCTTTACGTAATATATTTTACATTATCTATAGATAGACAAATTTGTCTTATCAAGGTCGGTTTTAGTTTATTAGGACTGAACATTGCGTACTGGATAATTTATGTATATCTGGGTTACCTGGTCAGTACTTGTTTCTACTAGATAACGGAAAGAGCGTTGCAAGTTCTTCTGTTTCCTGTCGAATTTACGAGATCATTTAGGGTTAAGATAACAGCCGGCCGATGTCTGCTTGATGGCAATCGTCCTTGTGAATGTAATTGTAAGAAAAGTTAATATAAGTAAGTAAAGAGGTTCAATTGGCTACGGTACGGGATACTGTAAGTCTCGGGCAAAGGGGATTTAGACTGCAAAACCGTGTGGTGATGGTGACGTGGTCGGTTTCGTGTAGTGACGGTTTAAGAATTCGGAGTGTCAGTACACCTATTCATCCCGTTGGTGTCGTAAGAGGCGGCTAAGGGAGCACACTATACAGGACAATAGCACTGGAAGGTCAACTTGAAATAAACCCTGTACCAACGAGCATGGCCTGCGTGGTATAGTAAGTCAAAACCTATTTTATAAGGAGAGGGCAGTGGGCTACTAAAGGCTTTTGATTATGACGAACCCGAAGAAGCTAGTGTGGTGTACTCGCAAATACAACGGCCAGTTCTTTTAACTCTTCTTTTTCTGTTTACCTGAAATATTAAATTAAATTTAGTTCCGTTATATTCTTTGGTTTGTTACAAATTGCATTTTTTTTCTTAGCATGTTTCTTTTTATATTTCTAGTTTAGTTAAAATTATTATTTAGTGCTTGCCTTCTCCACTTATATTTACGTAGACAATGTTGTTACCTTGGGAGAGTCCTGGTATCCACAACACAAGGTTAAATCTTATCATGGGTACCGGAGTTCTACTCCTACTTGTTTCAAAAGTATTTTTGTTATTTTTGCATAATTCGAACTTTTGTTACACTTTGGTTTTAATAAATATCTAATATAATCTAACTTGTCAAGGTTTTCGTTCAGATTGATATTCAAGAATATTCAAGGCTTTATAATTTAACCTAACCAGAGCAAAACCTAATCGTAAGAAAATATAGAGACTTAAGATATAATGCATCGTGTTTATGGTATCATGAGGTTAAGTTACTTATTACAGGTATTTTAGGAGCCCGTTGTAAGCGCTTGTCAGTGAGGTGTCATGATGGTCGAATAGGGATTTATCCAAGACCATGTACAATAGAATGTTAAGTAATAAGCCGGTTCAAACCTTCCCCACTAACTAAATTTGTATACTCTCTGACAGTAAGAAATACGTAAAATAAACAGCTTGACTTCAATGTGTCATTCGCACTGTGTAAGTCTTTCTTTGAAGACATGATTACTTACAAACAGTAAAATCTATAGTTCGCTCTTTGCCAGATTAGAGTAGGTACCAACATGTATGTGAAATTATCCGAGCCATCTAACTGGGTTCTTACCGTCATCCTAAACTGTATTGAACGGTACAAGTAGTTTCGTCGATAATGGCGATAGCGAGGTAACTAAATCATTAAACATCAGTAACTTATAATAATATTTAACTTCATGTTCAACTTTTCTTATCTAAAACCTTACTTAAAACCGCTAATTAGGTTTTATATCATTCTCACGGTGTAGAAAGTTTCCAACAAAAGAACAAGAACAGTTTCATTTCATTTTCGAGTTTGTTACCGACAGCGAGAAGTTACATTCACGATGTCGCAAACGAACTTTTAACTTCCCCCATACATAATTAACTTCTAAAAAAGTGTTTTCGACTTCAATGTGTTTAAGTGATGATGAATTATAATGAATGTGGATTATGTGCAACCTCGAATGCAGCTATTTCTATCTGAAAAAGTATTTTATAAAGTATTTTATTTCTATCTGAAAAAGTATTTCTATTTCTATCTGAAAAAGTAGGTTATATTTTATATTAGTTTGTTTGCAAATGGCTTTATTGCGACACACACACACGCATGAACGCACGCACATACACGCATGCCCGCACGCACGCACACACTCGAGATGTAAACCTCGCCTGTTGTGAAGTCGTCAAATATCATTACGAACCTACTATTTTTTTTTTAGATTATTAAGCCTGCCTTCCTGTTCCTGAATGTTCTTTTTAAATAAATTTTTGTTACTCACTTTGACTCAATTTTATCATAAATTTTATGCACTCCAAAATGTTTTGCTTCTACATGTACAGTTACATTCTGAACATGTTAAAAGTGTCGCTTGACCACATTTTAAACTGATATAAAATGTGGGTACTAGAGAACACATTATAATCGTGCTAAAATGTACATCTATTATTCTGAATTTCAATAAACCATTTTATTTGTAAATGGATCCATAATATTTAGAAACGTACGTAAATAAATATTGAGAAACGTATTTAGCTACGTTTTAGAACGTCAATAGCACAAAGTAACTTTATTTTAGGCTTCACACACCAACTGTCAGAGAAAACAGACCAATCGTTCATTAAATACACAAGAGAGAAGTTGGTTTGACTTTACTATACAAATCGGAGCCAGGATCGGCCAACGCGTCCGAGGACCAATGTTTGGCAAGTCAATGTTTGATCCACAAATACTGAGCCTCTTTTTGCACCAGATTATCAATTTGCATAAAAGGTGTTCTACAAACGTTTGATATTCATATAAAGTTAGTTGCACACATCTTGTCAGGTAAGTAATAAATGAATTACAGGAATGATTCGATGAACACAGTCTTAGCACCAGCTTTCAAATAAAATAAGAATCATTAAAATCGGTTCACCTAGTCAAAAGTTCTGAGGTAACAAACATTATTAAAATACAGTCGAATTGAGAACCTCCTCCTTATTTTGAAGTCGGTTAAAAAGAATACATTTACCTGCTTTACGCCTTAACTATTCACAAATGAGTGTCTCTTCATATATATATATATATATATGAGATATAAAATTACCCTTTATTTACATTCCCAACAGCGCTAAACAACACAACAATAGTAACATTCTCGGGCAATATGTATGTATAATTTCATCACATCACATCAACAGCCTTTAATAGTCCACTGCTGAACATAGGCCTCTCCTTAGAAAGACGGTTTTGGCCTACTACACCACGCTGGCCAGGCGGGTTGGTATAGGGTTTGTGTCAAGTTTTCCGTCTTTTTGCACTGCTGGTGTCCTGCGTTGTTTTGCGCCCTTAGTCGGTTCTTACGACACCCGCGGGATGAATTGGGGTAGTGACATTCCGTATTCTTAATCCGTCACTACACGGACAATGTATAATTTACGTAGATATAATATAATAAAAATAAAATTTACATTAGATTACGAAAGACGATGTCATGTGATCAAGGAAAATTGAAGAAAATGAACTCACTGCACAGATCTACCGTGATCTTGTATCCCTTACGATCCCTTAAGGTGCAAATTGTTCAAATATTTCGCAAGTAACCCTTAACTACGAGTACACAAGCAATTAACAATAAGCTGACCAGTGACCGCACGATTGAATGAAACTGTTGAGACACTAGTGGCCTATCTTGATAAATATTAATTATCGGTTTACAGATATAAGATAAATTGGTTACTATCAGTTCTCGATTATATATAATAATAATATAATAATATTCTACCACATTAATATAACGCTATTTGGTCCCAAACAAAGCAGAGCTTGTACTATTGGCTACTAGACAACTGACAAATACATATCTACATTTTTTTTTGTAAATACATACATACATATTACATATTATACATAGAAACATCCAGACCAAATCAAACAATTAATGTTCATCCACACAAATGTTTGACTTGAGCGGGAATCGAACCCGCGACCTTTTGAATAGCAGTCCATTACACAAACCACTACGATATCCGGTCGTCGGATTACATTTTTATATTCAGTCTTATCACTCGGAAAATGTAAATTGTATGTAATGGTTCTTCGATTGGGAAGAGTATTAAAATCTAGTGAGAGACACATTTGTTGCTTATTCTTTAATTTATTTTTTCCTATTTTCCATCTTATTGTTTGACCATATGATGCGTAATATAGCGTGCAAGGCTGTTATTATCTAGGAGGAGGTAGGAGTAATTATTTGTTACTAAATATTTATCGCTTTTAGTCAAGCTGCGAAATATTCACCATTACTTTTAATAGAAATAACATCACGATTTATGCAATATGACTTTTTATAGTGTCCTAAAATAGAAAGATATACAAGTTTGATCAATTTGTATATCTTTTTTCATACTATTTGTATAATTTGTATATCTTTTTTCATACTATTTGTATAATTTGTATATCTTTTTTCATACTATTTGTATAATTTGTATACTATCAACAAAGATACAAATATCTAACAGGATACTCACGAAACACTATCGACTTACCGGTCAATAGTAACAACATAGTCCACCGTCCGCAGAGACATCATTTATATCAATTTAATACAAGCTCCATTAATTACACCGACATCTATTTTATTACACAATACATTTATAATACAAATTATGATTTTGAATTTAATTCAGTTTTGAAATTTCACCATAGAGGACACTGTCGATGATTATTAAAATACAATTTTAATATTTTACACTTTCTTTATCATGACTAGTGCTGGGGACAGTTTTTGACATAATGTGTATGACATACACCAAGGGTTTACTGTGTCCAAAAACACATATATAATATTAAATGATAAATGATATTTATTTCTGTAAGTAAATCTTTTCAGATATTTTTACAAGTCGGACTTTATAGCTAGAAGGAGCCGGCATTTCCTAAGACTCACTCTGGGAAGAAACGCCGAAACAAACCACAGAGGTGTCTTTTTTTTTAAGTCCGTAAATAAAGTTAAATAAAACTGTGCGAGTACAGTATAGGGTCTGGATAGGCCTTTTGAGGAAAGGAGATATATAATGGCAATGAATATTTTTTGCTTGAAAATCGTTCCCTAACTAATTAAAAATATATTTTTTATACTAAGACAGTTTATTATATCGCTACTTAATGTCTTATGGCCATAGCAAATGTCCATCCGGATCGATTCCGGTCAGGTTTTAAAAGTTTAAGACTTTTTGGTTTAGCAAATGCATTTTTTTTGTTCGAGAAGACGGGACACCTGATAGAAAGTGACCATCGCCGCCCATGAACGTCTGGAACTCAGGAGTCACAAACGCGTTGCCGGCCTTTTAGGAAGGAGTACGCTCTTTTCTGTAAGGTTTGAAAGTCGTATCGATCCAGAAATACCGCAGCCGATAACCCTCAGATAACAGCTTTTAAATACTGATCATTGATGTGCTGACTTTTGAGAGGTCTTCTGTTCTAGTGGTTATTGATCCTAAGAATTTGACCAGAGTTCGTCAGCTGAATTCTAATCTAAAAAAAATTGATGATAATAATCATCATAAATATTGACTGATATAGCGTAGTGGTTTAAGCGGTCGCCACGCCGCTTTCTACTGCGCGAGTGTTGTGGGTTCGATCCCCACATGGGACACCACTTTGTGTGATCCACAAATTATTGTTCTGAGTCTAGGTGCTCTTTGTGCCCGTTTCATGTATGTTTGTAAAGGCCCCCGCGACACAGGATATATATTCTTAATGCGGGAGTTGTCTTTAAAATAAAATTATAGGCATATTTATCAGTAGCCTACCAATATAGTAAAGGCTCTATCTAGTTTTTCGTGACGTTTCTCAAATTATATTATGCATAGTGCTTTTATGAGCAACCCACTTTAACAAAAGACCTTAAAAAGTGATCATACTGGGCCCCAACATAGACTTAAGAGGACGCATTGGAAATTTTGGCATCAGTGATCTCAATTTTTGTCAGTAATTACGAAACGAATGAAAATATAAGTTGGTGAACTGAATAGTTCATGATGAAAACCTTATTTTGTTAGTTTTCAATACACGATTAGGTAACTTTTGTAACAGAGAAAAATATATCAAACATACCTCTTTTTAAAAAGAGATTTACATTTTATGGGCAAACGGGACCGATTTAAGCCTCTTAACTTTCTCTGTAGACGAGTCTATACATACTCTTTAAAATTGTAGAAGGAATTTCTCAAATTATAATTTCTAACTAATTAAAATAACAAAAAGCATTTTGTCGTTTACGTCCTTTAGTTATAAGCTAACGTGCGTATGCAATCCTCGCCCCGCTGAGACGCTCAGTCCCCTCTTGACCATTGTCAGCGACAGGTCTGTCACACTTGACACTGAATTTATTTAGCGGTTTTATTAGAATAAAAATGGAAAAAACAAAACAATGGAGTCGTCATCTTGCAATAAAAATCAAGAAATGTCGGCTAGCTTTTTAGGGTACGTATGAAAAATTCCTAAACCTATTTCAATAATATAACGTTTTGTAAAAGCTATATTATCTATCACTGAAACACTTTTTTTTGTATCTTCTAGAAATCAAAACGACACTTCCGAATTATGCAGAGTTGCAAAATGTGTTTCCCGCGTAAGTTTTTGTTACTATGTATTTATCAATATTGATTATGTGGTACAATCAATATAATTATATAATGACATTGCAGTTAAAATTAAAAGAACTTTTTTTTTATTTTAGATCTGCTGATACTGATGACAATTATATCTCACATAACGAAGGCATTCCTGTAGCTATAGTGAGTATATTAAACAATTTTGTTCTTTATACATAACCGACGTATTAGTCGAAATATGTTATCTCTGAAGTACTAGGCCCTATTTTTTTTTCAGATAAGCAGACAGTGTTCGAGTGGTAACGTTTCTACAGAAATGTCAGTTGAACGCCCTACTGAGCCACCAGTAAGTACTCGGTTTATATGTATAAGAACACAATAGATAAGTATATAGGAGATTAGGCCGGAGAAATGTTTTAGGTGGCACTAGACTCACCACTATTAGAATAAAACTCTTGCGTGTTCGTATACGTGTATATTACTACACTTATTACTTAGTACACAACAATACATTTCCACTTAGCTATTAGCGCGTGCGGGCACGTCCTTCCTACCTACCTACGTACCTATGCGGAACTGAACCATCACAACATAAAGAAAATAAATTAAGTATTTCAAATTAATATTTTTTTTTCAGATTAAGAAAGAAACACAATATGTCAACCATTTTTTAAAGAAATTTTGAACATTTCTCAGACCAAGTCTTCGTTTGAATGCACTTCTCCAGGAAAAACTCTCGAAGTTACATCTGAGAGAAAAGTAATGTTAATACCTACGTAAGTAACTTAGGTATTCACATTTCTCCTCATGACCCATAGACCCCCGCGCCATCACATTCCATGCACGATATTGATACTTATTTTTTATATTTGTTTCAGATTGAGCGGGAGGTGCAAGATATAGGCCATAGAATAATAGATGTGAACTATTTTGTAACAGAACTTGTAAAATTCTCCGAACACAAGTCTTTGTTTAATTGTGGATTAGCCACATTAAAATTAGAGTCTGAACATCGCGTAGGCTTGCAATCTGAATTTACATATGTTTACAAATCGTCATTGGCTGATATAAACAAAGACGCCGTTGCTGGAGTTATGGCTGCTGGTTGTGGTCGAGCACAGCTCAGTCAATTTTTGTCTGGAGTAGGTTTACCCAATATATCTGATTTCACATACAATAAAATGCATAATGATATCTGTGATGACTGGGAAGAGACTGCATGGGATGAGATGAAAAAGGCTGGCGAAAGAGAAAAATAAGCTGCAATAAAGGAAGGGAGAGTCAATAAAGACGGTATACCGCTAGTAGATGTCATTGTAGATGGCTGCTGGTGTAAGCGATCTTACCGGACTAATTATACCGGAAATTACTATTAACTGTTCAGCGAAAAGTTTATGGGACAAGCCCCAGATTGTCCATAAAAAGCATGAAAATGCAATAAATGAAAAAAGACTCAAGGCCAAGCTCAACATTAGAAAAAAAATCGTACATTGGTACCAAGAACGCTAAATTTGGATTATGGTGAAGTAGTCGACAAACCAGACTTGGACAAAGATACTTTAGAAAAAGCAAAAAAGACTTTTGTACAAAATTTATTAAAAACGAATGAAGAACGGAAAGAAATCGAAAAAAAGGACCATCCCACAAAGTGAATCTGCAGAATGGCTTGAACTACGTCGCAACATGTTAACCGCATCAAATTTTGGCAAGGTTATAAAGAAAAAGCAGACGAATTCTTGCCAAAATATAGTAAAAAATTGGCTTTACAAACCCAGCATCGACCATGTTCAATCTATTAGTCACGGAAAAAAATATGAAAAAATAGCACTCGAGCAACTAGCTTCAATGCATTAAATCAAATTAAAAAATTGCGGCTTGTTTATAGACGACAAATATACTTTTTTGGGTGCTACACCTGATGGGATCACCACTAGTGATATGATAGTGGAAATCAAATGTCCTATTGCACCATTTAAAAATGGCATAGAAGACGCAATACAAAATAAAAAAATGCATTTTTATAAAAACGAAAATGGTGAGGTGGTTATTAACCAAAGATGCGACTGGTATTTTCCGATAAAATAAAAACTGAGGTTATTGAAAAAGATGATGCATTCTGGAAAAAAGAGATGGAACCAAAGTTGTTAAAATTCTATTACGACTGTCTTCTTCCCGAACTTGTCGACCCCAGGCACACCAGGAATAAGCCAATTCGTGATCCGGATTACGTGATTGTTCATAACAATAAAAAGGCTGTGCCCGATACTTGCAACGAACAATTAGAAAATGCAACTATTTCGCAAAAAAACCATAACAAGGAAAATACTGATTCAACTTGCTATGAACAATCAGAGGCTAACATTGAATATGAGGCTGATAATTATATTGAAAATTTCAGCCATGTTGTTCCATTTTCAGAATTTTAATTTGTTTTGTTCTTAATTTTTTTAATTACTTCTAATTACGATAGTAAATATTGTATACATAATATGTGTTTTATTACACACACACACACATACACAATAATTTAATACTTACTATGAAGGTTCCACCCCTTTTTTTTCCTGTGCGGAAATCCCCTCAGATACCAAAAGACAAGCAATAAAAAAAAAATTGATAGGTATATCATAAAAAAAATATAAAGACACTCCAAGGATGTCTTTGTTCCGCGCCACCGCGGCTCGCAGTCGCAATCCACGTTACTTAGCGGGGTGTGTGCGGGTTGCGGGGCGCTTGTGCCCGGTTTTAGAATTATTGTTTAACAATTCGTCGCCTTAAAACTGATTTTATTTAAATTAGAAATGTGGTCCTGTGTAACTCACGACACATCTTTAGTATTATTAAGATACGTCACTCTAAGAAAATATGAATAAAATCTATACTTATAATATTATAAAGCTGAAGATTTTGTTTGTTTGTTTACTTGTACGCGCCAATCTCAAGAACTGCTGGTCCGATTTGAAAAAATCTTTCAGTGTTGGATAGTCCATTTATCGAGGAAGGCTATAGGCTATCATTACAGTAAGACAAATAGGAGCGCAGCACCAATGAAGAATGTTTCAACATAGGTTTTTTTTTTCCTTTTGAGAGCCTCCTTTGCGCTGCTTCCTTTCCTTGTGCGCTTCGTAAACGGAAATAGCTCCTTAACGTGCGTATCGAAGCTAGTTTATCTCTTAAAAAGATCCGTATTGGTATGAAAAGTTGGAATGTTATAAGTAGAGTGTGTGAAATGTCACTATCAAACAATAACATCTCATCTCACGGTTATTTACCGAACTGAACAAATAAACTTGACAACCATTCTGGTCCGCTTCACAAGTGGTCTTATTTAAGTATCAACTCGACATTTGCCGGCGCATATCGCGAAATCTATAGATGAAAAAACTTCACCTCGGATTCAATAGGTAAGTAGGTCAGGGCACTTGGAAATGGGTATGAATATATGTTTCAGAACTGAAACTTTCAAATGAAACCAATTTTATGTTCCTGCCCTCGTTGTTTAGTCTATCGAAAGAGCAATAGTGGAACAAGAGCTGTTGAATTCGAGTTTTATTGGTATTGAATGAAATAATGATATTTTCTAAGTGGCTGGTTGAATTGCTACATAAGAAGATAAAATCTGTGATTTTTTGTCTACATTACTTGGAATAAATTGGTTTTGTTTTAATTCCCGGACCAATACGACCTTCAAGAAAAGAGCGTACTCTTCTTCAATGGCCGGCAACGCGCTTGTGACTCCTGAGTTGCAGACGTTCATGGGCGGCGGTAGTCGCTTTTAATCAAGTGACCCGTGTGCTCGTTTGCCCCTCCTTAGTGGGAAGCTAAGGAATAAACTGTTTCTTTACTAATGTATGTATGTAATATGTGTGAACGAACTAGGTTATAAACGTGTATCTCAGCATGACAGTATTCGTGTGGTGACGGATTAAGAATACGTAATGTCACCATCTCTATTCATCCCGTGGGTGTCGTAAAAGTCGACTAAGAGAGAAAACTACACAAGACAACACTGGAAAGAGAAAGAAAACTTGAAACTCTAACCCTATACCAACCCGTCTGACCAGCGTGGTGAAGTAGACCAAAACCTCCTTTCTAGAGGCCTCTGTCCCGCAGTGGACTATACTATACTATAGGCTGTTGATGTGATGATGACGATGATCTCAGCATGAAGCGTCACCCCGTTATATGTAAATATTATGTAACAAAACGAAAATGCGATGGTAGATATTAATTTTAGAGAAGACCAAATCATTTGTGAATGTAAGTGTATGTATACATATGTGTGTGTGACCCAATCACATATTTGATCAACATTCAATCAATTTCAATTTCGTCATAAGACAGATTCTGCAAATAGGCATATACTTCCCTCTTGCACTCCGCTTTACTAAGAGGATATATGTTTTACGTTATATTAATAACGTGTAACGTGTTTGTATTATCTGGGGCAATAAGTATTATTATACTAATATAAATTTCAATTACATAATTATGTTCAATGAAACACACTGACATTTTTTTTTTCCAATATTTTAACGTCTAGTTTTAGAGGGCAAGGGAGCCAGGATCATAAGGGGATACCGCACGATCTCCTTTGAGGCGGCGAGTCCAACATGAAGGGACCGGATGACTCTTGCAGGAGACTCTACTCGGGAGTTGTGCGGTCCATGGCCCTTTACGGGTGCCCAGTGCGGGCGGGGGCCCTGAAGGCCAGCAACGTCGCGATACTGCGACGACCGCAGCGAGTGCTGGCCATCAGGATCATAAGGGGTTACCGCACGATCTCCTTTGAGGCGGCGAGTCTCCTGGCCGGAACTAAACCGTGGGACCTGGAGGCGAGAGCCCTTGCCGCCCTGTATCAGTGGCGCAAGGAGGCGTGGGAGTTGGGTCGATGTCCCGAGGTTCGAGAAATCCCAACTCCGCCAAGTCAACATAGGGGAGTGGAGGGAACGACTCGGGCAACCGAGCGCCGGGCACGCCGTCATCGCGGCGGTAAGAACCGTTATGAAGGATTGGCTCGAGAGGCGTCACGGGACCCTCTCATACCGACTGACGCAGGTGATCACTGGGAAAGGATGTTTCGGGGATCACCTGTGTCTGATCCGCAGGGAGCCAACGCCTGAGTGCCACCACTGCGATGGCCATACCGTGGACACGGCTCTCCACACGCTGGCGGAGTGCCCGGCGTGGGTTGAGCAGAGGCGAGACCTCGTGGCGGCCATCGGAGTGGGAGTTCTCTCGCTCGATAGCCTGATTGCGGCTATCGTGCGGAGCGAGAGTGCGTGGAACTCTGCCATCTCTTTCTGCGAGCAAGTTATGCTCGCGAAGGAGACGGCGGAGCGGGACTGGGAGAGGTTTAGAACTCTCCCGGCCCGCCAGCCCCGGGAACGGGCCAGGTACCGCAGGCGACCCAGGCGCCGGAGGTCGCAGAATGACCTCCGTCCTCCATAAGCGCAGGCCTGGGGGTGACAGGTGAGGCCATCTGTCACCCTAGCAGAAGCAGGCCGGGATGGCGGTATGTCGGGGCACCAGGGACTTCCTTTCTAGGGTATACCTGGTTCCCCGGCTATTAGTACCCGGCGAAGGCGTGCGGTTTTAGTCGGTTCGAGTCCGACATGCCACCGACAGGTGGTATCCGAGGGGATTTCCGCACGGAAAAAGAAAATGCCGGGATGGCGGCGAGCGCGTTGCGTAGCGCGAGGGAACATGGGGTTCCCACACGGGGGGGGTCGTCTACTCGTCTGTAGATGGCCCGAGGTATGTCGGGGCACCAGGGACTTCCTTTCTAGGGTATACCTGGTTCCCCGGCTATTAGTACCCGAGACGGCGTGCGGTTTTAGTCGGTTCGAGTCCGACATGCCACCGATAGGTGGTATCCGAGGGGATTTACGCACGGAAAAAAAAAAAAAAAGAGGGCAAGGGAGTAGACGGGTCCTCTGGTGGTGATTTACTTTTGTAAAGGTATCGGTCCGGATAAACCAGCCGAAAGTATAATAAAGACCGGTACCTACAAAAGATATTTATAGCACAAGAAGTACTAAGTGTGGTTTGCTGAACCACACTTAGTACTTTGGGACTCGGTAAGCCGTATGAACTAATTCACATTAATTGGAGGTGGAATTTCCTTTACCATGTTCGGAAGTTACAGGAACAATTGAGCTTTATCGAGTATCTTTCCAAGTGCTATTCATCCAATATGCCATGATCTTCCATCATAATTCATAATCTTTACAGAGGAGAGCAAAAGTTTTATGTTTTAAATATAAGTAGCTGAAACATTGTTAGTTTATTGTGTATCATCGAGGTATAAAATCAGTTCAATTCTCATTGTAAAATGTCTTTTTCTACATTACAAATAGTTATAAGTATACGACTTGGACTTGCTTGAACTATTGACTTCGCTTTCCTATCTATTCGCAGGTGATTCTTTTTCTTTTGAAAAAGACAACTCCCGCATTATTCTTATATCTTGCATTGCGGGGGACTTTACAAACATACATCATTTGAATATAAAGAACACCCAGACTCAGAATGACAATTTGTGGATCACACAAAGTGACGTCCCATGTGGGGATCGTACCCACAGCACTTAGCGTAGTAGGAAGCGTCGTGGCGACCGCTTAAACTACTACACCATCCGTGCAGCCCAGATTTTATTACTTCCTCTACATATCTGCTTTTTCCTTTTGATACCAATTTTATTAACTTTTAATTCTTTCTGTCCTGTTCTGTTTATTATTTCTACTGAAATTGGATTTCATACCTATTTGGTCCATCATACATTGAACAGTTTGTATTTAACGATAGAGTGTTTGATGTACTTACGTCAATGTCCTATAAGGTCGTTGTATAAAGAAACAGAAACATACTGTATGAAATGGAATGAAATGAAATCCTGTATCGCGATATGAAGAATTATCTCGCTGAATAGCCGATGTAGATGTACAACTTCCCAACATCAACCGTTTGGCCACGGCCCGCCAGGCATGATCACCTCGCCTGGTCAGAAGATCCTCCCTTTGTGTTAGAGGAACATGACACCCGTTCCTTCACACTCATATAACCTTATGGAATTATGAAATCCATGACATGAAGTAAATTGTGGGATTTTGAAGCAAAGTTTAATACCCGCTTTGGATATTATTGAACAAGACATGGCTATATTTGTAGTGCATATTGGATCAGTGTTATTGTTGCAACAGTTTCAATTATGGCCAGCACGTTTAATTTAACTGTAAATATTTTGGTTGCGATACTAATATTATACTAAAACATTGCTATCGTCTGTACACGTGTTCATTAATATAATAGTTGGAATATTATTAACAAGTCCATAACTAAGTGCAGGTGTTTCGTTTACTTTTCACTTTTGTTGGATAATTAATGGAGATAAGATAGTTCTTCCCTCGGTCTAATGGTTAGTGACCCTGACTGCTAAGCCAGAGGTAGTGGGTTCGATTCCCACCCAAGACAAATAACTGTGTGATAAATTTTGTTCATTTGTTCTGTATCTGGATGTAACTTTTTATAGTATGTATGTATTTAGAAATAAAATAAATATGTTTATCAGCAGTCTGGTTACCAAAGTACAGGCTCTGCCGAAGTTGGGATCAGACGGCCATGTGTAATGTGCGAGGTATTAATTATTATTTAAAAAAGTGAGCAGAGGTCTCGGTAAGCAGCAAAAATCTTAAAACCTTAGAAATAATCAAGGGGCCACCTTTTTCACCAAAATATGCAGATGGATAAAGGATTACTGAGCCAGTCAGCAGTCTTAGACTACACAGTCCGACTCAAGTTAGTATATTTTATCAGATTGCTAACCCACCTTCCATTAGGACTCTGTTTTTTTTCGTTTTTTAATATATAATAATATATACTATAAAATATACTATAAATATAATTGTGGCGACTCCCACATACAAAGAAACAGAAACACACTACAGCGCCATCTAATGAAGACACACCGAACTACGGAGTAACTACTAAAATAAGAATTGCTAATCCTGTATCGCGATATAAAGAATTCCCTCGCCGATTAGCATATATACAACTTCCCAACATCAACCGTTGGGCCACGGCCCGCCAGGCATGATCACCTCGCCTGGTCGGAGGATCCTCCCTTTGTGTTGGAGGGACATGACACCCGTTTCTCCACATAATATTAAAATACGTCAATTTTCTTTAATACGTATGATATTAACACGCACGCTATTTAGGAAAACTCATTTTTCCTAAATTATATTAATAACTGGAAATGAAATGGAAATTAACTATTAATAGAAAATGGTGCTGTCAAATTTATTTAATTGTTTTTGTGAAATAATGAGACTATGAAATAATTTAGTAAATATCAAGTAAAAGACAATTTATTGCTTTTATATGGTAGCTTTTATCACCAACAAGCATTACACAAAATTATCGAGAGTTGAAACCTTTTCGAACTACGATATCAAAAGAGTTATGTTGCAGGGGGCAACTTAACTCGTGACAATGTGACAATCGTTGAGAATAATATATTGTTTGATGTTTATCTGAACTAATATTATAAAGCTGAAGAGTTTGTTTGTTTGTTTGTTAGTTTGTTTGTTTGAACGCGCTAATCTCATGAACTACTGGTCCGATTTGAAACATTCTTTCAGTGTTAGATAGCCCATTTATCGAGGAAGGCTATAGGCTATATATCATCACGCTAAGACCTATAGGAGCGGAGCACCAATGAAGAATGTTTCAAAAACGGAGAAAAATTATCACTATTGAGAGACGCAGACGAAGTTGCGCGGGTCAGCTAGTTAGAAATATGAGAATACTGTTTTTATAAACTCGCAAGAATGTAACGGTTTACCGCCAGTGACTGGACATAATTAGTGGACACGTATGAAAATCATTACAGAATACCGGAGGATATCTGTGCCTCGACGTCTAGCCCAGACATATTTCTTTATGCAATGTCAATTAGGCGTGTAGTACTAGTAGAACTCAAGGCATCGAGAAAAATGAACATCCATAAAGACCATGCTCTAAAAAGAAACAATTACTTTGACTTAAAGAACGAATGTTTAATTCGTTCCATTGTATGCCGTGGAAGTGGGTGCGAGGGGTATACCTGCAAAATCCCTCTATAACCTGCTTAAAGAGCTTTGATTGCCAAGAACTTCCGTAAGTATAAATATGGTTTGATAAACAGCAGACAGTGGAGGTGTGCGCTGATGCGTCGCAAGGAGTACTCCTTAAACCTACTTCTGGGTGGCAATACCCAGGGGCTGTCGATGTCACATGTGTTGCCCCCATCTATCACGCGATGGACCAATCCATATAACGCTAAGAAATAGGTTTATTAGGATAATAGGAGGAAATGTTTGTAGTTATGCATGTTTTATATTATTGCATGTTTTATATTAAAAAATTGAATATCGAATGGGCTGGCTCGAGCGGAGTGATACCACGGCCTCACAGAAAACCGGTGTTAAGCAATGCTTTCGTTGCCTTTCACTGAGTGAGTGAGGCTACCGGAGCCCAAACCCCTCCTCGCGCTGAGTCGAGCGGGAGGGACTCCAAGGGCAGCAACGCATTTGTGACTTTTGAGTTGCAGGTGTCTATGGGCGACGGTAGTTGCTTACCATTAGGTGACCCGTCTGTTCGTTTGCCCCCCTTATACCATAAAAAAGAGGGGAAGAAGATAACCAAGTCGCAAGTGACAGCTACATTCTATTTATACAAACAAATCTTAATTCCTATCCCAACTTTATAAAACAAATTAATTTAACTGAAATACCACAGTTAAACTCACAACTGATTACCTATTAAAGTAATAAACATAATCTGAAATACTAAGAATTCTTTCACGCAAGTTCTGCGACATAATTTCACAAAGAATTCTTGGAACTTTGTCATAAAACTGCAGCCGTAGTTGCATGAAGGAGAAAGTACGGCTTATGAAATATTATTCGTCGGAATGTTCTCTAGTTAGCTTTGTTGTAAATCACTGTCGTAGACGTTCCATTTAATACTATACGAACTTTATCTTTACGAAGTATTGTTTATTACTTTTTCAATTAAACTTTGCTTTATCCCTTGATAAAAATATTTTGGTACATTCAACATCGACATCTACCCGCCGTAGATGCCTCGAGGTACTGCGTGGTACCAGGGATTTCCTTTCTAGGGTACACCTGGTTCCCCGGCTACTGATACAAGAGACGGCGTACGGTTTTTAGTCGGTTCGAGTCCAACATAGCCACTCACTCACTCAGGATTTCAGCCCAGAAAAAGGTACGTTCAAAAAAAAAACGTAGTAAACAGTGTTAGCATTGTTACAACTGTCGATTACTGTACGTTTAATAGTTTTTTATAAATCTGCAATTAAGTCTACAATTTGAATTAACAATAAGTTACCAAAAACATTGGTGGACAACGCTATAATATATTTCCAGCAGACAAGAGGAGGTATTACAGCATAAAAAAAATGTTACAAATGAGTTCGATCTTTCTAAATTTTTGCGACTGCGTTAAAAACAAAATAGGAAATGCCACCTCATATCCATACTTATATTATAAATGCGAAAGTGTGTTTGTCTGTCTGTCTATCCGTCTGTCTGTCTGTTACCTGTTCATGCTGAGACCGCTGAACCGATTTATATGAAATTTGGTATAGAGAAAGTTAGTTCGAGTCCCGGGAAAGGAAAGTTTTTATCCCAGAAATCATCCTTTGAGGGGTGAAATGAGGGGTGGAAGTTTGTATGGGGTATCAATAACCACTGAGAAGAAATTACTTAAGATGAAATTTGGCAGGGATATAGTTTGAATCTTGAGAAAAAAAAAGTATAACTCAAACGGTTTAGGCTGTGGTGCCTGAAAAGCTTAAAAATGATATAAAATTTTAACAATCGTGTAAACGAAACTATATTAATAAATGCAGTTAGCGAGGTCTGCCCAAGGTGCACGTACTCTTTAACCACTTTCACACAAACGCCATTAACCAATAGGGTTAATATGAATAGTAAGCATCATTTTGTATAGCGTTTAATACAACAGGAATTTAGAGAATAAAGAAATAAATAAACAAAATTTGGGTAGGATAGCGATTACGAAGGGAACTGCATCACCAACAGTTACTGTGTAAACCCATTGATGACGCACGCTCTGCGCTTTAACATAAGGATAAGCGAATCGCTTTATTATGTCCACGATTCTAAGAAATCACTTATTATCGCTGTTAAAACAAAAACCAAGTTTTAAGAGCCAACAATTCATCATAATATACGCATTAGGATGTCGAATTGTAAACCAATATACAATTATAATGTCAATTAAAGTAACAAATATATAAGGAGAAATTGATGTGTTAGAATCGAACTAACCTGTATATCCGTAATCAGTTTGCAAACCTTTAAAAAAGTACTAACATTGATTTCTATTCTCATTAAGGTCCAAAATTTATTTTTGTATTCCAGCTAGCACTTTTTGGGTGTTTAGCATATTTCTTTCTTTTAAATTTCGAATTTCAAAAGTTTTAATATTTTATTTCATCAGCTCTGGTTCTGGCATAAATTTCAGTAATGAATCGCTCTACGGAACGGGCTCTTAGCCGACGATAGATCAACTTGAAAGGATTTATTGTACTTGTTAAGAATGCTAGAGCTCATTTAAGAAATTTCGGTTAAAAGGGCTAAATAAACCAATTTGAACTTGTACTTAGTAACAATAACAATACGTATAGTTCAGACTGTAAATTTCATATATAAACCTGCTTGTTTTCACAGGAATAATAGGCATTCTTCCCACGTATCTTATTTGTGCAAATCATTATCTGTTTATTGGGTTTATGGCTTAGAGCATTTATATATCTAGGTGGAGTGTCCCACTACAAAACAACTACAACAAGCGATCCAACTAAATTATGAGCGTGCAAATCTGTGATGGTGTGCGTGCAAATCATACATTTACACAATGATACAATGAAAAGAGTAGCCAACAGTTGGAATATTTTTTTTTCAACCTTTTTGTAACCTTGACAGGTTAGCGAGACGTACCAATTATCTAAGCTAAACGCCTACATAGGTATGTAGGCGTTTAGCTTAGATAATTGGTTGGTAATTTTATTTTCATTTTCTGTATTTATAAGTAGGTACTTATAAATACAGAAAATGAAAATAAAATTAAGACTTTATAACCTATATTTTATTTGGTAACAACTCTGGTAGTAAATAATTAATTTGCTTATTATAATAACATTCATTCCTAATTAATCAACTTTCAGACAGATTATGCATAATGATTTATCGTAAAGTTATCGGTTTTAAATAATATAGTAATTATGCCTATTAAATAGTAAATACTCTCAGAAAATTTAACTAAAACGTTTATTGTACCTTACATAACTACTTATCACATAGAGCTTAATACATATAAGTCCCAGTAAAACGATTTTATTGATACCGACATTTTATTTTCTTGTAGTAGAATTATATTACAATACTTACAGCTCACGTGCGTAATTTAATCTATATTGTTTCATTTAGACTAGAAAACGTGACAGTATGCCTACACGGACTAAATTTCAAACGCTTCAAATGACCTCAAACATTTATTCGACCTTAATTCACCCTTAAATCACATAGAGCGCTTGTTAAGAACGCTATCAAAAGAGACTTATTACATACTAATGGTAATGTATGTTTTGTATAAGTCGCATGATTGTGGTGGGACTGAAAGTAAATAGGTCTCTACGGGAATGCTCGTAATTAGCATAGTTAGCTGGGCTAGACTTATTTATACAACGATAAAGAAATTTAGAACTCGGCATTAATAATTTATGGCGACTTAGTCTGACATAGTTTATTTATTGCCGTTTGTCTTTGAATTAATTGCGGTTACTTCATTTATTTCACTTAAATATGAATTAAAGCAACCGAATTGTTATAAATTGGCGTTATTATTTTAAGTTACTTTTATAGCACAGTGTTAGTAGAAATGAGGAGCGGTCACCATTTTTAGGAATCGGGTTTCTCTAAAGCTGGAATGGTTTAGAATTCTGGTCGGTTCGAATCCGACATAACCACCCCACTGGTGGGTGGTATCCGAGGGGATTTCCGCACAGAAAAAACCGGATTTATCTTTGTTTTAGTTTATTTCTCTCTAATAAATTCATAATTATTGAAAATAAATTTTACCACCTTTCTGCCATTTATTGACATTGTATGTTATGACGTATACATACAAGCCATAATATACACACTTAACTTTACCAATAAATCTAGACAGGTACTTGCTGCTCGCACTCACAAGTCAACTGATTGGGCCGATATAGTCAATGATATCCCTTCATTATCTTCTCGTTACAGACAGTTTGAATAGAGTTCAATGACTTGTGACTCAATTTATCAATTTTAATCAATTTATCTGTAAATATCTGGTACAGGTAGCGGATAAATTGTAACAATACCGTATTGAAATATACTCGAGACTTAATTTCTTTACTACACGAAGGTATGTGAACGTTTTCAATGGTATCTGTATCACGCCTGTATCTGTACCCTCCATCGTATAATATAAACATTTTTACTTCTTGGTTCGCTTCAATCCATACAACTTCAGAAGCATTTACTAGAAATGTCAAGAGTATGTTTGTGAAGTGAAAACAATATCTAATATTTAGGTAACTTTTGCCAGCGTCTCCGCCTGCGTGTCTGCTTATAATCGCGGTAAAAAGTAGCCTGTGATACTCACTGAAAATATAGCTTTTCATTGGTAAAAGATTTTTTTTAAATCAGTTCAGTGGTGTTGACGTGAAAGCGTAACAAACAAGCAAACAAGGCCAGTTTCACATCTATGCAAATAAATAAAATTGAAGTGTCTGTTTCCAATGTCAAAATAAGAGGTTGTTTATATATCCTCACACGGTTATTTTCACGATACCTATGCCTAAAAACAAGTTTAAATATTTTTGACTGTCTGTTGGTTCCAGGTAATCTTCAAAACGGCTGGACCGATTTTAATAATATTTCACTACCAGGTAGCTGCTACCGTGTGGTGACGGATTAAGAATACAGAGTGTCACCACTTCTATTCATCCCGTGGGTGTCGTAAAAGGCGATTAAGGGAGCAAACTACGCAGGACAACAGCACTACAGAGAGAAGGAAAACTTGACAAAAACTCTATACCAACCCGTCTGGCCAGCGTGGTGTAGAAGGCCAAATCCTCCTTTCTAAGGAGAGGCCTATGTCCAGCAGTAGACTAGTAAAGGTTGTTGATGATGATGAGGTAGCTGCTATATATATAAGGAGTAACATAGGAGTAACTTTTTGCACTTTTCAAATTCCACGCAGAACGAAGTCTAGTTTATAATACAAATAATATAAGAAGAACATGAGAAGGCCGCGTTCTCTTGTTCTTCTTAAGCAGAACTACTTTGAATCTTAAGAAATAAGTACTAAGTTAATAATGCCTTATGAAACTTGAAAACTAATAAAGTGGGCTCTAACTGAAACTTAAGCGATAAGATCTTAAACTTAAATCTTCAGCACTGCATTTCTTAGGAAAGTATTTGCAGATGTTTATGATATCATAAAAAGTAGATATTTAATTTACATTCTATTCTATTTTATTATTTGTGTTATTTTATTGTGTGTTATTTGAATCTAGTTGTCTCAGTAAATAATATTCTAGATGAATAAACATTCAGTTTTCTTTCGATTATTATTCTCCAGAATTGTATCTTATTTTCATGATTAGTTTGGTTTTGAATTTCTTAAAGGGGATCCACTAACTTCTAACCATTCGATCAGTTGAAACGATCAGGGGAATTCGATTTAAAATCGTATCGCACCGGACGGTAATTTATCCGTACTCAAAATTAAAAGGTCGCTACATTTTAAAAACTGTACTATTCTCTGGAACTGTAAATTATATTTGTGTCATGATATTCTTGCCCAACAAAATTGTTGTTACGATTAAAATCGTGCATAGAAATGCACAACACGAAAAACATAAATACAGTTAAATTTTGAAGCAAGCAGAGTGTGCTTTCGTTGTGTGACGTAAACGCATTACATTTGATGCCACAATCTGGGACAACTAAAATGTTGTATTTATTCAGAAATTCTCTAACTGTAAATCCTCAAAAGAAATATATTTGTGCGAGCTATGAGAGGATGAACAACTCTTCATTTTACACAAAGAATGAATTGAAACTGTGAAATAATTTATGTAAAACAGCTGTAGGAGACTACAACTACGAGTATGGCAGAATCTTTGTTGGCATTGTTTAACTTGATTTTTCAGTGTAAATTAAAAAAAAATGGATAATATGTAAAATGCCTTTTTTATTTTACTTTTTGTGACAACTTCTTGGTTACCTGATTGTAAGTGGGTACAACCGTCCCTTTTATGGACACCAACGCAACTCAAGAGTCACGAGTTTGTTGCTGGCCTTTGAAGTGTGAGTACGCTCTTTTCCTATAGGCTTAAAGGTTGTATCGCAGGCGATAAGTGATGGGAACCACGTTGTTGTTGTCTGTGTCATGTCATGTCATGTGTCGGGGTGTTCCGAGGTTTTTTGCTCTTTTCGGTGAGAATGCAAAGTGAAAGCACATCTCTACGCAAGAGGGTCAAGGCGATCTGAAATATACTGGCAATCAACGATTCAAGCCGTCCTGAGAATGAGGTTCGGATAGAGAAACTGGTATTGGGGTTTCTTGCAAAGAACTGAAAATCATATTGGTTACATCTGCATTATATAAATTTGGGTTGAAATGAAATTTATCTATATCAATCTCTAACCGACGATTTCAAATATTTAGTACTTGTGAGAAAGCGAGGAAACAAACTCATTGGAACTGATTTCAATTATCGAATAGTGACCACAATATTGTGTATAATAAAACAATGTTTGAGTATCTTAACAAAATAAAAAGATTGTTCAAATTAATAAAAACTAAACTAGAATTAGGATGCAAAATAAAATAATCTGAGAAATAAGAAAAACTAAAGGAAAAGATTAAATAAATCACAAGAAATAAAAATTAAGCAACATATTAACAATGAACATAGACCCTACAATTAAAATTAAAATTAGCCTACTTTAACAAAACGATAAACGAGCGATGACCACACAAAGAATAGATAGATAGATAGATAGATAACTCTTTATTTGCACACTAAAGAGTTACAGAGTTACAAGAAAGGAACACAGCGATCAAATATCGAGTGTACAAAGGGCGGCCTTATTGCTAAATCCAATTTCTTCCAGGCAACCTTAGGATGGATCAAAAGTTGCACAGAGACAGTAGTAGTTGAATATCTGCATTTGTGAACCTACTAATTGTTTATTATTATCTACTATACATATTACATATACTACACATATTGTATTATCTACAAACATTTACAATTTTTAAACTTACATCTACAATGCATATCACAATAAATAAACCTACATATATATAAGTACCTACATATTATAAAAGCAAATATACATATACACATACATATATATATATATACGCATTCTTAAATGAATAAACATATAGAAAAGAGAAACAGTTTCGTTACACCCTCAAGCGTGAAGAATGTTTGCGCCTGTCTGATGTTAAGTGGCAGTGCATTCCACAAGCGCACAGCTTCAACAGTGACGGATTGATCATAAAATTTGGTGGAATGCAGTAGCATCTCCAGTTGTAAACTTAAGGATGCCCGCAGACATTTTTCGTGTGCGTCATTAAGGAATTTGAATCGTTCTTTGAGGTAGAAAGGGGTTTTGGGATTAAACAAAATGTTGTAAAGGAAAATAAGGATATGAGTATTCTGGCGAGAGCGAATTGGAAGCCACTTGAGCATTTGACGGAATTCAGAGACGTGATCGTATTTTCGCAAACCAAATACGAGATCGGCATAGTCGAGAATTGGGAGGAGAAGTGCTTGTGCAAGCGCAACCCTAGTTGCAGTTGGAAGGAATTTGCGTTGTCTTCGAAGAGAACCGGCTGAAGCAAATATCCTGCGACTGACCTCTTGCATCTATGAACCCCATGATAAAGTGTTGTCTATGTAGATCCCTAAACTTTTTACAGTAGTGCTTATCTCAAGAGTTGTGCCACCGAACTGAATTTGGGGCAGTAGAGTCCAGTTAACTTTTAAGATCAGCCTGGGGCTGCCAATAACACACACCTGTGTCTTCATAGGATTAATCATAAGTCCATAGTTATAACTCCACTCGCCAATGCGTTGAAGGTCAGCATTAATTATGTTGAATGCATCCGATAAAATGTTAATCGGAGCTTGTGTATATATTTCTAAATCATCTGCATAAAGGTGGTAGAAGGAACTTAGTTGATTTGAGATTGAGTTTATAAAAACAGCGAAGAGTAAAGGAGATAGAACGCCACCCTGCGGTACACCAGCAGAAATACTGCACCAAGAGGATATGGAGTCATCAATGCAAATCAGTTGCCGGCGACCAGACAGGTAACTATGAAACCAATCAATTGTCCTTGGAGATATGTTAAGAGACCGTAGTACGCCAAGCAGAATTTGAAAATCCACAGTATTGAATGCATTGCTAAAATCAAGTAAGGTGAGAACTGTGATCTTTCCACTATCCATGCCTAGTCTGATGCTGTCTGTAATGTCTACCAGCGCAGAAGTTGTGCTATGGTCAGGGCGATATCCGGATTGGAAGGGGTTCAGTAGAGAATTTTTGGAGAGGAAGTTAGTCAGTTGAGAGTGGATGAGGCGTTGAAGTACTTTGGATAGGAAAGGTAAAATAGATATGGGCCGATAGTCAGAAAATGAAGAGGGTTTAGCTTTTTTTGGAAGAGGGATTACTTGGGCATCTTTCCATGCAGATGGAAAAACACCGCTTGTGACGGAGTGAATATATTTTAATAATATATTTTCAAAAGTTAAACTACATTCTGTTGGTATTAACACGAATCAATAAATAGCAAATCATACAAAAATCACATAAAGAGCGAATTCCATCTAAACAAGAGCGTAAAAGAATACGAAATGTAAAGGGATCAAAAGACGATGTTCCCTACATACGGATCAGGTATACATCTCATAATATCGTATAAATATTTGGCATTTAACTGGCGCATGTAAAATGGTTATTTGTTAGAAATACGTGCAATCGTCAATACACAAGAGAGCACACGTAAGGGCTGGTTCTATACACGCGATCTTATTCATGTAAGGTGAAGTCTCACTAAAATATTCATACTGTTTTATTTTGAAAGGTCCGCCGCTCAAAGTAGGTGTGTCAAGCTGTCAAGCAATAATGGTAGGTTTATACCAAGTATGGAACATGAGAAAATTAAATTAAGGTTAAACTATGAGTGTATTGGGTGAGCACTGCCATATTAAACTTCAATTTCTGTATTATTGATAAACATAGTAATTGAAACATGGTCCTACCACAGGAAAAAAATATCTTGTGCACTTTCGATTTATTATATTTATAACCGTATATATATAATCCGTGTGGTGACGGATTTAGAATACAGAATGTCACCACCCCTATTCATCCCATGGGTGTCGTAAGAGCCGACTAAGGGAGTAAACTACGCTGGAGAACAGAACTGCAAAGAGAAGGAAAACTTGAAACAAACCCTTTTTTTTTTTTTTTTTTTAACGTGTGGAAATCCCCTCGGACCGTCACCCCTCCGGGGTTTGCGGCGGGGTGGTGTGTCGGACTCGGACCGACTAAAACCACACGGTGTGCCACTCTGCGCCTGTAACAGGAGGGATCCGGGAACAGCTGTTGTTAAGACATCCGGACCCCTCCTAGCGTTTCAATGTTTTTCCTCTCTTAATAGGCGACGTCCGGCACACGCGGACGCCGCCCCCTCACGGCTGGCCAAACTAATGCGGGTGGAGGGGAAACCCACCCCGTTCACCCGCGGCCACACTCAGGGCGGCATGAGGCTGTGATAGGCGGGCCTCCGCCGCCCGGTTCGCCGGCGGCGGATCGGGTCCGAGTGGAGGTCGTCCTCCCGGGCCCTCTCCGCCGCCTCCTTCCGCGAGATTACTACCTCGCAGAAGGTTGCGACCGCGGTAAAACAACTGTCGCTACCGGCCATGGAGCGTACTACGGCCGGTAGCGAGAGATCCACTCCGATGACTGCAGTGAGGGCCCGGCGCTGCGCCGCCCATGCGGGGCAGACCGCCAGCGTGTGCTGGGCCGAGTCCTCACTGCAGTCGCAGTGGTGGCAGGCGGGACTCAGTTCCCTCCTAGCGACCGAGTGCAGGTACTTTCCGAAGCAACCGTGCCCGGAAAGCACCTGCGTCAGCCGGAAGGAAAGGGTCCCGTGCTGCCGCCCTGCCCACTCGGCGATGACCGGCTGGAGAGCCTCCACGGCGGCGAAGCCAGCGCGTGGAGTCTCCAGCCGGAACGACCAACGAGCCATCGTGGCTCGGCGAGCGGCTTCGCGCCACTCGCGCACATCCTCGGGCGGAGGGCGAAATCCGCTCTCCGCCCGGGAGTCAGCCACTCGCCGATAAACTTCGGCGAGCACTTCCGCCTCCAAATCCCACGGTGGAATTCCGGCCAACGCGCATGCCACCTCCGTCGAAACGGTGCGGTAACCGCGTATGGCTCTGACCGCCATTACCCTCTGAGGGCGCCAGAGGCGTACCCTATTCTGGGCGGTCAGAGCCGCCGCCCACACCGGTGCACCGTACAGTGCCATTGACCGGACAACCCCCGTGGACAGCCGTCTTGTCGCAACGCTGGGTCCACCCATATTGGGCAAAAGTCGCCCTAGGGCAGACGCAGCGCCGACCAGCTTTGGAGCAAGCTGTCGGAAGTGCTCGTCGAAGAGCCACCTCCCGTCGAGGATCAGGCCCAGATATTTCATCTGGGCCCGAACCGGTACGAGGACCGAGTTGACCACGATTGAGGCGCCAGGGAGTGGACCACGACGGGGCCCATGAAATAACAGGGCCTCCGTCTTATCTAGGGCCACCCGTAAGCCCAGCGCCTCAATGCGCCCGACCACCAGGGAGACTCCCCCTGTGGCCAGGCGCGCCGCCTCTTGGAAGTTTGCCCCCCGGGCTGTCACCAGGGTATCGTCTGCGTAACAGATTACACCCAGCCCGGGGGGGAAATCGGCGCGAAGGGCCCAGTCGTACCCTATGTTCCACAAGAGGGGTCCACGAACAGACCCCTGTGGAACACCGCACGACATGGGCCGACACCTCAAATTACCTTCTCGGTCCTCGTACACGACGGTACGCTCCTCTAAATAGTCTGCCACTAGCCGCCTCAGGTACTTTGGCACCCCATGATAGTGGAGTGCTTCCCTGATGCAGCTGAATGGCAGACTATTGAATGCGTTGGCGATGTCTAATGACACCGCCAACAGCACGCCGCCACAGCTCACGGCCTCTTCGGTCACGGCCCTCAGGCGCAACACGGCGTCGACTGTCGAACGCCCCGCCCGAAAACCAAATTAGGCGTCCGCCAGATCGGGGCCCACCTCGCAGAGGTGCCGGACGATGCGGGCAGAAAGAACCCTCTCGAACAATTTGCCCGCCTCGTCCAGCAGCACGATGGGCCTATAGGCCGCGACCGAATCGGCAGGCCGTCCCGGCTTCCTCAATAGGACCAGCTTCCCGCTCTTCCAGCACTCAGGGAAGCGTCCCGACGCCAAGCTAGCGTCGAACACCTCCCCGAGGCGGTCTGCCATGTGGTTGAGGGCCAGGGCCAGCACTCGGGCCGGTACCCCGTCAGGCCCAGGGGCGGTGTTCTTGGAACGGATCCGTAGAACAGCCGCCCCTACCTCCGAATCCCGGACGGGCGGAACATTATCCTCCCCGTGCTCCCCGTCGTCTCCGGCCAGGGAGGCCATCGACGGGGGATACAAACCCTATACCAACCCGTCTGGCCAGCGCGGTATAGTAGGCTACACAACCTCCTTTCTAAGGAGAGGTCTATGTCAAGCAGTGGACTCGTAAAGTTCTTAAAAAAGAAAAAACTTCGCTGTGGTATATTTTCTGGTATTTAGTAGTTGCATTGATGAGAAATGAAAACAAAACTGACGTAAAAAATTAATAAAAAACGGCGTTAAGTTAAATGTTAAGATGTTTGGTGTACGCTTCAAAAATTCAAAAAGTTTTGTTGCCACCGGGGGTCCATAGACCCCTCGTGGCAACAAAACTTTTTGAATTTTTATATATACTCGTATTAAGAGAATATAAAAGATAGGTAGAATGTAAAGCTGAGTCTTCAAGTTTAGTACCCTGAGTCCACCCACGTATCTACCCCAACTAAGACACTTAAACCCAATTAAGGCAAATTGATACTGTACCAAACAATTTAGTTTTACCGTCTCTATTGTAGATCATTATTACAGCTAGCTATTTATTCGACTCTAGTTCACAAAGTTTATTATAAAACTTTATACTCTCGTTGTTCTCAAAGCAATTTGGTTTAAACTTGAGTTATATTAACGTTATAGCTCGTATGATTCTACGTTCATAGCTGAACTTTTAGTCTAGAGCATTACGTATATCCTAATCTAACTATAGTCATATTATGCAATAATATATTATAAGTATAATTCTGTTTAAATATGTATAGTCAAGCTTGTAATTTGAAGTGTCGGTCAAACTTGACTTACTTGCCTGATTATTCTGTTTGTGTGTTTTTTATGTTAGAAGGGGCAGACGGGTCACCTGGTGGTAAGAGACCATCGCCGCCTATGAACGTCTGCAACTCAGGAGGCACAAACGCGTTGCCGGCCGTTTAGGAAGGAGTACGCTCTTTTCTTGAAGGTTTGAAGGTCGTATCGCTCCGGAAATACCGCAAAGGAAATAACACCCAGACAGAGAATAAATGATCGTGCTCATCACACAATTTGTAGCCGCTTAACGTGTCAGGCAGTCTACTCACCGGCTTACCCAGCGGAGAAATACACGAGATTACCTCAGGGCGCCTTGTCGAAAACAGAAGGGTGTGCGTGTGGGCAACCTAAGGGACTCTTCAGAGAAAGACAACTTACACCTTAGTCATACATACATGTATATTTCAATTAAATACAGAGTTACAATTCAATAAATATAAAATAGTGGGTATATAAAAAAGATCCCGCAGCGGCGCGCGTCAAGGCCGAGCTGATGCTGCTAGGAGCCTCCTCGTCAGCAATCCTGCAGGCCACTTCCACACCAGCCCGAGTCGGCTATTTATGTTAGGTATATTGGAAGGTTAAGTACAGGGTGGCGCAATAGAACGTGCATATTTAAAATATTGATTAGAAAATAAATACAAAAGGTATAGTTAAAATAAAACTGAGGTATTATTAAGAAATAACTGAAGTTTATTTTTTAAAAATAACATCGTCTAAATGATGACCCTCTCTACGACGACACTCCTCTAATCGCAAACGGAAGTTATTGAAAACTTTCTTCAGTAATGCTGGTGTAATTGCTGCCATTTCACCACGGATATTCTCCTTGAGCTGATCGTTGTTTTTCGGATTATTACTGTAGACTTTGTTCTTGAGGTATCCCCACAAAAAAAAGTCAGGAGGCGTCACGTCTGGACTACGTGGGGGCCATGGGATATCACCTCTTTTCGAAATCAGTCTGCCAGGGAACATCTGTTTCACAACCGCCATGGAGTCATTTGATGTGTGACAGGTAGCTCCGTCTTGTTGAAACCAAGTCCTAGAATTCACTATTCTTGAATTTTCAAGCTCTGGAGCCAAAAAACCTTCCAACATCGCAACATAGCGTTCGGTATTAACAGTGACGTTTTGCCCCCGCGCATTTTCAAAGAAAAACGGTCCAATTATTCCTCTACCAGAGATTGCTGCCCATACTGTCACTTTAGGACTATGCAGTGGTTTCTGGTGCTTGAGTTTGGGATTCTCACTGTTCCAGTAACGACAATTTTGACGGTTTACGAACCCATTGATATGGAAGTGGGCCTCATCTGAGAAAAGGATATTGTCAAAATTGGAAAATCGATTAAGCATTTCATTAGCAAATGCGAGCCTTGCTCCGAAGTCAGACTCTTTCAATTCTTGTGTTAACTGCAGCTTGTAAGGATGCAGTTTAAGATCCAAGTTTAAAATTCGTTGCAAACTTCGTCGCGATAAGTGTAAGACAGACGATCTCTTACGAGTAGACATTTGTGGATCTCCTCGTACAGACTGCATAACTCTCTCAATATTGTCGTCGGTCCTAGATGTTCTTGGACAACCTTTTGCTTGTGGTTTAAACGTTGAACCAGTCTCTTCAAAACGCTGTACCCATATTTTAATTAAATTAGCACTCGGAGCTTTACTAATTTGCCGTAGTCCATATTCAGAACAATATAAACGCCTAGTAACGATGTATGAACGAGAGTTCTCGTAAAATGCGCGCACGCAAAATGCGCGACGCTTCCCGTCGAAGCGACTCATAGTGACTAAAACTCCATGAGCCCGCCTACCCAACGATGCAGGCTCCCCCCGCCCGCGCACTTTCTACCCCGCGAAAAAAGATGATGCAATATGCACGTTCTATTGCGCCACCCTGTATTTATATTAATTACATTAACAAAAATTACGTAACCCTTGAATGAGGCTGACCGCTTGCTTGTGAGCCGCGTGACTGCCAGTTTATCGGAAGGTACTGAGTAGCTCGATTACGCACAAGAAGGCCACAAACAAAAGAGCACGCTGTCTGAGAAGTATCTCTTGACCCGAAATCTGGAGCCCTACGAAAGGATTAACACTCATATAATCGTTCAGATTGCAAAAACAAATGACTACCAGATAAATAAGATTAACTTACCACTGAAGTGGGTACTTAGGACACAGAATTTACTAAAAATGAATAAACAGACAATCAACATGCTACTTCAGATCGGAAGACTAGAATCACCAGAGTGTCCCTTGCGGCTGGAAGCCGGACTTATATATACTCGGTTTGTGAAACCGATGTGGATAAATCAATAAATGCGACGCGGGGCGACAGGTGTCACTGTTTACAACTCCGTACGCAATACAAATATACTGGAAAAATAACTGTAACAAATTATTCTATCGATGCATCAAACCCATGACCTCTAAACGGCTAACCACTAAACCAGCATTTCAATATATTTAACACTAACAAAAAACTACATTTTCGTTTTAAGCAAAATTAACTTAATAGACACAATCAAATTTCAATTAAAACAAAACAGATAAAAGTACATTTGAATCGATATAAACAATTTGAACAGAGCTTAATCGTGAATGACGAACGACTGACGCAGTAGTCGCTTACTTAACCATTGCATCCTCCATGATCATACCGATTTATCTTCATGATTTATGAAACAAAAAACATCACTCCGATAGTCCTCTGAAATTTAAACTTACACGTTTTAAAGAGAATCCTCACAAGTCTGAAATATGCGAGTAATATACAAAGAATGTAGAAGTACACAAAGAATGACGGAATCGTTAATCTACACGTAACTATAAATCGAAAGAACGATTACGAAATATTATGTTACTCCTTCTACTAAGGCGCACCATAACACATTGTATTTATAAAATCCGTAAAACCATCTCCAAAAGAATTACCCGCCTTCAGCAGTACGTTTAACAATACATATATGATTTTATATGTGGTTCCTGACTTGCCCACGCTTCTGTTTACATTACCTAATCCAACCGTAAAAGCAATATCTCTTTACTGCAATTACATTCCCTTATTAATTTCCTTTCAATATGCTGCCAATTGTCCTGTCTAGTCCCTTAATCAACCAGTTATGTGCAATAGAGTGGCCTCCTATCAAGTATGTAAGTGGAATTAAGCTAATAGTTGGATAAATGTGGGCGTTTGATTCGACTCGTGCTTTCATTCTGGGCAAAATAAGTTAATCTGTTGGACTGACATTCACTTGGAGATAATATCAACATAGGATCAATCTCACAGAGTCTTCTGAAGTATATACTTATAACTATTATACGTATATCAACGGCACATACTATTGTGATGTTGTAAGGATATTTGTATATATATTCTAAACATGCATACAGTACACGGTAGATAATATATTAATATAATCTGTACAATGCTATCCCGTTCACACATGCACATTAAAGAGAGATGAAATTAAGCGAGAGGGTGAGAAATAGATTGTGAAAGGAAAGTATGTAAATCGCACAAGGATATATTGACATCAATAGCTATTCTTAGATATTAATGATGTGTTAGATTTGGAGAGAAGTTAGGTTTATCTGTTAAATGAAGAATTTATTCAGAGATTATTTTTTAAATCATAGGTAATGGGATTGATGCTAGTACAAAATAAATTTAACAAAATACAAACAGTGCGTTTGATAGTAAACCTGATGTAAATGAAAGATTTATTTTTAATTAACTTACTTGAAATAACAACCAGTATATATGCTGGTGCTATTAGAGGTTTATTCCCCCATTCGGGCTAAATAACTGGCCAGTTAGACAGTTTAAAATATATACGTTAGTGCAACAACAATGCATTCAAAGATCCTCGTCTCTGTAGGAGTAGAAAAACTTAAATTGTTCAATGTGTTTACAACTGTACTAAATAAAATTAAAAATAAGATAAATAGCTTTTGAATATCTTTACCTATTCATCATCATCATCATCAACAGCCTTTAGTAGTCCACTACTGGACATAGGCCTCTCCTTAGAAAGGAGGTTACTTATTAGTATACTGAAAACACATAATTATATTCCAGAAAATAAAATTCGTAAGAACTTTGCGTTAAAATTTATGACAAAATTAAACCTATTAATTAAAGCAACAATTTTATCAAATTAAAAAAATATTTGTACTTATAATTACAAGTTTAGATTGTAATTTACTTCATTTAATAGTCTCGGAATATCCGGCAATTGCCGATTGCAGAGTTATACGTATACGGCTGGCTACTATTGGAGCTAATAATTACATTGTCTAATTCCATATAAGCAATATCCCTTTCCTACTCTTGCCTTCCCTTCTTCCCTTTCATCCACCTTCCCTTTCATCTCTAAAATGCCCGGTAAACAGCAATAGGTTCAACAACTATTGCGTAAGTGTAAATATGGTCAAAGTTCACTACTTGAGTTCATAGTTCATAGTATTTATTTATTTTTACACTACGTTAGCTTCAATACACCTTTTTTTTTTGTTGACAGGGTGGAAAATCCCTTCGGATCTCTTGCTCCTCGGGGACTCAGGAGCCAGGAGTATGGGGTGATTCCACTAAAAACCACCCCGACGGCCGGCCTCAGGTGTCCTACTCTGGGGAGGACCCGGACCATGTTATTTCAGCTCCTCCCTGAATTGACACCATGCCTACTCAGGCCCTATCCCAGGAGAAAAAACACTTCCCCCCTCAATCGCGACGTGTAATATTTAACCAACTTACTGTAATTGGTGTATAGTAAATCATATTCTATTCTATTCTAAATTCATATTTTATAAAATATGAGCCTCCTCATATTCCTCTGCCTACCCTTTCGAGATTATATAAGTAATCTATTTCCTATATCCTACACCCAGAACTAAAAATATATCCACATATTTTTACCAACATCGTTATCCAATCGAACTGAAAGATTGATTCTCTACCTCCATACGTATGCATCGTGATATACTGCCTTAATGTTTTTAGCGTTCGCTAAATTCCATTCCATGTGATAAAACGTTACAAAGTGCCTCCATATTTTTTCTTATACATTCTTGTGACTCTCGTTTGTTGACTGAGGACTAAGGATATACTCACATGGTCTGCGGTTAAATTTGTTTGTAGAATTATGTATTATATAATAAAAAATAAGAATATCTGTTATGCGAATAGTAATTAAATTGTCTTCAGTATAACTAAATTGATCAAATATATTTTATCGACGCGTTTTTCATTCAATTACTAGATCTTCACCGATAAACTTTCCAATTATTTATATCTGGAAATATGCGGCTTTATTCTTTGTAAATATACCGTCAAAATTTTGGAGGTATAAATCAAATTAGCACATCACATCAAAGCCTTTAATAGTCGACTGCTGGACATGGGCCTCTCATTAGAAAGGACGTTTTGGCTTACTATATCACGCTGGCCAGACGGGTCGGTATAGGGTTCGTGTCAAGTTTTCCTTCACTTTACAGAGCTGTTGTCCGGCATAGTTTACTCCCTCAGTAGGCTCTTACGACACCCACGGGATGAATAGGGCTGGTGACATTCCGTGCTCTCGTATTCCGTCACCACAAGGATTTGAATTGGATCATCCAAATCGGTCAATACAAGACTAAATTCTAACTTTATATTTATAATACTGTAAATTAAACAATAGTAGTCGTTATCGAATATTGTTGGAATAAATGCCACTACCTTCCTCACAAACTGGTAAGAATGTTTCTCTAATATATTTTTATATTTATCTAATATGGCGTGTAGATATAACTCACATGTTAATGTGCCCCAAGTCATGCGAGAGAACACATATAAAATGTATACACCCTTGCGTGTGAAGCATAAGAAAGACTTTGACGCATAGTTTATTCCGTATCCTTAGCCTTGCAAAAATTTTGTTTATCAGCTGTTTAGTTGTAGTACGAGTACTACTATCGCTTATAAAGCATACTTATTAATTATAATACTAATAATAACTTCACACATCTCACACATGGCCGCCTAGTCCCAAACTTGGCAGAGCCTGTACTATGGTAACCAGACTGCTGATAACCATACTTTGTATTTTTAAATACATATATAATCATAAATAAAAGTCATCAGTGTTATAACAATAAAAGTCTGTGAGCATGAAACAGATTTGGATAAAATTTGGCACAGAGATAGATTATAATTAGGTAGTCTGGAATAGCACAAAGGATAATTTTGTCAAGGAAAAAGTGATTGATAGAGTCGACATTAAACGCAAGCGAAACCGCGTGTAAAAATAAGTATTTCATAAAATTGCTCCACAATCTTTCCAAATTGTCTGTAAACTGCATAAGTAATCAACATTAACCATAAATGAATATAATATTGACATTAATAGTAATTAATTCATAATTGTTAAAACTATCCACAGATTTAATATTTTTTTGTGCTAATTGGATAACATAGAACAATGATTAATACATGATATTATGATTTAAAAATAATTAATGTTGATCAATAATACAGTTTATCTAATAAAGCAACTACCATGCATAATCACCACAAATCTCCAATCAATCAAGTAATTCTAAACCAGATATCAAGATCATCAAATTTCTTCATATACACACCAATAAGACAACATGGTATCAGAACTGACTATGAAATTTTGATTTTGTGAATTTAAAAAAAATCTGTGATGGGCAAGTGACATAACTCATTTTGTTCCTTTTTTACACACCGCTAACCACTGACATCATCAAGTTGCTGTGTTTGTCTTTCAACATAATTGTATAAAACATAGTAATTGCTGCTCTGCAAGTTGCATTTTGAATAGATTCGTAATTACAGACTTTACTGTTAGTATATAATATATAGTAAGAGTCAAAGACTTGCTTGAAACTTCGGTGAAATTTTGTGTTGCATTCGAGAAGCTGAGAGCGAAATTTCAGCCATGTGTGTAATTAAAACTATCAGTAATAGGGAAAGCATTCCTTTTGATATCATAGCAGAGTGAGTCTCAAACAAATTTTGTTTATTTAACAATTAATAAATTATTATATGGCAGCCTTTTTTATTCCAAACTCATTATTTCCCGTAAACATTGGAGTAATTAAGAAATGAATAAAGCTCTGAAATTGGGGCACAAAATAGGTTTTCAATAATAGGTTAATTATCTTATCTAAGGATTAGCTTATCTTCTTAGGTTATATGTTATTGTTATTGGGGGCAAACGAATAGATGTATCACCTGATGCAAAAAGTGACTATTGCCTATTACAGAAGACCTATACATAAAATATTCAAAAGTTATAAACGGAAAACATTTAAAGTATTGAATTGATCTTAGTAAAAATGCAAAAATCTTAGTAAAAATCATTATACACCTGCCACACACAAATCTCTGCATCAATCCAAGGTTGACTGAAAGAAAATGCCTATGGCATTAAGTCCGCCTTATGCAATGCATTTGCAGGAAGTTTAAATAAATAAAATATATAAAATGTTCAGTTTTATTCAGCAGCAAAACCTCTATTGATAATTGTGTACCTCTAGTTTCTATCAACATATATTTACATAACGTTGTTTGAACACCCTAGATTGGAACAAGGACAAGACTATAAGTGCCAAGTATTAGGAGTATCAACACGCGAGTTAACAAGACGGCGACGAACTAGTTATGATTGGCAATAACGATGTTGTTTGGTCGATGCCGAGTTTGATGTGTGTTTGGTACTAGACGATATAGACATTATTATCTGGAAGCATCTCTTAAAGTACAGACGTACTTTGTACATTACGTGAACATTAATATTGAAGTTCATTTACATTTAGCTACATCTATATAAGTAAAAATTCATAACTATTCAACGACATCAGTAAAAATGGATTAACGAATTTTCATATCATCTCATCAACAGCCTTTACTAGTCCACTGCTGGACATAGCCCTCTCCTTAAAAAGGAGGTTTTGGCCTACCATATCACGGTGGCCAGACAGGTTTGTATAGGGTTTATTTCAAGTTTTCCTTCTGTTTGCAGTGCAGTCACCATACGAAATTTTCATATAGTGCTTCCTAATTTCTGCTATGGAATCAATGTGAGCACAAAAGGTTTGGTAGTCAAATAATCTTTTTTTTTTCAACAGAGCCTGTGAAAAAAAAACAAAATCTCCTAAACAAAGATTGCGGTATCTTCGTCTGATTATTTCCTATCCGTCTACGCAATCCAAATCGATTCTTCTATAAACTATAGAGTATCGAGACTTCGCAATATTTTATTCGATGACTTTAACTTGTTTTTGCAAACTATATGTAGTGATGTGCTTGTGTTAGTTTACTTAGCAAACATGTTACGTGCATGCATTTATTTAGTCATTCAAATAATAAACCATTACTACAACAAATTTTCTCGTAAATATCTTTTACTATGTATTATTGTTATTATGTTACTTAGTGCAATCCCTTACTGAAACGGAGAGTATTTGACTCAAAAGACAGTTCAGCTTGTAATTTTCTTTATATATATAATTATTTATTATAATATTACCGCAAAATAGTCATTGTTAACAAAAAGCTTTAGGGTGCCATAAAACACGTTGACAAAATAAGCTCAATGGCCCTGAAAGACATATCGCTCTTTATTCTATTACAAAAACTTCCAGTCAATAGGCTGAACTGGCAACATGAATAGTATTTTCACCACATTAACCCATAAAACGTTCGCAGACTCCTAGTACAATAGTATATACTTTATTATTCAGTACATAAAGTATTATGAATGTCTGCATACAATATACAATAAAACCACGTATGTGTGTATCAAAAATCAGTCAAATTGTGGATTGCATTGCATTGTACTTCTGGTTTTGACATACTTGCTTGTTTTGACAAGTTTGCGGCGAAAAATATTCTCAAAATTTACTTGTTTTTTGTGCATGTAATTTGTAAAACGATTTCCATAATTATTGTATGGTTACATAAATGAGGCTAATGTTCTGATCATGTCTCCTGAGCATTATTTTCTCCCTCACAATAATCTCTGCTTTTTCTCATTTCTTCTCTTCTCTTTCTGTGAGAGACAGTATTTCTTAATATTTAGTTATTTTTAGGCTCACTTTAATATTCTCAACCAAAGTGTAGTGCACCCTTTCATTTATATTCACACAACCTTACGGTAGACTGGTAAAGGATGCCTACGGCATTAAGTCCGCAATTGTATATTTTATGCATAAAGTTATTAAATAAAAAACTAATCCGACTATCGTGTAATTTCTTATACCTAGAACCTCAGGAGGTTTTGGTTAAAAATTACACGATAGTTGGAATAGGAACCGGGCCAAGATCAAAAACTTCTAAGACTCAGAGTTACACTTGTTTATTACTGGATATAAAAAGAATGTTCGTACACCAAAAGTTTACTGTTTATCATTAGGTGGATGAAACCAATGGTAAACGGACACGAGACACTCATTACTATGATGAGAAAAGTTAGTATGTACACGGACGAAAGATGGCGTCTTCTTAGATTAACCGTTCGGACTTTCTGTTTGTTTTAAATATGTTTGTAAATATGTAAAGTGTTGATTACAGATGATAAAAATAATAAGAATCTTTATTATTTTAAGTAACCTTTAACAGTTTTCTTAGAGCTATAAATATACAAGCATCTTAAAGATGAAGTCACACCAATAGAGTAACCCTAACTCCCAAACTAGGTTTTCCTGTGACTTGAGAGTTAATGTTTATCTTTCACTTCGCGTGTAGTTGAGCCACTAATAGAAATAGCTTTACATGTTTTTTTTGTAAATAAAAGTACTATTGACATAAAATTGTCGACTGGCGAATGCAGTTCTGTGGTTTTCCAAACTGTATAAAACTCTGCTTGTACGCTTTGGTTGAACTTGAATATGTTTTTTAAGGGTTGCTTCGATCACAAATAGTTTTCTGACTAAAAGGAATTTAGTGTCTGCATATAATAAATGAGTCGGATATCGGAATGGTTAACCAAGCATTGTCTTTTCTCAGGAGTTCTTATTACTATAAAATGTTTGCTGTGGTTAGAAACTAGCAATTCTTAATTCATTCAAGCCTAAACTACGCCATTTATTATTCCGAAAATGTTCTAATAATTTATGAATACCAATTTATTATTCCTCCTATTAGTTGTTTAGTAAAAAAAATCGATAGACTACTTACTAACATGAGTAATGGCTTCGAGACTTTTACGGAATGGTAACGCCTTTTCACTGTAGCAATTTTGGCGCGAGCTAAGTTGAACGAATGAACGAACGTAGATTTTTTTAATGCAAGAAATACCATTTTTTTTGGTGTAAGGGGGCAAACGAGCAGACGGGTCACCTGATGGTAAGCAACTACCGCCGCCCATGGACACCTGCAACTCAAAAGTCACAAGTGCGTTTGGAGTCCCTCTCGCTCGAGTCAGCGGGAAGGCGTTTTGGCCTCCGGTAACCTCCACTAATCCTAAAATTTTACTTCTAAACAATACAGTATATTCTTAACAGCGTTAATTAATGCTAAAATTTTCGTACCCAAATATTTATTTAATAAATCTAAGAATAGAGTTTAAGAGAACTGTACAAAATACATTCATGATCACCACCGCTAACTCAAACTAAGCTGATTGTGAAATAATGAAACTGCCCGCTCATTCTGTAACAAAAGAAAAACAAACCAGAACAAATTTCGGATGAATACGGGAGCGAGTTTCTTGTTGGATATCAGAAAATTGTGTGAAGCAAAATTCGATTTAAATCATTATTTTAAATGTGAAATTAGTCGCACTAAAGGTAATCGTTATTTAATAATACTCGAAAAGTTTGTCAGTTCCGAAACGTTTAATTCATTAACTGTGGCTTCTAACTGAAACAGAACAAACATATAATCTGATAAGTTTAGATTATTATAGTGTATGTGTAAGTTATCATTCAATTATTAAAAGTACCACAAAAGCATGTCATCAGAGTCATGTTCCATGAAAAAAACAAATAGAAAAAAATCATTTTTTCACTTTTTATTACTTTTTTAGTTTTTATATGAAACGAAATAGCAAATATTCTCTTTTACAAAGACAAATAAATAATATTTTACAACCTTAATCCACATCAAATCACATTTAAGTAACATAAATATTACACTCGCTTCTTAACCTTTTGCGTAATAAACAAAATTAATAAAAGTAACATAAAAATGTACTTTCAATTCATTCAATTTTCACGGCCTTGTATAGATACAAGGCTGTGAAAATTAAATGAATTGGCAATAACATATACAGAGTTAAATAAACAAAAATCAAAAACGTATACGCCGATGCCGTTTCATTCCAATTTTAACGATCTCCCAAATTAATATCCACGCTTTATTCACAGCCAGATATTGTCGGCAAGGTTGGGTGCCGTCGAACATAATTAATTTATATTACAATCTGTGGATCCGGTCCCATAAACAATCCTCAATGGACAAAATCGCCGAGTTCAGTGTTGATCCGATTCTGAATGTGTTGTCGGTAAACCGGACTATAATTCAGCTTTTAAAGAACCAACTTATAGCTTTGATTTTTAAAGTCTAAATCCTACCCATATTAACATAGACTTTTCCGTACAAGGGTGGCTTAGCACCATAGGTTGTTATTATATTTTTAAGAAGTGAATATGTATTTTTTAATAAAAAAAATTAATAAAAAAAATCTCTTCGTCCACTGGGATCCCTGCTTAAATCCCTGGGGGATTTAGTTGTTTTTTTATTTATTTTGATCCCCAAGGGGATTTAATTGAAAGTTTTTGTTGACACAACTTCCACTAGAATCTCCTGCTGAAATCCCCTGTGCTATTTCTTTGGATTTTTTATCCACAGCGATCCCCTAGGTTATCTATTTGGAATTTTGTCCAAAGTTTACTCTTAATAAGCAAAAAAATAACATCAATTTGACATGTTCTTTTTACAATCGTGAGTGATTCAAAATGTTTGGCAAATAGGTAGACTTTTTGCTTTCGAAAAAGGTATTTTGAGATACTCAAATAACGATCCCAAAAATAAACTACTATGCCTACTCTATTTTTATCAATATCACTGATTTAAAACTGGTGCGTGTGGAATTTACAATTCTTTGAATGAATTTAATCAGTGAATTTAATTTATTTGAAATGAACATTTTTTTACACGCTTTATATTAGCTTCACTTCTATGTTTCTTTGTATGTTTGTATGTTTATAACCGACTCCTTTGGGTGTGATTTTGACAGACTTTAAACGGTTAGAATTCGTTCAAACTTTGTAGATATATCGAGGACCGGTGACAATACACTAATTTAAAAAATAAATTTTAAAAAATATAGTTTTAATTAAAAAAGAGCGTGGGGTGCTTTTTACTATTGACAACAGGCACCCAACGCTTTTTTTTCAAATTTATTTTCTATTTTTTAGTTTGGTTTTCTATAGAAAGCGTGTTTATTAGTTTTTTAAAAATATAATTTTTTATTACTTATACTGAAATTTTACTATAACACACTAAACATATAAATCATTTAAACTATAATTAATCAAAACGCTGTTCATACAAGTAAATGCCATCATAGCACATTTTTAAACATAGCTTCATCACTGCCAGTGCGAGATTACGAAATCGTAAAAATATCACGTAGGTATTGACTAAGACAAAATATTTTGCCGAGAGAATATTTTCCAGTGACGGCAAACATAAACATGAACTGCAGATAATAATATGTGGCAATTTAGTTAAGATTAATACATAAGATAATGAATTAGTTACTTATGGGTGGTGTAATAACCAAAAATAGTTCGAGTTCTTATCTCTAGTGAAAACATAAGATGACATGAAGATGCTAAAAAGTAACGATCCTTTAATAAGTGACAGGGTATCGTATGTACAGGACACAAGTTTTTGCTATGCTTGAATGATTGAACTGTTCTTATTCAGACTAATAAGTCACCTTTGTTCAATTTGGTCAAAAGTTCAAAGGACGGCCAATACCGTACACTAAACTGTGGACAACTTACATGGATAGAATTCAATCTAAAAGGGACTAAACTACTCAATAAAACTAAACTGGTAACAAATAAGCTAGGCTAATGTAAATGCCAAAAAAAGACACTCAAAAAAGATTAACATTTAGCGGTAACATCCCCGGTTTTCAAAATATTGACACGGGCAGGAACGGGGACATAAAGGATAGCTCCAACACAAATATCTGCCGTAAAGCTCATCTTGGCAAAGGGTGGTTTATTTTTAATGCGAATTGTGAATGAATTGAATAAAGAAAGCGATGTTGTTGTATTTTTAAAAGAAAACAAAAATACTCGTAAAAGAAGATTTTTGACGGGTTTTTTTTATTTTGTTACTTATTAAGTCGATAATAACAAATATAAATCTATTGATTAATATTTAAGAAATAGTTTAGTTGTGGCTTTTAAAGCCATTGTTTTATTTAACTAAAGATTTTTACGAGTGGTGCCTGACTAGTTTTAGACCCAATGAGATCCTTTTTTAAGGAATGAAGTATCCTATCGTTTCTTTCGCAAAGCTCACTGGTGCCCCAAGAAGATAAAAAGTCAATAGCCTTGGTTAACATTGATTTGATATTACTTTTTGGTAAATCTTAAAATAGTAATCATTAGTCTATCTTCTTTTATGGAGCTAGATGCAATGGGAGAGGCCTATGTCCAGCAGTGGACTGCGATAGGCTGATGATGATGAAATATTGCACAGCATTTCATGAATCATCCAAAGCTGTGGTAATTGCTTGTATCATTGTATTTGTTTCATTGTATGTAGAAGTCGCCAGATAGGTAGAAATATATTAATTTGAATACCATCAAATGATAATCATTATCATTCTCAGCAATCTTTTTAAAATATGGAGTTATTAGTTTTATATGTTTCATGATATCAATATTTCCATTAATTTGCCACAAATTTGAACATTAAACCACATTTCAATAGACATACTGTACCTAATGTCGGTTGCAATGTGCACATGAACATTACAATCAGTTACTAATTGAATCAACAGGCAATCACATTGTATCTACTCGTATATAATTTGATTCACGCGGTATTAGGTGATGTTGTATTTTCGATTGCAGTTGTAAAACATATTCCTAGCCTTAAAGAATTGAGACTTATAATTTGGGACCAAACTAAAAAGCGAACAAATTTTTAAAATATGAGTTTCACTTTTATTCGATTTCCTTCATCAAGCTATTGTTACTAAGCTATTGGATTTATCAAAATGAATTATAGTAGTTCAAACTCTACGGATTTACACTATTTACCTTTTGATCATATGAGTTTAGATCCCAGAAGCCAAATCTCATTATTGTCGTTTCTCCTATTTACCTACATTGTAGGTAAAAACTTTGTAGGTCCTACAAAGTTTTTTCTTAGTTAAAAAATATTGTCATAACCGAAGCCTTAGTTATATATGTTACTAACTTATTAAAAGTTATGTTCGGCACTTCAAATAAATTGGTGTTAACTAAGCAGTTAATATACTGTCAGTTCTTTAATATGTTGTCTGTCATTAGTTGTGAGGAGACGGCTCTGTGGATACACAAAATGGTTAATATCGACCACCGTGTATCGATAGATACAACCTCTTTAATGATAAAATGATGATTTAATTGGTAGTAGAAATCAAGATCGGTTTTATTTATTTTTTCAAAATGGAACCTAAGGCGCAAAAGATTTGATAATTACTATTTTTGTTTTCGTTGCATGTGTAGAACAAAGCAATAGTGCCAGATTCCTAAGTCACGAATTTAAAGCAACGGTGATGATGCGACAAGACTGGCGTCCTTCTAAATCCCTTACTTTAAAAATATTGTGTATTATTTCAATACAGATGACATAAACAGTTAATGCTCCTGTCAAAGTGGCCACTTCAGCCTCAGAGACATCTGGATAGGCGTTCCAGATCTATCCTATCTATATTTATATGTTTTAGCTCCGATTTTTCATTCAAGACTTTCAGTATCTCTTGTCCTAGTTCTCTTGCTCTATGCGTTTTCCCGTTTATGGTCCCGTCTAAAAATGATTACATTCTCTAGATGGGTAGTCACTTAGGTATCCGCATTAAAGGAGTCAGCCAAATAAAAATTTAAAAAGTTAATGATGATGAAAATGCAAATGTATACAAATACCATAACATTTTCATCCAAACTGCATTTTAAATATAGATATAATTATGATTGTTCAGAAGCAATAGTTTTTCCTACGATATTGATTTTATAATTTATATATTTGTACAACAAACAAAATTTATGGATCTAATCTATAGCAGTTTGGGGCACGGGGCTGATGGAGATGACCTTCCTTTAGCCTTTGTTAGCTTTGTTGTATCTAAGTGCTCTTTACCTACGCATTTTAATTATACAACTTAAGGTACGTAAAGTACAGAGACGGCCTATATGCCTAAGCCATTTTTTGTCTATCAACATTCAACTTTACGGTGCAATACATTATTTTTTATTATGTATTCCTATGCATTATATGTGTTGTATTAGCAGTATTATATAAATTACACATTTTCTCTGTTATATATTTTCGTAGTTTTATAAATCATTGTTCTATCTAAACGAGAATGTACCTTAGACAAAATAAAATGTTTTATTTAGGTCTTTAAACAAATAAAATAAGTAAATCTTTTGAATATTTTGAAAATTCGGTTAAATAAATAAAAACTAGACTATTGAGAGTAAATTTGGCTTGAAGGAAGTTACATACAAAAATTGGCATTCTCTTTTGTAGTCAAATCTCAATGACTAAATCTGGTCTAGCATCCTTAAAATATAAACCTATACAAAGAAGTAAGATAAATTTGTGAAAACTTAATTTAATTAAGTTCGTTTTCAAATGACATGTAACTTGTGTCCGGAAAAACCTTTATTAAAGTTTTATCAGAGCAGCTATGCAATTTAAGCTTTATAATTTCCAGTGTAAGTGTCATAATCGCAAGCATCATAGTAAAATAATAACACAGGAAAGATAAATGGAATCATTCAACCGTCGTTACGGAGGTTTACCTTCGCAGAGGCTCTTAGGCAAATAAAAATGACCTTTATGCCCTGTTGGTCCCTAAGTAGAGTAATAATTCAGTTTTTTTAAGTATTCGGGGCAGTGTTTGTAGAACAATAATTATAGTTACAGTATTTTGGGAGATGGTTTAAATTTTAGGTATCCAAAAAAAAAGGTATGCTGTCTCTTTTATGTGAAATGTTAAAAAATATCAAATAAATATGACTATGGATAATACAACAAAAATGTTAATTTATGTATTTACGGTCACTGTACTATTTCTAAGAGCTGTAGAGTAATATTACAAGGCCTAAACTTTCTTTAACATACACTTCTTTAAAAAAACAAGCAAAACACCCTTACAGCTATTATGTTAATAATAATTGTGATTAAATATTGATTGACTGCCTCGGTGGTGCAGTGGAACGCCTGTGCTGAGGTCTCGGGTTCGATTCCCGACCAAAAGTTTGTATAATCTGCAAATATTTGTTTCGCATAGTACAAGCTTTGCTTACTTTGAAACAGATGGCGTTGTGTGTCAGATGTCCGACATAATAATAATAATAATAATAATAATTATTATTTATAATTATTTAATTATTTAATTATTATTATTGTTATTTATTTAATTATTTATAATTATTTTATTTTTTGTTTTTGTATATAAATATATTTAAAAATGTAATTTATATGTATAAAGAATGAAATAAAGAAATAATAATAATAATGGGAGACCAAAAAAGAGCCATAATTAGAAGAAAATTACTGCCACAACCTGTGTTAGACGAGATAGTTTTTGAAGTAAAAGAGCAAATAGGAGATAAAACCCTTAACCATTCACAGATACATAGTCACGACGATCACACAACACGCACTAGAGCAAATGTTTTCAACAACAGTAGAATTAAATCGACGGAAGAAATGAACGATGATGTTATAAGATGCTACCTTGAAGCAACAGAACTGGAGACAAATAAGACTGCCTACCGTAAAAAAACTTTATGATTTGTTTTTAGAAAAACATCCGAATTTATCTAATTTAACTGAACAGAGAATAGCAGATCAAAGAAGACTAATATTCATTAATAAAACATACACTAACAGAATAAATAAATTAAAGCATGAAGTACAGTTAAAGCTAACAGATCAAAATAACCAAATTTTACCTAACCTAAACGATTCTATTACTGAACAAACACACAACACACACGAAAGCCTAATAGACTGTACACTAACACTGACTGAAACAACCACAACAACTAATGCACAGAATGAAAACATCACGATTCATAACACGGATAGTAATAGTGATAGTAGTTTAGATAGTAATAGGATAGAAATAGAATTTAATAAAGCTCTTACACGTTTCAATATAATTGATCCAGATGCAAGACCATATATTCCAAAACAAAAGACGTCACGAAAATTTGCTAAAATTACTCAATTTCTAAATATCAATATTTTACCGAAACACTTAAACCACGAATTAGACTTTAGTTCATTACACACCTTAATATATTCAGCAGCCTATACAGCTGCTATTTGTAACGGCACTAAATTCAGCACTGAAGATAGTATAACCACTTATAAACGGAATAGGACGCCTGCGTGGCAAAGAAGAATTGAAAGCAGAATAAAAAAATATAGATTAGAAATAGGAAGATTAACACAATACATGTCAGGAAATAGAAGTCAGAGAATACTAAAAACTGTAGAGGAAATAAAGAATAAATATAAAACTCATTCACAACACGAAGAACCTAACACAGAACCACAACATTTTCTTGACACACTAAAACAGAAATTAAACGCGACCGCAAATAGACTTAAAAGATTTTTAAATTGTACTAAACGGAAACAGCAAAATGGAAACTTCATAAATAATGAAAAACAGTTTTATAGAACCCTAGGACATAATAATCAAATAACATCAAAAACTACAGAAATCCCCTCACCACAAAACCTTCATCAATTCTGGGCTGGCATTTGGGAAAACCCAGTGCAACACAACACTCATGCCGACTGGTTACAAAAAATAGCAGACACATCAAACATTTACCAAATGGAGTTTGAAAACATCCCAGTTGACACATTCATTCAGATCATATGTACTAAACAAAAGTAACGTTACCTGAAATTTTAAGTCTTGATATGCTGACATTTCTATAGCAATTTTCTATCTGTTTGCCTACTGCCCCTTTATACATATGCATATAAATAAATTTCATGAAATCGAGTTAATCTACATACGTAACACGTTTTGGCAAGGATTTTAGTACCTGTCAGATATAAAACGTGCCTGAGCTGTATTGCACGGAAATAATAACACAGGTTAAATAGCAGGCGTTGGGTTTACTAGACGAGTTATGCGCTTACATTGATGTCGAATAACATGTAGTGTTAAGTTGTTACACATTGAGATGAAAGTGGCAGTTTATCTAATTTTTTTAGTTGATATAAAATGTACATTACCGTTTTTCGACCAAAGAATTAAAAAAAAAACATTTAAAGACAAGTTTTGAGTAAAAAGTGTGATTGTAATATCCTCCACTGAAATTTACAAACAACTATTTTACTTTTCAGATGTTATTAGTGCAGCTTTTGAGTTTCAACTTACATAATTCGTATTGAAAAGTCCAATCGATTGCACATTATTATGATTTTATAAACCTCCTTTCTAAGGAGAGGCCTATGTCCAGCAGTGGACTAGTATAGGCTGTTGATGTGATGTGATGATGATTTTATGTTAATGAATTGTTCTTCATTCTTTTATTCATGCTGCAATAGGAAATGCAAAATGGATGCAATATTTTTATTTGTAAACTTAATTGCTAAAAACATACCTATACATTTATTTTTGATATTCATCATAATTAAATCATAATATATATAATTAAATAATGAAATTTAGTTATCAAAAAGTTTTTAATTAATAAACATAATATTCTACCACATTCACACAACGCCATCTAGTCCCAAACTAAGCAGAGCTTGCGAATTTCTAAAACAACAACACACTCGACCTCTCCTGTCAACAAGATGTTTGTATGGTTTCTGCTGATTATTATTTTGTATTGTTTCGTTTCAAATTAAATTATTAGTTTTCTGTATCAAAAGTATTAAGTCTTTAAGAAGAAAGACTTAACACAATGACTAAAACGAACTTTGTCAAAGCAAAATCAGGTAATCTTCCTAAAATAGACGTTATGATGATCATAAATTGTTTATTTTATATAATTTTCTGTATCCTTTTTTAACCAAGAAATAATTAGAAAGGTAAATATAAATAATTTCGAACTTCCTTCTTACTCTAATAAGTTACATGTTTTCATTCATAGGCAATACTCTTATTTATAAATACCTATGTATTAGATATTCAGAATATCTTTACAAACTTTTCGTAAACTAGGTTGTGAACCAAACACCTCGTTGTTGACATCTCTTGTAATCTAACGTCACAGTTGCACGAAATTAATAGTGATTTTAATAAAAAAATCAATGATTAATATTTCAGGAGTGTTATTTTTTTTTTGGTAATGTAATAACTAGTAGAAACGTTTAAAAAACTAAAAAAAGACAAATTTGATTTGTAGTACTCGAAGATATTACAATATATATTTGGTCTGAGTCTGGGTGTTGTTTGTGTCCGTTTTATGTATTTTTCAGGATATATTCCTAATGCTGTAGTCTTTAAAAAATATCGAGAAAAAGACAGGGAGAAACAGCTGAAAGAATATTTAACAAAAAGATTTTGGAAAGCAGAGTTGTCTTCTAGCTGTACAGTAAACAAAAATACGCAACAAATTAATGCCAGTTTTTTAGATACGGGCAGTTAAATTACTAAGGAGATAAAGGAGAGGAGTGCAACTGTGCTAATAAAAGAGCCTCTTGAACTTATCTCTTATACCCTTTAATTGATGTGCAAAATAAAAGTTTAAAGAGACAAGCCTACTGTCAAGGCAACAATAAATCTAGCCGATAAGAACAACACAGAGAAAGAGATAAAAAAATATAAATCCTGCAGCTGATTTATTGCTCAAGATATTTTTTTAATGTTTTGTCGAGCTTTGTGAAGTTGTAATTTGTTTTTATGAGGCTTTCGAACTTTGATTACAATTTAAACATCATTTTTTTACATAAAACCCAAAATGAGCACTCTTACAAAAAAAAACACAGAGAATATCTATCGGTTACCTCACCTCACCAACTTAGTTTGTTTGTTATTGTTGTTGTCAATGTTTCATTGACAACAAGGCTATTATTTAAATATATGATTTCTCCATTACCTCACAACACATATAAACTAGATAAACTGCACCAAATACCACCGCTATGTTAGGTATAATAGGTGGTGTAGCTACAAAAGGCTATACCGCGTCATTGAAAGCAATAAACGCGGTGTACATGAAATAATGCAAATCTTGCGGCGTGACACGAAACTGTTTGCTTAATTAAATGCTCGCAATAACCCGTCACAAGCATTTGATTCATTTGCCAAAGGAATATAAATTTAAACCCATGTTAGTATGTAGGATAACGCAAGAATTGCATCGAGTTCGTGAAATTTATTAGTACCTACTGCTTTTTAAAACAGTCGCCATTCCTCGTCTTTTAATCGCTTTTAAATTTTTACTCCTAAGCGGTATAGCGTGATATATAGCTAGCATAGCTTATACCCTTCCTCAATGAAAATTCTAATGTAGTCTATAAGCAAATGTATAAACTCTCCATAAAATATAAGTCATGTGACTATATGTAACCAGTATATATTCAATGTGTATACAAAATAAAGAGTAGTATCATTTCATTTGGTCTGGGTGTTTCTATGCATATGTATTACTATACGTATGTTTTAACAAAAAAAAAAAAGACGTGTGGCACTCGGGGACTGCCGCGGTAAAGCTATTGCATAGCATTTTTTATCAACTTAGTGTTAATGAACTTAGTATTAAAATAGAAGCTATGCAATAGCTTAATAATTATCTCAGGAAAACCCTATAGAAATTTGCCCGGCCGGGAATCGAACCCAGTAAGGCAGCGTTTTCAAATTCCACGCGAACGAAGTCGCGGGTACAAGCTAAAAAATCGGTAGGGGCCAGATTGTTCGTCTCCTTTTCGCGGTTCAGACGAACCCAAACATGGGGTGTCCAAGTGCTCCAGGAACCGAGAAAATCAAAGGAGGGATAAATGAAAAAAGTTGAAGGGCGAGGGCGAGGGGGAGGTATTTTGTGCAATGCAATCATAAAAAAATAAGTCATCCCTCGAAAATACCCCCCCCCCCCCACGCCCCTCTTTAGAAAAACTGACTAAAGTGTTGTTACATGTTACGATACTTTTCAAAAAAAATCTGAAGGGGGCAGATTGTTCGTCTCCTTTTCCCGGTTCAGACAAACCCAAACATTGGATTCCAAGTGCTCCAGGTACCGAGAAAATCAAAGGGGAGATAAATGAAAAAAGTAGAGGGGAGAGAAGGGGAGGTATTTTGAAGAGACCTCAATGCAATTATAAAATTTTTGGTGGGGGGAGGGGGTATTGTATGTGGATGTAAAAAATTCAATTCCCGAGAGGCAGTACAAAATGCCTTTGAAGAGTTTGTTGCCTCCCGTCCAGCAGATTTTTACAAGAAGGGCATCAATAAACTGCCAATGCGTTGGCAAAGATGCGTCGATTGCATGGGTGATTACTTCGAATAACAGAAATAAAAAAGTTTGAAAAAATAAGTACTTTCACTTATTGCATACAAAACGGCAATTTCATAGGTAAAGACCTAATATGTATTTGTATTAGTTGTCTAGTACCCATAGTACAAGCTCTGCTTAGTTTGAAACTAGATGGCTTTGTGTGAATGTGGTACAATATTATTATTATTATCTAAGCTTGTGTTTAATTCATATTTGTTCCTGATATTATACTATCTAATGCTTGTTAGAACCTGACTGGGAGTGCCAAAGATTGACGCGTTGAAACAAATTAACAGTAATACAAATCCTTATCTTCACCTATTTTAAGGACAAAGGTGACAAACGAGCAGACGGGTCACCTGATGGAAAGTGACTCCCGTCGACCGTGAGCACCTGCAAGTCAGGAGTCACAAGTATCTGGCCTTTGAGATTGAGCTATAGGTTTTTAGGTCATATCGGTCCGGAAATACCGCAGGTGATAATTTGTTTGTTGAAAAAACGGACGTTTAAATGAAGATGGATTTTCATAATTATTATCAACAGCCTTTAATAGTCTACAGCTGGACATAAGACATAGGCCTAGAAAGGATGTTTTGGCCTACTATACCAAGCTGACCAGGCGGGTTTCTTATAAGGTTTGTGACAAGTTTCCCTTCTTTGCTCAGTGCCGTTTGATTCCTCTGTTTCTAAAAACATTTCACTTCTGATTATATTTTCATCATCCTCATCATCAACAGCCTTTAATAGTAGCTTCTTTGCGGTGCTGCTATCCAGCGTAGTTTCCTCCCTAAGTCGGCTCTTACCACACACACGGGATGATTTTACAATTGTTACATATATCATATAACAAACCTTCCCTTCGAATACTGATAAATTGTATTTATTGAAACTCTACCTTGTATTCATTTAGTTTAATATTATTTTCAGTTGAGCTTCAGCTGTACTATAGTATCAAAAAATATAACGACAAATTCATTCATTTCTATTAGTAGGAGAATAAAGTGTATTGCTGTTGCCTACGAGAAATTACGCCTAGCTCTTATTAGCCTAGTTTTACTTGGGACACGTAGAGGTATCGCTTTCACGTTGCTACTGCATTAATGGCTTTTGTAGAAATCGTTCATTAGAGTTCTGAATAAGTTCTTTTTCGATCCAAGATTTAACAAACCATAATAAATGAATTCGTCTAATTGCTTATGTTAAAAAATCGTGATAAAAAGTAAATAAATAAGACCCAGGTAATAAGTAAGAAAAGTGGATGAAGTATACGTAACAATAAAGATTATAACTTCGATACATTCCTTTTAAATGAAATGTCAATTTTATATAAACCCAAACTCATTTCATAAAAAAAACTAATTGATTTCATCTTAGACCCTTAAGTCATAGATCAATATACATAATAACAACAATTCTCTAGTTCTCTTTTCTAAAAAGTTCATAAGAAACAAGGTCCCTTGATAACTAGAACAAGCAATATTAAAAGAAAATGGAACTGTGAGTACTTGTTACAATGTTTCAAAGTAAACCAATTATTTCTCAACAAATTTATTCATCATACAAGTTTTGTATGATCAAGTATGTCGTAAAGGATTCAAGTATTTTAGAAGGCTTGTAATAAAATATTCTTCCCTTGTTAAACTGATTACTTCTGTTAAGTAGAAGACTCGTAAGCTCAAAACCTCAAAGATAAGAGTCTCATCATAACGTATAATGTAATATTACATTCCTTATTTATTTAAAAATAAGGAGAAATAGAATTATTTCTAATTGTAAGTGTACAAGCTCTCTTTTCAAGTTCTTGGCTATTAGTGCACTCTGACTGCATGGATGGCGTAGTGGTTTAAGCGGTCGCCACTCCGCTTCCTACTACGCCGAGTGTTGTGGGTAAAACCCCACATGGGACGATACTTTGTGTGATCCACAGATTGTTGTTCTGAGTGTAGGTGTATTTTATGTCCGTTTCTTGTATGTTTGTAAAGTCCCCCGTGACACAGGATTTATTCCTAATGCGGGAGTTGTATTTTTAAAGAGAAAAAGATAGAGTTAATTACAATTCCTGATTTTCATTTTAGGGTTTTGATTCAGCAAGGATTAATCGAACCAAAAGATACCACAGATCAGTTATAATTACTGATATCATATTTACATCATTGTTGTACTATAATGAGATGACATCATATCTTCATCATTTCAGCAAAAGTCTAATATCGATTGACGAATCTGGATTGATTTCATGAGAGTTTCAGACTCGTACTTGTATCTATTGTTGGCGTTAAGGCATCTAATGTTGCTTTTTTTATCGAACTATTTCTAGTAATATATTATATAATTCAGAATGTTTTATCATTCGATGAATACTCAAACTCGTTTGGATCAGCTAACCGAGATCTCCTTCTTAATCAATTCTTTTCACCATTTTTCAAATAGCAATATCAATGAGGGTTTTATTATTCTCTTCCCATTGTGACGTTCAGCTTGAGCAATTAGTACATTATCGACACCCCTTGTTTTATGGAAATGGACGACTTCCTCCGGCGAGAATATTCACATTAAACGAGCCAAGCGATTAGCATAAAAAGATAGATTTTTTTATTGAATAATAATTATAGATTGCGTGGTGGTTATGTTTTTTTTTTATAAATTACCCAGTTTTAAACATTACTGTAACTTGAAAATTGACCCCATATATTAAGTTCTGTATCTGCACTTTGCGTTCGAACATATATCTTTGGTCAAGTATTGTTAAAGTTCAAGAAATAACAAATACAAAAAAAATATATGAGACCGAGAATTAAAGTCAATATTAACATAGTATTAATATTTAGATGAATAAGTTAAAACAAGTGATTTCAGAACCGGGTTGCATAGTGGTTTATGTAACGGACTGCTATTCCAAATGTCGCGGGTTCGAATCCCCCGCAAGTCAAACATTTGTGTGCATGAACATTTAATGTTTGATTTGATCTGGGTGTTTCTATGTACAGTAAGTATGTATTTACAAAAAAAAGTATATATATGGATTTATATCAGTTTTCTTGGACAAGTAGTACAAGCTCTACTTAGTTTGGGAATAGATAGCGTTGTGTGAATATGGTAGAATATTATATTATTAATATAACCATATTGTTCCTTTGGTTGTTAATTGATTTGTGTTTTTTCTTTATATTATTTATCCACAAATAAATGCTTAATGCCTACTGCATTTACTGGCAGTTTACTTTTAGCGTTTGATGGGTTTACGTGTGGAATTTCATAAATAGTTTACTCAAAAAGTATATTTAACTTTTATTATATGACTAAAAGATTTTTCTTACCTTTGATTACTTCAAACGTAAGCTATTATCTAGAGATTAAATCCAAGACAGCTGTGTAAATGTCCCTAAGCCAACAAAATCATTACTTATTTAAATACGTAAGTCCTTTTTCCTTGCGTCATAGCTATTACATATAATAGTATTGTCGTAACCGCTTCCAACTGTTTCAGCTTATGAATCGCAGACAAAAGACAAAACAAAGTTAACCAATTTCCTCATCAAACTTTTCAGTTTTTGGTAAAATTATTCACAAATGCTGGTGAAAACTTTCCCAGGAGTACAATAAATACACAAAAACACAAGTATTTGGAGAAGTTATATTGAAATATTACTTTTGTTCGTACAAAATATAATGAGCATGTTGTTTGTTTGTAAAATTGTATTGTACCCTCATCTGTACGTACCATGAGTTTTGTTACTTAGATATACCTGTATGTAGATAAATTTGCACCGATATTATAGAACTTAGTTGCATGATGTTATTTCTTGCCTTTCCTTATTTATGCATTATAATTCCAGCTTTGCCATCTAATTCTTAAAGGGGTTGATGGTTAGTATGACGTAAGTAGGACATAAACTTTTAGTTTGCAAAATGTGAGTGGGCCTATGTCTACCCTTTTAGGGATATAGGCGTGAGTGTGTGTATATGTGTATTTTAACAAAATAAACATATGATTGTAATGAATTCTAGTGTGTTCAATAAAGCAATTAAGAAAATGACATAATTGTAAATAGCTTTATTTTTAGTTGTTCAATGTTTTTTTTAAGGTTTACTAGCAACCGAAATTCCTAGTATCCCCGTTAAATCCTCCAGCTTAGCTAAATTGCTTGTGTTAGGAGTGGGTTCACGTCGATAGTGGTCAGGATTCGAAACCACGACCTCTTAATCGCAAGTCCAATGCTTTAACCACTAGGCTACCACCGCTTTGAGATCGCATCTTTAAAACTTAATTGAACACAGAACTTGCAAATATTTGTTCACCAAATAATAAAATGTTATATTCATAAGTAAAGTTACTGTGTACCACAAAACTCTCACAACCTAAATTCTCACAATTTTCTCCAAGGACTTTCTCCAGTCGGAAATAAATTCAATCAGTAGCAAACTTCTAACACTTGGATTCAACAATGGACATAAAATTAAAGTTTTAACTAGAGCTGATTCTGTGCATTCAACTGTGGCACAATGTAATCGCAAGTGTGAGTGGCACAAACCACAGAAGGTACACTCCGTTACAAATATGTCTGCCGTTACAGATTTATACGACAAGTTCGAGATTGGATAGTGGATTTCTATATTGACTACTAACTTTGTAGGTTGATTTATAGGCATGTCAAAGGTTCTTAATCCAATTTTGGTGGTGGAGCTATAAAATTTATATCATTAGGTTTATTTTTCACAACCATACATACTGTACTGAACATAGGTCCAGCAGTGAACTATTAAAGGCTGTTGATGATGATGATGATGATGCCAACCATACCGTGTATGATTCGTATTCTAGAATACTGCGTTTCTCTGTGTCATGGGATTTCTTCAGGGCATGGACATAGTTTATCGACTTTTCTCTTTACATATTAGATCAGTTATTTAACAGATTCAGAAAAAAAAAACTGTTCTCAGGGTTCATGTATGTGATAATTTAACAATAACTGTTAAATACCAAAATAAATTACAATATAAGAGTAAGAATTCTGACATAATTTCAAGTGACATTGATATTTTAACATTTATGTAGAATTATTCATAGAAAGGAGGACTTGTAAGGTTTCTAAGCCTCTTTTCCTCAACAATTGAGATATTATTTTACCAATATGTAGATGTGTACACACCATAACAATAACTTAAGATGTACACATATTTGTCTGTATATTTCCTTACACTGTGTATAAACATTCTCGATTATGGCAGTAACTGTCTTAACAACATGCTTTGACATCAGAAATGCATAACGCATTTGGTCATTAAGTGTAGCATTACTTGGCTTGTGTGACATTGTATCCGTCAGTAATACTATCGTATGTGTTAGTATTGCCTTGAGTATATTTGAAACATGATAGTGACAATTTAGAGGTAACATAACATTTATGATCAATATCATCATTTCGTTGTATTTAAAATTATGGCATGGAACAATTTTGAAGATTTTCTTAAGTTTTTGTGCACAGGAAGGCGGTACGTACAAGTAATTTTGCCATCCTTCGGGAGTTAAACTTTTTTCATTTCTGTATCAATGGCAAATGGTTTGTACAAAATATAATAAGCATGTTGTTTGTTTGTGAAATTGTATTGTACTCTCATCTGCACGTACCATGAGTTTTGTTACTTAGATATACCTGTATGTAGATAAATTAGCAGAACTTAGATGCATGATGTTCTTTTTTGCCTTTCCTTATTTATCTATTATAATTCTTAGTTTCCCATCTAATTCTTAAAGGGTCGATAGTTAGTATGACGTAAGTGGGAGCTAAAACTTGTAGTTTGCAAAAACAATTTAGAGGTAACATAACATTCATGATCAATATCATCATTCCGATGTATAGATTATGAAAATTATGGCATGGGAACAATTTTGAAGATTTTCTTAAGTTTTTGTGCACAGGAAGGCTTACGTACAAGTAATTATGCCATCCTTCCTTCCTTTGAGTAGAACTTTTATCATTTCTGTATTTATGGCAAAATTACATGATTGGTATTTTACATTATAACTTGCATTAACCCTAGATCTTTATCGGGAATATATCTCATATCTAAATATCTTTAAATGATATACACGTATTAAATACCAATTTCAATTATTTTTATCTTTCTGTTTTTTACACACAACTCCCGCATTAGGAATTTTTAGGATTCAGTGTCGCGGGGGACTTTACAAACATACATGAAACGGACACAAAGAACACCCAGACTCAGAACAACAATTGTGGATCATACAAAGTGTCGTCCCATGTGGGGTTTGAACCCACAACACTCGGCAAAGTAGGAAGCGGCGTGGTGACCGCTTAAACCACTACGCCATCCGTGCAGTCATTCAATTTATATCTTGACAAATGGTGTCTTCCAGGATAAACTTCAAACTATTGCAGTATCAGTTCCATCTCCGTCAGTAATACTTGCTATATCCCTTACTCTAGCTCCCTTAACCTATTTGTTTTCCTCTCTCCTTTTATTAGTCTTCTTTTTTCCTGTCTGAAAATTATTGTATTCTCAAATAAGGCTGGTGTCTGTAAGGTGTAAGGTGTCCGGCCTTGAAAGAAACCAACTAAAACTCTTGCAATATTCTTTTTTTTCTTTCTTAAAGGTCTACTAGCAACCGAAATTACAAGTATTCCTGTTAACCCCTCTCGGTAAGCTAAAATGCGTGTGTTAGGAGTGGGTTCAAATCTGTAGTGTACTAGTCAGGATTTGAACCCACGACCTTAACCACCAGGTTATCGCCGCTTGTAATATTACACTCAGTGCACTGATTCCAAACATTTTTAAAAGCGTAGGAATAGAAAACCGTCACAACTAAGATATTCACAATTCTCCTCCTCGGAGCTTAACCAATTTAACATTTATCGTATTATGATTATCAAATGTATATGACTCTCATTAAAATTTTAAGAACATTTTATTCCAGGAAGCCTCTTATTATTTTCAGGTCCTTTTCAGTCTGTGACTGCGACAATGCATTCGACGGTAATCCTCTAAAACTCGCTCGGTAATGAAAACGTCGCGTCTTGGTATTCCTGCGACGACGTCGGCCCGTAACATGTAATGGGGGAAGACTTATTTGTGTAATGCATAAAATACAAATGATATGGATGTTTCTTTAATTATTACAAGAAGCAATTAAAGTATTTGAGTGCCAATTGTTAAAAAAGATCAGTATTATCTCTTAGAATACGTCCGAATATAATGGAGTCGATTTTCTCCTAAACAACCTAACATTATACACATTGAATAATATGTTCTTTAGAAATAGTCTATCACATCCTATTGTTGGAAAATTCTAACAAAAAAATAATAATATTAAACAGTATTGGAGTACTTTGGAGCTTTAGATAAACGCTTTGGTGGACGACCAAAGTTTTAATTTCATATTAATCGCCCCCTATAGTTTTAAAGACAAGAGTGTAAGATAAAAAGCTATCTGTTTGCTTTCTATCAGCCATCTATATCGAAGAGAGTGCTCCCAAGACTACTTCAAACCTTAAACTAAAATCAAAATCCTCAATGGCCCGATTAACACAGAAAAGACGCCTGGTGCGCTGTGAATAGATAATGATATTATTATGCATATTGCTATAACAACATTTCGTTGTTATCATATTAACTACAAGACCAATATTACTATAAATATTTGACAATGCGGCTGCTAATAAGAACTTTATGTTCTTTAGATAAAGTAGTTTTTTCATCGTGCAAATAATTAATAAAATTGGGTCAGCAGATTCAGAGTTACTCGACAAAAAACAACGACTCTCTTTGTACGAGCTATCTACATACTTATTGAATATCAGCATTATTAATAAACAGGCATAAATTCAATACAACAACATTGTAATTATATATTCAACAACAATATAACTAACTAGGTAACATGGGACAGTCATTTAACATAAAATAACACAACTAACTATAATATTTACATCTCTGTAGTGTGGTATCAACTGCCAAATATAACATTCTTGAACACAAAAACCTAAATATTATAAAGCAAGGAATTTCAACATCTTGTCATTCTTTTATGATCTGCTCACCACAAGAGACACAGTCACACGACAAGAGAAGTAGAGCATGCCTTGAAACATAACGGCCGACTTTTGTCTAACCCGTTTCGCGAGATTTCAATTAAGATTACCCACATTTCATTACTTATACAATAAAAAGGAAATGATAAAGCTATTATGAAATTCTCATAGTGTCGTATTGCTGTTATTTATTTTGGTCCTGAGGGACGGAGTGAATGGTAATCCCCGAGGATGGGACGGTATTAGGAGACGTGTATTTGTATTAGTCGTGTAACCAAAACGAATTCGGGGGTGCCTCCATTTTTGTGTACTTTTCTGTTGGGTAAATTGAGAAAAGTGTAATTTATATGGATAAAATGAGCTAGAAGTAATGGAAAATGAATAAAAAATGTGTTGACACAGTACTTATTTTTCTTAAGTGACAAACGAATTTTCTTGTAAATTAGGTAAATACATTTTAAATTTTTCAAATTTGTTATAAGAATAGGCATTTGTCCTTCATCTCATTTAATAGAAATTGTTGAATAAGAGGAAGACAGAGCATGCCCTTAAAACAGACCTTTTTACTCTTGAACACTTAAGACGTTGAAATTATTCTTTTTTATGTAGAAAAAACTAAAATTGATAATTTACTAATGTTTGTTTAAAAAAGAAGAATCACTGTTATTGCTACGATTTAACCTCGAAACTACCTTAAAGAAAACTATAAACTTCCTAACACTAATTACACCCTAAGATTGAAGCAATGAAACTGCGGGGATCGTGTATTGCGACCATAAAGATAAATTGTCAAGGAAGTAAAACATCCAAGAATGATTATAACTCCTACTAATCAGCTTAATTGCTTGTAAGGTACAAGCAATTTCTGTTTTATATTAACGAATAACATATCAATACTACGTATCAGGATACGTTTTTAAAGCCAAACATTTTATAACTAGTTATTTGTAGCAACCTCATGCTGAGGGGAGATATTAACGAGTAATTTTGCCCAAAGATTCTTGGGCTTTCTTCTACGAAATAATAGTTCATTTTCTGTTCACAGTGCAATTAAATGGCTTACTAAGCGTTTCAGTAATCGCTTTGATCGTTGAGAATTTGTAGTTCTCTTATTTCAGTTTTATCATCTAAATCTCCACTTAATCATACCATGAGAAATATCCTAATTAATGTTATAAAGTATTTTTGTTGGTTTGATACGCTTTCACGCGTTAATCACTCTGCAAAATCATTGTGAAACTTTCCTTCTCACTAAGAAAAAGATGTTGTATGGAAAAAATGGATATGGATAGAAAAAAAAATCAAAATTTCGGGTAAGCGGATTTTACAGTCATTAGCTAATCAGAAATACAACACCCATTCAAAGTAAGTAACATTTTTAGTCAGTTTTCAATGGTATAAAGAGTTTAAGGCTATTTAGGGGAATACAATTTTTATAAGCTAGTAAATTCTATAACTTGACGGATACAAAAGGGTGAAGGGTGCCCAAAATATAGATCAATAAAATATTATATATCAAGATAAAGTTAAGAATATAAGAAGAGAACACAGGCTTCATACCGAATAAAATTTTAATATCCAGAAACTTTTTCCGGGTGTGATAAATCTGCAGATAATGACTGAAGAATCCCCTTATCTTTGGGTATCAATTATCCGTTGCAGTTTGAAATGAAAAAGGGTAAGAAAGATGATAATGATATAATGGTACTGACTGACTGTTGTAACTATGAACTGTTGTAATCATGGGTTAAAATTTGTGCGCTAAGTGCCATCAGGCCTCACAGTATTCAGCCTTATGTAATAATATTGCGCAGTCAGAGTTAGTAAGTTTATTTCTTCTTTCTTTAAAAAAGACAACTCCCGCATTAGGAATATGTCCTGTGTCGCGGGGGACTTTACAAACATACATGAAACGAACACAAAGAACACCCAGACTCAGAACAACAATTTGTGAATTACACAAAGTGGTGTCCCATGTGGGGATCGAACCCACAACACTCAGCGCAGTAGGAAGCGGCGTGACGACCGCTTAACCCACTACGCCATCCGTGCAGTCAAAGTAAAAAGTCAAAGTATGAATAATTTCGCGGACTCAGAAACTAACCCTAAACGAATTTAAGTTAAATTCAATTTCTAGTTTGCACTGCTCGGTTCGGCTTTCAACTTTGGGAAATCAGTAACATTTGTATTCCGAACTCTTTGATTTTTAAATTCAGCAACAACTAGTTACTCTGCATTGCTGCAAATACTTTTCAAACTATTTTTTTTACTTAATTTCTATGTCATATGTGTATATAAATATAAGTCCGGTCAGCTTACTTCAATTTATAATTCAGTTGTAGGACCTCTTCATTTCTTGACATATGTGAATGATATGAGCAATTGTTGTAAACAGATTGTTGTATCAATTTGCTGAAATTACGTGTCTACTAGTCAGTGATAGGGACCTAGATAGAGCATACCTATATATAGATTATCTACTGTCAGGTTTCTATATCCTGTACCAGGGACTTCCTTTCTAGGGTATACCTGGTTCCCCGGCTATTAGTACCCGAGACGGCGTGCGGTTTTAGCCGGTTCGAGTCCGACATGCCACCGACAGGTGGTATCCGTTGGGATTTACGCACGGAAAAAAAAAAAGGTTTCTATATCCTTTGCAAATGGTGTCATAATGCAGGGCTTGTTTTTAATGCAAATAAAAACAAAATATTGCACCGGTCACCATACTTAAAGCCTTCACCGGTCAACAAACATCTAATAGCTCATGAACACGCATGCTTACATGGATCCAATAGTGATGGTTGTTGTTGTCCAATGATTGAACTTGTAACGTCCCATACATACATATCTGGGCCTCATAATTGACGACAAACTAAACTGGAAACCTCATATCGATAAAGTATGTGATAATCTAAGAAGTTTTCTAGCAAACATTAAAATCGTCGTATCCCTTATCGTTTAAATTGTTACTTTCTAACTCCCTAGCCGAGTCTCATATTCAGTATGGACTCACCAGCTATGGACGGATTTACAAGTCTCACTTAAAAATTATATAAAGCGACGTAGTCATCATTGTGGTTAAGCTCCGTAAATATTATAAATAAATTGCAACTAAAAATATTAAAGACAATAACATCTCCAGAGATTAATTTACAATGCAGTTACAATAAGCTGGGTCTTTTTCAACACTGTAAAGTTTAACCCACTTATCTGTTTTGAATTTTTGATTAACGCAAGAGTAACTGTAGGCCAAGTAGAGTAGGCCAAAACCTCCTTTCTAAGGAGAGGCCTATGTCTAGCAGTGGACTGTTATAGGCTGTTGATGATGATGATGATGATGAAAGTACAAATTAACATAATTATTAACATGAGCCTACTAGAGCGCTCTAAACATTTACACGAGAAAGTAAAATCACCCTCTTGTTTATGAGAATATTATATTAATATAGTCTTCACTCTACGTCAACGCGCTGAAAGTTGAGTGTTCGTCTAGACAAGGGCAGACTGGTTATATGCAAGAGGGACATTATTCAAGCCGCTCAAAGGAGGAACTCATTGTAATTCAAATAAATTTATTCAGTAATTAATTCTAAAGTCTCATTTGTGATAGACGTTATTTTGAAGGACTAACGAAGAATTTTTTTTATGTTATAAGGGTGCAAACGAGCAGACGGGTCACCTGATGGCAAGCAACTACCGCCGCCCATGGACACCTGCAACTCAAAAGTCACAGGTGTCCTTGGAGACCCTCCTGTTCGAGTCAGCGGGAGGGGGGATTTGGGCTCCGGTAACCTCACTCACTCAGTCAAAGGCAACGAAAGTATTGCTTAACACTGGTTTTCCGCGAGGCCATGGTATCACTGCGTCTCCCACGGTACGATAATTCATATACGGCATATACTAATTTCTATAGTTTAATACATATTTAAAAGTAGTGTTAGTTCTATTTAATATATATTTAAAAGTATTTTTTATCATTATCAAGTGAGAAAGTTAAGTAAGAAATCCTTGCAACCGTAGACACCGTTAACATTTCTAACAACCCCGTATGAAATGTGTTCATTACATCTGTCAGTGACAGCGGTCGGTACCTTTCTACATCTCACCAACTGGGTTAAACATAAAACATTTCTATGTTTACAAAATGTAAATTTCTTTAACTTTGTACTTATTTATAAAGTAGCTGGTATCCGCGACTTTGTTCACGTAGAATTTGAAAAGCGCTGCCTTAGTGGTGTAGTACGGAACGCGACTGCAGTCCATGAAGCCTCGGGTTCGATCCCCGGACCGGGAAAAAATTATAGGGTTTTTCTGAGAGGAAAAATAGCTTTAGTTACTGCTTATATAGACAGTTACCTGGTAGAAATTGGTAAAATATTATCATAACCTTTGCCGAAAGAAGAAGCAAACATGATTTTACCAATGCTTTGACTTTTCTTAACTTTCGTCGGCAAATCTTCAAAAAGGAAATATCCACTCTGCAGTACACCCAGGTTTCATCACCTGTCACGATATTATATACAGCCAATGACTGTCCTCCGTTAAGTCATGCGGTATGCGTCGAGTGCAAAGCTTTCGAACCTTCAGATGGACATGTAAAATATTTTGCACTTGGCTGATTCCAAAGCACAAATTTGCTGGCAAGTAATTTTTTTGTCAGTTTCAATAAGTTGTCGCACATTGTCAATATTAGAGTCTGTAATCGCAGTCACCGGCCGACGTTTCCATACCTCGTCATGGTCCACGTCTTAATTCTCCAAACCACGAATACACAGAGCTGCGTCATGGTGCTTCATCACCAAATGCCAATTGAAGTCTCTGGCAATTCTCTTGTTGACTTAAGCCACAATGAAAATCCTAAAAAATCATTAAACGAATATGTTCACTAGTTAAATTCATTTTGATAGTGACACACAATTTTCGAAAGGATTTCACAATGAAAAAACAAATGACAATCTCGCAAATTAAAAAGCAACATGTTCCCAAAGAGTTAGATTTTCGAATTTTACAATTGATTTTTCATTATTTTATTATAAGCGGCGAGATAGATCCAGAAACTTTCAGTATGCGCCACGTAATACGGTAAGAGTAGTAAGAAACGGAATGAATTTTTATTTTCTGATTCTTTTCTAGCAGAACACTTTTTGTAATTTTAAATTGAAACCTAAAAAAAGGTTCTTTTTTATTGCATTTACAATAAATGCAAAACTACATATGTGAAGCATATTTTATCAATTTTCTTATTTGATATAAAATCTTGTTTACGGCGTAGGTTACTTCGGCACATGTTCAAGGTTACAAAAATAGGATGATAGTGCAAATATTCCGGCACAGACTACACTATCTCCTCGTATCATTTTCCATTCACATTTCCCACAAACGAATTGCATTTTGGAAAATTATTTAGCCTCGAACAATTCATTGAATAAATATATCAGTTTCTTGAACAGCCAATGATTTTTGCCTTTATTAGGAATCATATATTGAGAGATTTAATTTTTTTATATAAAAACCTTTGTATAATAATTTTATATTGGCTACAAAAAAAAACAAGGACCCAAACAAATTTTTACTGAAAAGTAGTGCAATAAAACGCCATTGACAATGTACTGGGAAAGAAGGTGAGTCATTTCAATCACAAAATACTCTTACAAAAAGTAAATTTAAACCAATATTTATCCTTTTACGACCTTGGATGTGAAAGGATTTTCTCGAGAGACCACTTAGAAACTTTTCCAAACTTTGAATGTCATGTTTTTTCATTTAACTTAACAGTACCTGGATAATATGGATTAATGCTCTTGACAAACACATTTATTTTGCGACTACCGTACCCCAGCGGGTAGTCGAAGTGTCAGTGCTCGTTAAGCATACAACCACAGTAGAAAAAAATTCACCTAGCAGCAGGCTGTCCAAATTGGTGCTTACTGAAGTCTCACCACGATTAACCTGCAGGATTGATCAGACTTAGTAGACTTAGTAAACATCCGAATAGTTGTAGAACTATTACAGGCCTTCTGGCCCTAAATTGACGGCTATTCACCATAAATGGGAAGGACAGCCTGACACATTGTTGTGGGACATCCCAATTTGCCCACAGGGAGTAGCCACACATTAGGGTTGTATCCTTCCTGATACAGAGTCGTTTCTAGAAGCCCTCAATCGCCCAGCAAAATCACAGAAGCCTCCTAGACTTCTATGCTTCTGGAAGGAGCTGGTGGCTCATCTAGCCAACGGTAATAAAATACCCTTTTTGAGTCCGAATATGTAAACTAGAGCCCCTTGCCGATACCAATACGTTATATATAACACCCGCCGTGATCTCAAATTTACATCAGACAAAAACCAAAAAGGTTTTGCCTAAAATTTTAGTTATCGCTTTTCATCACGATTCTTTTAACGTTATTTGATGTCATCTCCTGGACATCTCCCCTAATCAGCTACTATCAGCCCTTTTGTGGGTTGACCTTTTGTATGTATATTTGAAGACTCTTTGTGAAGGTATCTGTCTAAATAACTCAATGCCGAGCTTTGAGGGAGGGTTGAAACACATTGTGTGACTATCTTTGTATCAATCGCTAAAATTGGCTTGGGTAGATACATTTTCTTAGGAAATACTTTGTGCGTTGGACTTGAGTTCTCTAACAAACTTTGACATAGCTACTTTTATTTTAATTTTTGTTAGGTTTTTTCCTTCTAAAGATATGGATGTAGAAATATCTACGCATTTCACCCGTGGCTTCGCTCACGTTAGATGTTTTGTCAATCATTTTTTCCTTGATATAATTATAGCTTATGAGCTATTTCAGATTACATTCCATAGATTATCTGTTCTGGTGTTATGGGGTCCCTAACAACAAGCATTACAACAAACGTTTGTGATTATACGATTATTTATTATACGGGAGTTGGCTACTTGTCAAAAAATATTTTAAATGTTTCATGTGTTTAAAATGATACCCGTAGTCAAATTAATTTCATTATTTTACCCTCAACAAAAATATATTTTTAATTTATATAAAAAATTGAAAACGTGGCATGATGATCACGTGACTGCGTGTGACGTCATTATTCGACAGAGTACTTTTAATTTGCATGAAAATTTAATCTAATATAACCACATTCACACAATGCTAATTAGTCCCAAACTAAGCAGAGCTTGTACTATTATTTTTTATATGTCACACATTTCACACGTCCGTCTGATTCCAAACTAGGCAGAGCCTGTGCTATGGTAACCAGATCGCTGATAAACATACTTATATATTTTTAAATAAATACATATTATAGATAAATTACATCCAGACACAGAATAAATGACCGTGCTCATCACACAATATTTGTCCTGGGTGGGAATCGAACCCACGACTTTCGGTTTAGCAGACAGGGTCACTAACCACTAGACCAACAAGTGAAACTATAGCTACTAGGCAACTGATAAATATCCTCCTTTTTTCGTAAATACATACTTAATACATAGAAACAATCAGACTAAATCAAACATTAAATATTCATGCACACAAATGTTTGACTTAAGCGGGAATCGAACCCACGACCTTCCCAATAGCAGTCGCAGTTACGCAAACCACTACGCCAGCCGGTCGTTAAAGTAATCCGTATTATCTAAGTGTAAAAATTAGCATTATAGTGAAATAAAGTGCAAATAGTAAGAAATTTTAACATTTCTGTATTCAGAAGAACATTATGAAGAAACATGAATCACTTATTACCAAATTATTATTTGTATTTTCGCGCCAACTAAAGACAAGATAAGCAAGACAGATGATTGGTTAATAATAAACTTTAAAAATTGAACGCATACTACACATTTTCTGATTGGTGTTTGCAATCACGTGACTAGCATTAAAAAAACATATATTTCTTTTATTTTATTTAATAGTTATTTCCATTTCTTCAACCATACTCTCGTCAACTTGCCAATTTAAAACAATGGGTTCAATGGGAATCTATGGAATTACTGCTTTCAAAGTCTTCCGAAATTAATATTCTCTTTCTTGTGCCATTATATATAAAATTATATTCAGTAGAATAAACGTATAGTATAATCTTGACATTCATATTTAAAAAAAAATGTTACACAATATAAATGAAATTTTATAAAAATGACTTCATACTCGTATATAAAACATTTTTACAATTTTATTTGTGTAGCGGACAATAACATTGCAAAGAGCTTTAGATAGATTTTTTTATTAGATTCTTAGATTTATTAGATTCTTTTATTAGATATATTCTTTTTAAGAAGAATGTAATAATTATAAAATGGACCAAAGAAAAAGGTTTAACTGGTTTAAGAAAAACCGATAAGGCGATGGACCTGGAATTAGTCATCATCCTCATCAGCCTATCGCAATCCACTGCTAGACATAGGTATCTCCCATTGCACGCCACTTCGGTCGATTTTCGGCGTCTTGCACATCCAGCTCCTGCCAGCCACCTAGCTACCTTTAATGGGTAACAGAACTGACATAGCTGATCTGATTTGATTAAAACGCTTACGCTACGCACTTCAAAAGTTTATAAAATGTTTTACTAAAGTGTTATTATCAGAAAAGGACCAAAGTATTCGAACCCTTTTTATTTTGTACACAATAAACGATCGTTCCGAACCTGTAAAGCTTCAGTATCACTCGACAGCTGTACCCAGTATTGACGACGAACATCAAAGCGTTATAGCCGAGAGGGCCAGCCACAATGTTTTACGAGTCCCTTCGACTTCCTCCCTCAAAAGATACAATTAACGTTTTATCACTCCCCAGGAGGGCCATAAAAAATGCTTTTTATAAGTTCTTCGTGGAGGTATAGGTGATTTGAATTGCTTATTTTGTGGTAAAGATGAATGGCTGTGTGATAACCACAGCTTCCGTGCGGAGTATATCTGGTATGTGCGGCTGTTCTTCAGCATAGGTTTAGTGTTGTAATCTATTTCAAAACTTATTTTTATATCAGGGCGTGTAATACGAACTGAAGTTAATTTACATGGGTAGTTGCAGTGTTTGTTTGAACAATATTTCTTTCGTTACTTATTGAGATTATTTTCTCACGTACCGCATCATACGTTTTTTGTACTAATTTGTTTTTGACTTTCTAACTGATTGAAACATCAGCTCTCTCTCTCTCTTCATCATCAGCATGTACATATCCATACTTGCTTTCAACCTTTTACACCATAACAAAGACGTCTCTTCTCGAAATTTCAATCAAAGGCTAAGCTGTTATTCTTAAGAGCTTCTATAAAAGGAAATCTTATTCTAAAGATGCGAAAGGATTAAACATCTCCTTACTTATTTCGTATGTTCTTCAATTTTTCTTTTTTCCCTTTCACTCAACTCCTATGAGTATTCACTTAATTTCAGAGTATGATGAATACTCTTGTACGTATTCGGATAAAGTTGGGTATAATCTCATTCTTCAATGTGGGTGATGTAATTCGAAAGAAATATCATTCTTGTTTTATATATATATACGTACGTACGTGATACATTGTGGCGGTGAATGAGAGGCGAGATTGTATTATCAAACATAGATATTTTGTTACCTGTGTCAACTAAACCCGAAGACCACAGAGTGTACTTACTTCTTTGTCATATGATATTGACACTACTTAGACCCACTCATACATGTACCTAACACAATTAACAATAAAAAAAATACAAGGTAAAAGTAACCTAAAAGGATTAAATTATAACAATGCTCAAGCAACCTTAACTACAAAAGAGATCTAATTTAAGTAGATACATAGAATATTGTTTTTTATACACTACTAATAAAGTATAGTAGAACAGAATATTATGTAAAAAAAATTAATACAGTGGGCGGTGTTATCACTTAATTTCTCTGCCAGATAACCTTTAAATGAGGACAGTGACAGTATTGAATAAATAAAACATATTTGACAGTATAATACTGTTTGTTATTTGTTTGTTTGCCCTTTCTTCTGATTAGGCTCAACCCCTTGGAAAAGGGCGGCTGTAGATCGGCACAGGCATATCATAGATTTTGTATGGGTTTGATTTTTGTTAAATTTATTTATTTACTATTTGACAAAACAGAGATTGTTGCTTTTGTGTGTGTTGATCTATGACTTTAGAGTCTACATAAAAGACGATTTTAAACAATTTTGAAAATTTTATGAAATAAAAAGAGTTTGAGTTTGAGTTCGACTTTGAATTAGAAAGGTAATGAAATATCCCTTTGTCTTATACAAGTATATAAGCTGACATCAAGTAACGGTGTAAAATGAAAATGGTACTACTATTCAAAAAAGGAATCAATTTAGGAAAGAACCGTCAAAACCTCATTTTTGGTGTTTCGACAATATAAGGTTGAATTTAGTCAAGTAATCCAAGTAAATTTAAGATGAATTTTTAGCAATAATACAGACATGGGTCTTATTCCGTTAATATCCAAATCCTTACAAAGGCTTTCAATCAAAATCAAACAGAAATGAATATCACTATTAATTTTATTCATTTGTAAGTCATCTGGTACTAGCTAAAAAGTACTTACAAAAGTTGCGTCAAGTACAACTGGAGGGAGCACATTCTCTGACTGTGGATCTTCGGTGTTCCTTTGAATAAAATAACGTTAGAGGGCAAAGTTGCTCTAATATTTAATTATTGCTATAATATATTGGAAAGTAATTTATCTTTAATAAGTACTTTTGTAGTTCTTTTTTTCTTAGAGGGGGCACACGAGCATACGCGTCACCTGATGGAAAGTGACAATCGCCGCCCAAGAAATCAGGGGTCACAAACGCGTTGCTGGCCTTTTAGGAATATGTACGCTCTTTGCTTGAAGGTTTGAAGGAAATACCGCAGACGATAACCCGTTCCACAGATTGATAATGCTGGGCAAAAAGTGTCTCGAAAAGCGCACAGTAGTGTTAATATGTTGATCTGCAATCTGGTCACGATAGAAGTTAATATTATTATTACTACTGACAATGCCTACGTCACTGAGAGTCCACTACCATGGATGGATGGATATAGCATGAGTGGATGAATGGAAATTAAAAATAATAATAGTAAGAGGTAGGTAGTTCAAAATAGTAAAAGGAAAACCCATGCAATATTTGATCATCATTAGTTGCAATGTTTATGAACAATGTGATAACATGGCACTTTTAGTCAGACACGTTCAACAAGGACCGAATAGTGGCTGAGTGTGTTGAAGTATGTACCTCCGTTTTAGTCTAACTCACTCTAACAGCGTAAGGTTACACACTAGAACGTGGATGATAGAAAGAGACAAAAATAATAAATGAGGAATGAAGAACACCATAAAGATGAGAAATGAAATAAGTTAAATATATAATTTAAGCTAATGCCCAATCACATCACATCAACAGCCTATAATAGTCCACTGCATGACTTGGGCCTCTCCTTAGAAAGGAGGTTTTGGCCTACTTTACTACGGCCAGACGGGTTGGTATAGGGTTTGTTTCAAGTTTTCCTATTTTTTCATGGCTGTTGTCCTGTGTAGTTTCTCCCTTAGTCGGCTCTTACGACACCCACGGGATGAATAGGGGTGGTGATTTCCGTATTGTTAATCCGTCACTATCATGCCAAATATGTTATGTTAACAAAGACCTATTTTATGTGTCGACCGCTATGATGACATAAAATAACGTTACTGTTGCCTACGTATGGTGCGTATAAGTGTGCGGTTATCTCCACTCGATTATTGACAAATCCTAAGTGCTTAGGTATTGACGATGACGATGACATCTTCATCATCATCATCATTCTTTAGCACTTATTTAGAAGTATTGTAATCTTTTAACGAAGACAATTTATATCCCTACCAAGTAACGTTTAAACCTGCTAGTAATAGGGGTCAAAGTATGAAATTGCCGTTCTATAGTAATAGATACTTTGAATGTACATAAAATCTTCATTGTGTGAGATTTTCATGTGAAACTTTTTTTACCCTTCTTTTAAAATTGATTTGAAACATTGATTTACGACTTTCAATTGTTTTTTTTTTATTCAGCTTAGACGTGAAAGATGAATACTTCGAAAATCCGAGTCATTATTGAATACGAGTTCCGACGTAGAACTAACGGGGCAGAAACGGCTCGCAATATCAACGCTGCGTTTGGAAAGAAGAGTAATTAACGTATCGTGCGTTTTTTGATTTAAATGCCTTCGTATTGGAAACTCTGACTTGAAGGATGAACCACGTGAAAGACCGCCCATACAGGTAAATAACGCTGAATTGAAGGAGATGGTGGCAGCCGATCCGAGTCAAACTACCCAGGAACTAGCGCATGGTGTAACGTTATATACCATACCTACAATATTGACTCATTTGCAACAAATAAATAAGATAAAAAAATGTGTGCCTCATGATTTGGCTGATCTGCAGAATGAAATGTGTGTTGGAACTTTTGTTGCCTTGTTGAACCAGTACAGAAATTAAGGAATATTGGATTGAATTATGATATGTGACAAAAAGTAGTTTCTTTACGATAACCGTAAGCGAAAAATGCCAATACTAACCAATAAAAAGGTAATGATAACTGTTTGGTCTTATTCACTATAGCTTTCTCAGGTCTGATCAGGCAATAACAGCAGATGTTTAATGTGCCGAACTTCGAACAATGATGGCGAAACTAGCAGTGAAATAGCCCCGACTCGTGAATCAATCTTCACCATTATTGCTCAATGATAACGCAGGACCTCACACTGTACGAGAACCGTTGTTACTCTACAGGAGCCGCAGTTAGAAACCACACGTCATTTACAATTTGGACAATTTTCTAAGTGATGAATAAAAAAATCTTCCCAGGAGGCAGTAAACAATGCTTTCACACAGTTTGTCGAATCTAGACCCCCAGAGTTCTACCGTAAAGGCATAAATGAACTTCTGTTTAGATGGCTGCAATGTATAGATAATGAAGGTAAATATTTTAATAAATAAATGTTACATCTTAGAAAAAAGGAGTTTCAATTTTTCAGTACAAATCAGCAATTTCATACTTTATCCCATGATATAATTCAAATCCAAATGTCCTTATTTATTAAACAATCAGTTATAAATGTTGCTCAGGCCTCTAAAATCTAATTAACAATAAGTTCATTTCTCCAGGATTTATTCAGATTAAAATTAATATAAGAATCAAGTTAACTATGGATTAATAAAGTACGTTCGTATCACTTACGATGCAGTCGGATACCTACATAATGTAATATGCATGTCCACCATCCAAACCATTATTTCAACGATAGCAACATTAATTAAACTGCCGTTGGTAGATTAAATTCACAAAATGTACTGCTTAAATAGGGTTGTCATGCTTGCAAATATTTAGAGGCTAACATTACCCACTCAATAACTCATATTGCTGCATATTTCCCAAAATTATTATAAAGCCCTTTAGACTTTAGCTTTATGGTAATACTCGCGATATCATCATAAAATGAGGCCTTCTACTGTGAGTAGACATCACAATTTACATATTACATATTACTTATGTAAGTGTGATAAATTTAAATTATACTATAGTGAAGAAACTCTATACAGAGTTGTTAAATAAATGCTTACATATAAACGTGTGTCCCGTGAGTTGAGTGGGCAAAAAATAGTTTTGAAACCACTTACTGCTCACTGAACTCAACAGTAAAGTCTCAATTGCCATTTATGTATTTCTCTACTCCTCGAGATAATCCCTTTTCCCTGAAATATTTCATGGTCATTATTTAAGTAGTTAAAAGAGAAAGCATATTAAACAAACAAAATTAAATTAAATAAACATAGGACTCAATAAATTTATGGAATAGTTTGCCTCCTTGTCTATGTACATTATTACATTATACATTTCGATTGTATTTACTTTGGAGTCAAAGTAAAAAATAAATTAATTTTTAACATACTTTTTAAAGCGATTAGTTTTGTTGCCAGCACTTCCTATGATGAGACCCAAGAAGGAATGTAAAAAAACACTTAATTATCCAATTGTTCTTCTTCTTCACAGTGGAAAGACATCAACCAGTCTTGTGAAGCCCGCATCCAACGATTTCCCGGTATCGGTTAGTATCCAAGTCTACATTAACCGAAAACGTGAATGGTCCATGCAGATAGGATGTTCTTTAAATGAAAGATCATTTCAGATTTGAGTTGACCGAGCTTGATTTTACGGAGCTACATATGCAAGGTTCAACAATTTTGAGTATTTCGCTACAGTAGCCAAATTTTCGAGAAATAATTTGGAACCACATAGACATCTAAAGGAAGAATTTAGAAACACTTAAAGTCAATAGATTTCTTCAACTATTTTTAGAATATAGGCTCAAACTCAAACTCCCTTTATTTTATAAAAAAAATCAAATTGTTTGAAATCGTCTTTTATGTAGACTCTAAAGTCACACACACAAAAGCAACTATCTTTGTTTTGTCAGATAGTAAACAAATAAATTTAACAACAATCAAATCCATACAAAATCTATGATATGCCTGTGCCAATCTACAACCCCCCGTTTCCAAGAGATTGAGCCTTATGAGAAGACGGGGCAAACAAACTCATGGAGATAATAGTACAATATACAATACAATAGTACAATATACATAAGATCTTATAGTACAATATTTAAAAGTTAGGATTTCTTTATACATCACTAAAGTGTTGGTTTCCTTTAATATGACACGAACATGAGCATTAAACAAAAGTTTTTCAATAAATTTTAATCGCTTTCAGACAAAGTTACGAAGGATTCGATAGCTCGCAATATTGTCGCATTGCAGTTATGCGGTTGTAGTTTTAGTTCAGATTATTAGCTATTAAAATAATTGCAAACTTTCCCAAACTGAATATTAAATAAATTGGATGTATTGTGGTGACTTCAAATTGTTATTTGTCAATTTAAAAGCCATAAAATGGCTGGAGTTAAAGTTTAATCAGCCTTAAACGCAAACTATGAAAATATAAAAAAACTGAAATTTTATATACGATGAGTATTTCTGTATGACTATCATCGTCTAAGGACACTTTTTTTTGTTGTCTGGGTAAAAATCCCTTCGGATCTCCAGCTCTAGGGAGAAGAAGAGCCAAGAGTATGTGGTGTTTCCACTAAAAACCACTTGCCAGCGGGGACAGGTCTCGTCCGATTTGGTCGACCAGGACTTCGCGTTCAGGCATCCAAAAGGTATTAAAGCACTTGTGACTCTATAGTTACAGGTGTACATGTTTCATAATCATGACTTCAAAGCTACTGTTACTACAGCGTGTGTTTTATGTAACAATCAAATAATGATAGATAAATTAAGTGAACTATAATCTTATTGCAAGTATGATAAGATTGCAAAACAAATAATTGTATTCTTATACAATTATTTGACATTTATTTACAAATAGTTTTATTATTTAGAAAAGTTGCTGACGTCAAAATATAATATTTGGATAATGAATTGGGAGTGCTGTTCTCGTATTTGGGCTGTATACACGCGGGCAGTATGCCCGGCATGTGTGGAGCAAAGGCATGTCCTCGCGACGGCCATCGGAGTGAAAATACTCGCTCGGTCTGAGTGCAGCCATGGTATGGAAGGACGGCGCGTGGAACTCTGTCACCTCCATCTGTGAACAAGTTATGCTTGCGAAGGAGCGACCTCCGATCTCCATAAGTGCAAGCTTGGAGCTTGGAGCTCATCTGTCACCCTAGCAGAATCGTTGGTACCCGAGGGGATTTCCGCACGAAAAAAACAGTTGTAGAATATTGTTTAACTGGATGTAATTTCAATATTTTTATTTAAATAATCTCATAAACGTTAAATAACCCTTGTTATATTTGAGTAATTTTTTTAATTGCTATCTATTCTTTTACTTTAATTACTGTTCTAAACGTAAAATAAAAATGAATAGAAGTAAAATGTAAATTTACTCTAAGTCCATAAAAAACATCATTAATAATTTCTGTACTTACTAATAAAAAAAGCAAAAGAATAAAAAGAAAGACAGATTTATCAGTACGTGTCAGCATTATGTTTAAAAACATTTTTATTTGTATATATAAGACAAACATTTAGACATATAGAACAGATATTCATATCTGCTAAAGTCAAACACATATATGGACACATTCTTAATTTAAAACTATACACTGGTATATAACAAAAGATTCGTAACTCTGTATCTCAGTGTTTTCTTTCTATTCAGGAATGGTGGAACGTTGAAGTGCCTTAATCAATTAATTGTAATTTTAGTGTGTTCTGAATGTTAATTTATATTACTTTGTGTGTTACGTTTTAAATTAAATGTGTAATTTAAGAAATAATATGCAAAATAACTGTAAAAAGTTGAAGGCAAAAGGGCATACACGAAAACAATGGGCAGTAGCCATTTTAGGTAGATATTTGATAATTTTAATAACTGATTTTTGATTCATCTGCTGTAGAACACCTATGCCTTTTCTATATTATTCTTGTAACATGTCTCCTCTTTCTTTTTTACTTAAGTCTGATTCTGTACCTACTTTAATTCGATAACATAGTACATCAACATAACTATGGTTGATCAGGTATATCTGTCAGCAGGAGCATCATTGCACAACTCTAGATGGAACCAAAGACTATCATATCCTTCAAACTTGTATATGTCTCGTCTGTTTTGAAAATCATCAATTCAATTAATTACAATTTTAAACCCATGATTGGCATAATTTTGTAGTGAGTTATCAGAATGGTTTTACAAACAGTCAAAGACATTAGTGGTAGACTGATGTCTACCACTAATGTCTTTTACTGTAGGAGTAGTTAGTGGAGCTACTAATAATTGTATAATGTATTAGATGCATTAAAAAGGACAACCCCGTGTTAGGAATATATTCCTGTGTCGCGGGGGCTTATCGGGGGACTTATTATCTTTTCTTTAAACAACCTAATCCTAATCCGTGTGGTGACGGACTAAGAATACAGAGTGTCACCACCCCTATTCATCAAGTGGGTGTCGTAAGAGGCGACTAAGGGAGCAAACTACGCAGGACAACAGCACTGCAGAGAGAAGAAAAACTTGACACAAACCCTATACCAAAACGTCTGGCCAGCGTGGTATAGAAGGCCAAAACCTCCTTTCTAAGGAGAGGCCTATGTCCAGCAGTGAACTATTAAAGGTTGTTGATATACAACCTACGTAATTTCTTAGTATTTTATTAAATTAACTTTTCAGTATTTAAATTAAGAACAATTTTCCTCATTTTACAGCCAATTCAACAGCCCTCACATACGGCCTGCAATGTGGTTGGGTATCACCAATGACAAAAATATTGCAATCTGAAGAATCTCCTGTGGGTAGACCTCTAACGGACTCTGAGATATCTCTAATAGCTGGTATCCCATCGTTAGCAGCCATTGTTGGCATTCCTATCTTATTGTATGTCGTAGAAACATATGGTAGAAAGAGGGCTGTTATTACCATGGCTCTTTTCCAGTTAGTAAGTACCAAATAAAATACTTTTTTCTTAATTTCACCTATACTTACTCAAAAAGAATTGTAATTATTTGTGTTGTAACTTTTAACCTTATAATTTTTGGGTATGTTCACTAATTATTATTTAAATTTCCCAACAGATCTGCTGGATAATAAAGCTTTGCCCGTCAAAACTATATAGCCTTCTAGTCTCCAGAATATTTTGCGGTCTTGGCGCTGGTGGTTGTTTCAATATCGTGCCCATGTATATCAAGGAGATCAGTCAAGACAACATAAGAGGCACTTTAGGATCAATTTTTATACTATTTCAAAACGTCGGTATCCTGACAATGTATGCAATAGGTGGCTACCTTGGTTACTACACAGTGTTATATCTTGTCACGGCAATAGGTGTGTGCATTTTCGTGATGTTGTTCCAAATACCTGAGTCGCCAAGTTTTTTAGTAAATGAAGGCAAATTAAAGGTAAGGAATATTGAGGATTCACTTCTATTTTTGTTTTAATCTAGACTTGCTACGATGATGTTTTGCTATAATTATTGTTAAATTACAGGAATCTTTTGCAGCTATTGCATATCTCAGAGGTTTACAAATAGACGACAAAGAAGTACAGAATGAAATTGATTCGATAAAAAGAGAGGATGACTATTACAAATCCATACCTGACATTACGTTCTTCGGCATTTGTGAGTCCTAAACTTTATAATTACTACCGTAACAATCTTTTTGCGTTCCCAATTTAAAAAAAAACTTTGATCGCGTCGCGCTGAATAGGTATATATATACCATTGAATGCTTAAAGTTTTGATCTGGTTGCTCTAGCTCAATCGAGCAAACTTTTTGTCGCTGAATCCAAGAGGTCTAGAATTTTTCACCTATCCGCGCATTTTCATACAATATCAAAACTGTCTCTACACTGGTGTTTATTTTACTGTACATAATAGCAAAGTAGCATGTGCGGTTATCATCAGGCAAATAACCTATCAGTTGCGTTACCTTTGGATTGAATACTTTTATAACGATATTATCAGAACGTATCAGCACGATTACTAAGGTTTTGAATTGTTATAAGTCACGATAATCTACAACTTTTTTCAAAATAGATATACCGTACGACCAACTTCAGTCCGAGGTAAGCAGACATAATAAAATATCTCTGGCTGACATCTAGCTTTCGTATTTTTTAAATTCATTAGACCTTCTATACACGTGCGCTTGTTACGGTTGTGTTAAACCTGACCCTTTGATAGTGTATTGGTAATTTGGACAGTATCAGTCTTTCCGAGTCTGCCTGCACTTATTCAGGGCCCTGTATATTTTATAGAATTCCTAACCATCTCATCATTTCTTTCTTAATTATTTTCAATTTATCTTCCCTTAAATTCCTTCCTTAAGATAAAAAAATGAAATGTTTAATGAAATTTTTACTTTCAGTCAAACATCAAGCATGGCGTCGTGGTTTTCTCATCATGTTCATATTAGTGGTTGCACACGGTGCCAACGGTGTATTGTCTATCATTAGCTACGCTTCAACTGTTCTCAAAAGTTCCAAGATGGAGATCAGTCCAGAGCTGCAAAGTCTTGCCATTCCTATATTTTTGACAGTCGGAATAGTTATCACTATGACAATAGTAGATAGGTTGGGAAGAAAGGTAATACTCCCTCACTTACTAGAGTTAATATTGTGTATTCAGTTTTTTGTGCGTATGTTTGTAACTGATCTGCTTCTTAACAGTTGAACCGCTTTTCAAGATGTATTGTGTTTAAGTATTTCATGAAATCTGAACCTGGCAGATGTCGCTGACAAGTTTTTTTTTTGTGTATTTAACTTTCTGGTCCACTCGTTAACGATTATATGTAAAAAAAAAACAACAGAATAATGTCTAAGCTTATAAATATAACCTGAAAGTTGTCTACTACTAATGTAAACTTCCTATTTTAATTTTTTTTTAAATATTTAGTGTCAATTTAAAATTATTGGTGTCCTCTTATCTGTGTGGTAACGGATTAAAAATACAGAGTGTCACCACCCCTATTCATCCCGTGGGTGTCGTAAGAGCCGACTAAGGGAGCAAGCTATGCAGGACAACAGTACTGCAAAGAGATTGAGAACTTGAAACAAACCCTTTACTAACCCCTCTGCCCAGCTAGGTATAGTAGGCCAAAACCACCTTTCTAATCTGAGGCCTATGTCCAACATTGGACTATTAAAGGCTGTTAATGCTGTCCTCTTGATTAATAAATTAATAACTTAATTGATTTATTTGATTCTAAGGAATCTTCTAAATAAAACTTTTCCTTACAGGTGCTACTAGGGATTGCATTTGCTGTATCATCATTGGCCTTTGCAACTCTTGCGACAAATCAGTTGCTAAGCGATTGTGGCTGGGCTACACCTAACTGGTTGCCGATCGTAGTAATTTTATTAGCAGTGTGCGTTTATGGCGGAGGAGTTTCTCCTCTGCCTTTTATTATAATGACTGAAATGTTTAACTTTCAAGTAAGTATATAAATTAAATATACACCTTTTGTAAGGAAAAGATATAAGTTTCATAGAACACTTAGAGAGATTATTATTGATCGGGATTAATTCTAAAATTGTTACTATGTTACAGATCCGAGCTAAGTTAATAGGAGTTCTTGTTGCATCAGCCTGGTTGATGACCTTTGTCGAGTTAGTGTCCTTCACCGCAGTCTCAAATGCATTGGGCGTCGAAATGTCTTTCTATATGTTCTGTGCAATCAACCTCATAGGAGCTATTGTGGCGCTATTTATTCTACCAGAAACTGCTGGTAGGACTGTGGAACAGATAGAAACAAAACTAAGGAATGATAAACATGACCGAAATAGTGATATATGACAACAAATAAAGTGACTGTCAAGTGATTTATAGGTTTATTTATAGTTACGAATGAACGAATAATAATAATATATTATGAATTTCTTTAAGTTTTTAATATAAATATATTAAAACAACATTTACTTGATTTTTATTGCACCGATCCCTAAAATAACATAATCCATTTATGAATTGCAAGGACACGGACAATTACACTATGAGTCATGTTTGCAATAGAATTTGATCTCTATAAATTGTGTATTTATGTGACTTATTCTATTGAATTAAAATATTATCATTTATCATTATCATTTGATATAATTATCATTTATTTAATTTATCTCTCCGATGGGGATGGGGAATGGGAAAAAGGGGATGAATAGGTGTGGTGATTCTGCTGTGGTCGTTCTGCGACCTCCGGCGCCTGAGTCGCCTGCGGTACCTGGCCCGTTCCCGGGCCTGGCGGGCCGGGCGGTTCTAAACCTCTTCCGGTCCCGCTCCGCCGTCTCCTTCGCGAGCATAACTTGAAACTTGAGAAAAATGACAAGAATAGTGTTATCTGACAACTGACAAAGTGATTGTAAAAAGACTTATAAAAGACTATATATTTAGTTTGCTAAATATTTGACAATACAGATATTGTTGCTACTGTGTGTAATGAAAATAATTTTATTTTTTAATGAAATTAAGATATTTTGAGTTGAGTTACTCATGTATGAATGTGTAAAAAGTTTGAAGGACTGTTTTAAATTATGTCTTATTTAAGTTTTTATTAAAAATGTAAAATAATAACACAGACTTAATTTTTTCTTGCACGCATTTCTAAAACAACGTAATCCATATTTAGGTATTGCAGGCAACGAAACGGAAAATGGGTCAGACTATAGGTCACAGAGCAAAATATGAAGCCCCATGGTTTATATCATCGTAAGAGCATATCGTCGAATATATTACTTAATATCTCTATTTGTTAACCAAAATAACTTCAATTTCATTACATAAGGGGAATGAAGTCTGTCTGGTGACGGATTAAGAATATGGAGTGTCACTACCCCCATCCATCCTGTAGGTGTCGTAAGAGCTGAGTAACGTAACAAGCTACGCAGGACAACACCGCTGCAGAGGGAAGTAAAACTTATAGCAAACCCTTTTTATTTTACGTGTGGAAACCCCCTCGGGCCGTCACCCCACCGGGGTTTGCGGCTGGGTGGTATGTCGGAATCTGACCGACTAAAACCACACGGTGTGCCCCTCTGCACCTATGATAGGAGGGATCCGGGAACTGCTGTTATTAAGAGATCCGGACCCCTCCCAGCGCCTGTCCGCAACGGCGCGTGCACCACCTTCGGGTACATTATCTATTTAGGTTGGCCGTTATGCGGTTGAGGGGAGAAAAAAAAAAAACAAAGATGCCCTCTCCGCCGCCTTCTTCTGCGAGATGACGTCTTCGCAGAAGGATGCGACCGCGGTAAAACATCTGTCACTACAGGCCATGGAGCGTATGAAGGCCCCCCCCCCGATGACTGCAATGAGAACCCAGTAGTGCACTATTAGAGGCTCTTGATGATGATGATGATGAAATTCAAAAACACTAGAAATAATTAAACTTCTACAGAATCTATGCCATGCTTTGAAACTAAACGTGCAATGACCATATCTGTGATGACGTGTGTCACCACACATATCAACAGTGAAGTGTGATGATCTGTAATATATTTGTCGTATAATATTTGAGCTCCCTAAGCTTGTTATTTGATTGGACTCTTGGTTTAGTAGAGGTTTCTATCTACTACAGGACAAAACATCTACTAGACTTACTAAGGACCGTGGACTATTAAACCAACAGTGGACTATTAACTGGACTAAGACTGTTGATGGTAATGATAATGATGATGCTAAGCTAGAAGGCGAGGGTTCAAATTCCACTCAGGACTAATTATTTTGAGATGTTGAGAATTGTGTGAGATGAGCACGATTATTTGAAGTGGGTCTTGGCGTAATCTATAGGTATATATTTGGAAATATATATCCAGTAAACTGGTTACGATAGCATAGGTTCTGCCTAGTTTGGAATCAAACTCATGTGTGTGAGTATAATAGTTATATAATTTACAATTAAGGTATTTAGATTAAGCACATCGTATAAAAGAAAATTAAAAACACGTTAAAAGCCTTTTTACTGAATATATTGTCTTTTTGTTTATTAAAGCCATTGACAGTGACATTATCACTAGCCCAGCACTTTATGAGTTAAATTGAAAATATTTTGGAAAGGAGAGTAGGTCAATAAGTATGAGCTGATATGGTGCTACATCTTGAGCAGCGCAGGAACATCCGCAATTTGAACTAAGCTTATTTAATATACAAAATCGAAATTTATATAAATATACAATATTATAAAGCTGAAGAGTTTGTTTGTTTGAACGCACTATTTTCAGGAACTACTGGTTCCAATTGAAAAAAAAATTTGGTGGAAAATCGCTATGGGCTACATCAAGTCACGCTATGACCAGAAGGAGCCGAGAGAAATAAAAAAATTGAGAAATCGGGGCAAATTCACTCCTTTTAAGAGACGCAGGTCAGTTAGTGATACATAAAATATTCAACAAATTAATAAATCTTCTGTGTGGTGACGGATTAAGATTACGGAATATCACCACCCCTATTTATTCCGCGGGTGTCGTAAAAGCCGACTAAGGGAGCAAACTATCCAGGACAACAGCACTGCAAAGAGAAGGAAAACTTGACAAAACCCTATACTAATCCTACTCGCCAGCGTGGTATAATAGGTCAAAACCTCCTTTCTAAGGAGAGATAGGCCTCTATCTATGGATATCCAGCAGTCGACTATTAAAAGCTGCTGATGATGTGATAATTATAAAAATATTTATTTCAATCCCAATAAAAAAATACAATAACATGTTGTTACATAAAGATGTTTACATTGTTGCATTTGAAGTGAAAGTAATAGGGTTTAAAGTATGAAATTGCCATCGTATAATAATCCATACTTTGAAGTGACATAAAACTTTTATTGTGTAAGATTTTCGTGTGAAACTTTTTCACATAATACCTATGAGGCTCTTCTTTTAAAAAATGAGCAACATTCGGTTTTCGACTTTTAATTGTTTTTTTTATTCAGCTTAGACGTGAAAGATGGAAACTTCGAAAATCTGAGTCATTCTGAATTCCGACTTGGAACTAATGTGTCAGGACGGCTCGCAGCATCAATGCTGCGTTTGGAGAGGAGACTTCTAATGGACGCACCGTGCGTCTTTGGTTTAAACACTTTCGTAATGGAAACTTCGACATGAAGAACAAACCACGTAGAAAAGTGCCCACACAGGGAAATAACGCTGAATTGAAGGAGACGGTGAAAGCCGATCTGAGTCAAATACGTAGTATATAGTAAAACCAACGACTCGTGAATCGATCTTGATCAATATTGCTCAATGATAACGCAAAACTTCAAACTTTACGAGAAACGATGTGTTTTTCATACCATGATTTGTATACCATGGCTGAAAAAAAGTATATTAAGAGTATTTTTTTACATATTTTGACAAACGAATATTCCTAAAAAAACTCTGACGTACCATGGGAAGGGGCCGAAGTGTACTTTAAAATCGAACTTTTAGTTAGAGCTCTGAAAATGAGTAAAAGTGTACAAAATCACAAATTGAGAAAAACGCATACCATAGAATTATGAAATTTTACTTAAAATTTTACTTAACAAAATTTAAAACTATTTTTTTGAGCTGATTAGCGAGAGAGCTGGGGCGCAGTGATCTCTTTCTGTGAAGCTGTAATGCTCCAGGAAGAGACCTCTGAACGGGATCGGAAGAGGGCCGATCCCGAGCGTAGAGGACGTCGGCGGCGATACGCGGCGGCGGGCCGCAGGTTGCCAGAGGGAGGGGACCTCTGTTGGCAGATTAAATATGGCGGTAGACGATAGGATGGCAGCCTGGTCGCAAAAATCAGATCGGGCCGCAACATATTATAAGGATTGGGCCGATAGGCTTGGGAAGCCCGCAGCTTCCCCGGAATAGGCGCGGCGTTGATTCGGGGGGGACCTAAAATAACATGGTCAGGGTCCTCCTTGGAGTCGGGCGGCCACCCCGTCGACAAAAAAAAAGGCTAACTAGTGAATTGTTCGTAATCATTGGCAGTCGAGTGGTAAAGGCGTTAGACTGCACTGCTAGGTAACCCAGCCGAGACTCGCGGTATCCCTTACCCTAGCTTCTTCGCCCCATCCGTTATTCTTAAATAAATTTACCTTCTTCTTTTGTCAGAAGAATGATTGGCTTTAGGCAGGCAAGTCTGAAAGAAGAAGATAAAGCTCGGTGTGCTGAATAGATCGAGTCAGTATTTCACTCCGGCCCACCACGGCCTTCCACTCTACAAAGCGCAAGTCCGTAAATAGATTTTTTGCATATATCTCTGCAAATATTATTATGTGACTAATGTGTTATAACAGCAAGATTATATTGTGTAGTGTTATCATAGTTATAGCTCTCTATACATAATTTACGCCCGAGAATATGGGAAAAATACAAATATCACCTTATTACCATTGTTTCAAAATCGTGACGGCAAAGCAACAGTTACTACGATGTACCACATTATTTATGTAATAATCAAATAGTGGTAGCTATATCAGGTGAACTATAATCTTATTACAAATATGATAAGACTCCAAATCAAATAATTGTATTAGAGTCAGACGTTCATTTACAAATGGTTTAATTTGGAAAGTTGCTTACGTCAAAGTATAATATTTAGTTACTATATTGGGAGTGCCGTTCTCGTGTTAGGGTTGTACAATATTCATTCAATGAAAAAAAATGCAATTTTCGAAATACAAAACCACTCAAACGTAAAATTATATAAATTTATTAATTTTTATCTATTTCAATATTCGAAAGCATATAAGTAAAAGTAAAGTACATAACATTATAAATTGCTATCTATTATTCTTGAAAATTTTATTTTTATTACTGTCCAAAATGCGATATTTTAAATAATTATTATGCTATTGTTAATAAATAAATAGATCAACAGATTAAAAAAAGTGATTGAAATTTTAAATTAACACTTTACAATTAACACTTCCTAAACACTCAGAAACACCGCCATGAAATTAATTGTGGACACATTGATCAAAATCATCATTGATCAAAGGCGTGAACATTTTCAAGTGTCAGGTGGGGGACAGATATGTCGGACAGCTACAAGCTATCATGTGGTGTTAGACAGGGGGGGTTGACTTCTCCTGACCTGTTTAACCTCTACATCAATGACCTGATAGGGGAGCTGAGCAGGACTCCGGTAGGGCTCAAACTTGGTGACAGATACGTCAACAACTTAAGTTATGCTGATGATATGGTCCTGCTCAGCCCCTCGATCAAGGGCTTAAGAAGACTGCTAGCTATATGTGAGAGATATGCTACAGAGCATGAGTTAGTATACAATGCAAAAAAGACTGAAATGATGGTATTCAGGTCGGGAAGAGGTCCTCAGAACGTGCCTCCGGTGTGGTTAGGAGGACAGATAGTTAACATGGTGGGGAGGTTCAAGTACCTTGGTCACATACTCACGTCAGACATGAGAGATGACGCTGATATCGATCGACAGCGTCGAGCACTCTCAGTCGTTGGCAATATGATTGCCAGGAGATTTTTTAATGCCAATGTACAGACTAAAGTGCACCTGTTCAGAGCATACTGTCAGAATTTCTACACGTGTCAACTCTGGACTGCATATACGAAGAGGTCTTTGGATGGCATTCGTGTTCAGTACAATAATATCTATAGGCACCTTATGGGGTTAGCACCTTTCTGTAGCGCCTCCACAATGTTTGTAGAGGCAAGACTGAACACGTTTAATGCCATCCAAAGAAGCCGAATCGCGGCGTTTATGGCCCGGGTTGGTTCGTGTAGGAACACTATAATTAAGGAACTTGCTGCAGGGTATGTAACAGTTCCATGTTTAAAAAATGGTTACAGATAGCTACATAAGTAATGTAACCAAAATAAAGAAATATCATAAACATTATATGGAAACTATTCCGAAATAAAGATTTATTATTATTATTATTATTTTGTTTAAACATATTTTTATTTGTATTCATAAAACAAACATTTTTAAATATAGACAAGATATTTCATATCTGTTAAAATAAAATACATGTCAACACATCCTTAATTTAAAACTATAAACGGGTATATAACAAAAGATGCTCATATCAGTGTTTTCTGTTCAGGTATATTGGAACACATTGTTAGTTTAATTATTGTAATTTCAGTATATTCTATTTAGTTGTTATTTAAAATAGTGTAATGTTCAAATAGTTGTGTTGTGTTTCAGTTGAAGAATTAAATAAGTAATATGCAAAATAACAGTGAAAAATCGGCACCAAAAGGACATACGCGAACACAATGGGCGGTAGCAATTTTAGGTATTTAAATAATTCAATCTGATTCATCTTCATTATTTTCTCAGTTACTTTTTCTTGTTATAAAGCTTGATAAAGCTGGACGAGTATTGAAATGTGATTTTGTACTTATATTCGATGAAATTATAAACAAGGTACATGAGAATCAAAGACTATAGCTAACGTAGTCCACAGACTTGCATAATAATAATGTCTGGTCTTTTAAAAAGCATCTAGTTCAGAAAGCTAAGCTACATTAATTTAAAAGGCATAATTCTTAGAATTCAGTTAAAGTCCGTATGATTGTCGTGACCAAATAAAATGATTTAAGAAATGGTAAAAGATATTAAATGGATTTTTAAGGCCAAGAAAAAAATATAGTTCTAATTAGCGATGTACAGTACGGTATTGTAATATAAGTGGAGTAACCATTATTGACTTTGATTTGCTGAAAATACATTATTTAAAAAAATTAACTTTCCACTGTATAAATCAATATATTTTTGCTCATTTTACAGTCAATTCAACAGTCCTCACATACGGTCTGCAATGTGGTTGGGTATCACCGATGACAAAAATATTGCAATCCGAAGAATCTCCTGTGGGTAGACCTCTAACGGACTCTGAGTTATCACTAATAGCTGGTATCCCATCGTTAGCAGCCGTTGTTGGAATTCTTATTTTACTGTATGTCGTAGAAACATATGGTAGAAAGAGGGCTGTCATTATCATGGCATTTTTGCAGCTAGTAAGTAACAAATACAATGCGTTTTTTTTAATTTCACTATACTTGCAAAGCTACTCATTAACAATTATATTAACTTGCGTTCATTCTTAAAATTTGTTATTTTTCGTTGTGTACACTAATTTATTAGTTTCATTTTTCAACAGATCTGCTGGATAATAAAACTTTGCCCATCAAACCCAATAAGCCTTCTAGTCTCCAGAATATTTTGCGGTCTTGGCGCGGGTGGCTGTTTCCATGTCGTTCCTATGTATGTCAAGGAAATCAGTCAAGACAACATAAGGGGCACTTTAGGATCAATTTCCGCATTATTTCAAAGCCTGGGTATCTTGTCAATGTATGCAATTGGAGGTTACCTTGGTTACTACACAGTGTTATATTTTGTCACGGCAATAGCTGTGTGTATTTTCGTGATGTTGTTCCAAGTACCTGAGTCTCCGAGTTTTTTAGTAAATCAAGGAAAGTTGAAGGTAAATCATTTGGAATTAAATTTTACTTAAGCCTTAATGTGTGGTTATTACTATGATGTGATGGTCGGTGTTCAGCTCCAATTATTGTTAAATTACAGGAATCTACTGCAGCTATTGCATATCTCAGAGGTTTACAAATAGACAATAAAGAAGTACAGAATGAAATGGATTCAATTAAAAGAGAAGATGATTATTACAAATCAATACCTCACATTACGTTTTTCGGCATTTGTAAGTTTTCATAATTTTTACCACAACGATAATTGTAAACTTGTAACAGTTATTAAATATTGAATTAACTCAAGCAATACGCATCATCCTGGAATGTCTAACTTTTTTATCTAGTTGCAATGACCCTGGTTACAGGCGGGATGACTCACTAGAGCACGCCTTCCTTTTTTAGATTTTATGTTTCTTTTTCCTACCCGCAAATATTCCAAATTAATAATATCTTGTATCCCTATTCGGTAAGAAATTGGATTTGACCCTATTGTGTTAATCCGACGACTGCGAATAAAATATCATTTTCAACGATCAATGTTCTAAATTTGGACAGTATTAGTCTTTTGAGTCCGGCTCGCAGTTATTCACAACCTTGTACATTTCAAGAATCAGCAAATATCTTATTATTCTTTTCTAAATTCTTTTTCTGTTTGTTTAAAAATGTACAAATCAAAAAGGTGTAATATTTAAGTTTTTTTTTGTTCTGGGTTCAGTCATGGCATGTCTAAAGATAGTGGTCAGCATCAGGCCTATCTTATTGTGTGTGTGCGCAATGTGTAACCTAATAAATAAGTGGGCATTGTAAGCATATGATGGACAAACGAGATTTTTTTTAGAACTGGACCGAGATCGATGCAATTATAATTTTTTTTTTTTCCTTTCAGTTAAATATAAAGCATGGCGTCGTGGTTTTCTCATCATGTTTGTGCTAGTGATTTTGCACGGTTTGAACGGTGTATTTTCCATCATTAGCTACGCTTCGACTGTCCTCAAAAATTCTAAGATGGAAATTAGTCCAGAGTTGCAAAGTCTGGCCATTCCTATATCCTTGACACTAGGAACAGCTACCACTATGACAATAGTAGATAGGCTGGGTAGAAAGGTAATACTCGGTCATTTATTACTAGAGTTATTATGTGTAATTGTCCTGTACTTGTGTTTGTAGCAGAACTGCTTCTTACAGCTAAACCGATTTTAAAGATCCGTTTTCAAGTATTTGATGAAAGCTAAACACCAAATTGTCCGTGTAGTGACGGAGTAAGAATACCGAATGTCACTACCCCCTTCCCGTGGGTGTCGTAAGAGGCGACTAAGGGCGCAAAACAACGCAGGACACCAGCACTGCAAAAGAAGGAAAACTTGATACAATCCCTATACCAACCCGTCTGGCTAGCGTGGTATAGTAGGCCAAAACCTCCTTTCTAAGGAGAGGCCTATGTCCAGTAGTGGACAATTAAAGGCTGTTGATGTGATGTGTTGATGTAACACCAAGTTTAGATGCCGTTGCCAAATGTCAAATGTGATTTTTGTGCATTTGTCTGTCCGAACCACTGGTTAATGCTTAGATGTATAAAACTATACAAAATAATATTTATATTCTGAAATGTGTTTACTGCTTTTTTATACTTCATTTTTAAATACTTATTAACTAAAAATCTTTCAAACGCGTAGTTTAGAACTTTCGACACTCGTGTTAACAGTTCTTCGCCATTCAGGTCTAAGACCAGCATGCTACTCCCAGCCATCCGTTGGTATGCTACAGGCGAGATAATAATAATAATACTTTATTTATGCAAAAGATTTACATATTTGAATACACAGTTGATGAGAATTTACAAATTTTGTATTTGAGATGTGGAACTCTGCCCCTTAAACTAGGTGAATTACCTGTACCTTCAGACAGTGTTCAGTCTGTCAGATTCATCTTATATTAATTCTGTTAAAGTTGTGTCTTTAGAAATATAATGTACAGTTGCATGTTTTTACTAAACAAACTTAAATTATGTGTAGGCGCAGAAGATTCTACCAGAGTGCTAGAAAACATTATAATATTTTAATTTAATGTAAGGATATTGTGGGTTCGATTCCCACGCAGGACAAATAATTGTGTGATAAGCGGGGTTATTAGTTCTGTGTCTGGGTGTAATTTATCTATAATATTTATGTATTTAGAAATATATAAGTATGTTTATCAGCAGTCTGGTTACCATAGTACAGACTCTGCCGAGTTTGGGATCTGACGGCCTTGTGTGTATGTGTGAAAATATTATATTATATTATTTTCTATTTGAGGTACATTAGTAACAACTCCGTGCTGGAATAGTCTTGTGTCAGGAGCCATTCTGTAACTTTTTGTTTCACTGTGTGCCTATTTAAACCTAGTATTTTTAGTTCAAGAGAATGTTTGAGAATATCTTTATATCTGAGGTACTGACCGCCTTGTCTGTACTTTTCGCTAGTAAGCTCAGAATAGAAGATTGCTTGGCAACCTGCTATCGTTCTCATCATGCGTGATAGGTGGCCGGTCTATTCGGTTTCGCAAGTCATACCAGAGCCCATCAAGAGGGGAACCCCCGCTTAAGACGAAGGAGCTGCCATTACCGGATACGGCGTGGATAGATCATCATCATCTACTCAAAAATACTTATTTTTAGATTTAAAACTAGTATGACGACACTAGTGCAGTATCATATTACTAATTCAGAGGACTCTCTGAATTAGTAATATGATACTTCACAGATGGCATAGTGGTTTAAGCGGTCGCTACGCCGCTTCCTACTGCGATGAATGTTGTATGTTCGATCCCCACATGGGACAGCACTATGATCCACAAATTGTTGTTCTGAGTCTGGGTGTTCTTTATATTCGTTTCCTGTATGTATGTAAAATCCCTAGCAATGTCAGAATATTCCTGTAGTCTGTTGTGGGGATTTAAAAATAAAAGTTTGATTTTAAGGAATTTTCTTACTAAAACTTTTAACAGGCTCTATTTCTTTACAGGTGCTACTTGGGATTACGTTTGCTGTTTCATCACTGGCTTTGGCGAGTCTTGCAACCAATCAGTTGCTAAGCGGTTATGACTGGGCTACACCTAGCTGGTTGCCAATTGTAGCAATTTTAGTAACAGTCTACTCCTATGGCGGAGGAGTTTCTCCTCTGCCTTTCATTATAATGACTGAAATGTTTAACTTTCGAGTAAGTATATTAATTAAACATACACCTAATTGTGTAAGAATAAGAGCTAAACCCTGAGATGATTGATCAGGAATGATATAAAATTGTTTCATGTTTCAGATCCGCGCTAAGTTAATGGGAATTCTTAGTGCTACGGCCTGGTCGATGACCTTCGTCCAGTTAGTGTCCTTTACCGCAGTCACAAATACATTGGGCGTCGAAACGTCTTTCTACATATTCTGTGGAATCAATTTCATAGGCGTTATTTTAGTGTTATTTGTTCTACCTGAAACTGCTGGTAAGACTGTGGACCAGATAGAAACGAAGTTAAGGAATGATAAACATGACCGAAATAGTGATATATGACAACAAATAAAGTGATTGTGAAAAGATTTATAGGTTTATTTATAGTTACGAATGAACGAATGATTATTGATTACCATTAATTGTTATGAATTTCTTTAAGTTTTTAATATAAATATATTAAAACAACATTTACTTGATTTTTATTGCACCGATCCCTAAAATAACATAATCCATTTATGAATTGCAAGGACACGGACAACTAAACTATGAGTCATGTTTGCGATAGAATTTGCTCTCCATAAATTGTGTTTATTTATGTGATTTATTCTATTGAATTAAAATATTATCATTTATCATTATCATTTGATATAATTATCATTGGTTAATTTATCTTTCCGTGGGGGATGGGGAATGGGAAAAAAGGGGATGAATAGGTGTGGTGATTCTGCATTCTTAATCCGCCAGATTAAGAATGCAGAATCACCACACCTATTCATGCCCCTTTTTTTTTCCGTGCGGAAATCCCTTCGGACACCACCCATCGGTGGCATGTCGGACTCGAACCGACTAAAACCGCACGCCGTCTCGGGTACTAATAGCCGGGCAACCAGGTATACCCTAGAAAGTCCCTGGTGCCCCGACATACCTCTGGCCATCTACAGACGAGTAGACGACCTCCCCCATGTGGGAACCCCATGTTCCCTCTGCTCCCTGGAAGCGAGCGCGCTTAGCAACGCGCTCGCCGCCACCCCGGCCTGCTTCTACTAGGGTGATAGATGGCCTCACCTGTTACCCCCAGGCCTGCGCTTATGGAGGACGGAGGTCGTTCTGCGACCTCCGGCGCCTGAGTCGCCTGCGGTACCCGGCCCGTTCCCGGGCCTGGCGGGCCGGGATAATTCTAAACCTCTCCTGGTCCCGCTCCGCCGTCTCCTTCGCGAGCATAAGAACTGCACATGGAACTCTGCCGCGAGACGGCAGAGTTCCACGCACTCTCGCTCCGCACGATAGCGGCAATCAGGCTATCGAGCGAGAGAACTCCCACTCCGATGGCCGCCACGAGGTCTCGCCTCTGCTCAATCCATGCCGGGCACTCTGCCAGCGTGTGGAGAGCCGTGTCCACGGTCTGGCCATCGCAGTGGTGGCACTCAGGCGTTGGCTCCTTGCGGATCAGACACAGGTGATCCCCGAAACATCCTTTCCCAGTGATCACCTGCGTCAGTCGGTCCCGAGTGGGTCCCGTGACGCCTCTCGAGCCAATCCTCCATAGCGGGTCTTACCGCCGCGATGACGGCGTACCCGGCGCTCGGTTGCCCGAGTCGTTCCCTTCACTCCCCTATGATGACCTGCCACTGCACAACACTTCATTTATCTCTCCGTGTGCCGTTGGATTAAAAATGCGGAATGTCACCACACCTATTCATCCCCTGGGTGTCGTAAAGAGAACCGACTAAGGGAGCAAACTCAATATAATATTTTATAATAAATAATTTTTCCGCCTTTCATAAAAACCTAGAAACGAACCATACCAAGAAATAAGACATTTTGATGGCCGCATCGAATAAACGTGCAAGAGATCTTACTCGGATTTTTTTGTTTCTTTTCTTTCTTCTTAATAAATTTTAGTCCAAAAATACGTCTGAAGTCTTACTTTTTACCGCGTAAATAATATAATGTTTTATTACAAGAATATAAATATACGAGTATGTGATTACACAAAATAAATATTTTTAGCAGTAAAACGGTTAAAGTAAAACAGGTTAGGTAATAGACCATTTTTAGATATTTGGAAAAACTGCTGAATGGATCAAAATAAAATTTGGCATAGTGATTAATTATGTTTAAAGTCACATCTGCAATAGTTTTTATTGATGAAAACTCTCACGTAGAATAGAATAAAATAGAATAATCTTTATTGTACACCAGTTCAGTACACTATACATAAAATAGTATTTCAATTTAATGACCATGCACAAATGGCGGCCTTATGGCTAAAAAGCATTTTCTTACAGGCAACCTTTGGAGCGACAAATAGACTGTAAGTAGGTACTTTCGTGGGCAGTTTTAGTGTGAAAAAACGTGTGAAGGAATCAAAAAACATTTGTACAGCAAAACAGCATTTCATAGTGTCATGGCTTGGGTGTCCAAAGTGTAGTAGATGTAATGTTATTTGTGAATTCATTATACTATTCGTTATTGTTTTCATTGTTGTTATGTATTTGCTTGACCATAGTTTATATCAACAGCCGCCGGTAGTCCTTTGGTGGGCATAGGCCTCTCCTTAAAAAGGAGGTTGATATATGCTCCCTAATTTTTATGCCCCGTAATCAGTTTATTACTGTGGTTATTAAAAATTGAAATCAAAACAGGCTAAAGTAATAAGACAAGTTTCTTCCAAAAAACAGACTCTAGATTAGCAGTTAATCATCATAGTAACATGCTCTTTGTAACCTTCGTTCAGTATTTAAAGTAGTTGTATTTGAACGAGGCAAAGGAACGCTGACAGTAAACTTCATGTTGACTCACCTTCACGCAGTGCGAAGATTATTTAGAAGAGGCAGGCAGACAGTATTACAATCGTCAGTCGCAACCTATTAGTCAAGACCGAGAACCGAAATCAACGCGAGACTCGTTTAGATCGATCGATTTAGCGATCAATCTTTTAATAAAACGTCCATATTCACTTAAGATTCATTAAATTCTCTAGATGATGGTAATGAACGTTCTTGGGTTACTAAATACAGAAGTGGCTTTTCATATTCATTGACTATTAACTAGGCAGAATTTGCTCATATTAAAGGCATTCCTTTATTTTCAGCAAATTCTGTCGCACATACAAACACAATAGAAATCTGAGCCATTATTTTGATTTGTACCCATTGTAATGCCCTCAATAGAGAAGAGAGTGAAATGGACTTTGATGCACGGGTGACAAAATACTTTTGATTATTTTCAAAGAACCTCCAGAACCATTAAAGCCATTACTAAGCGGCAACACCCACATTTTAAAACATTTGTGGATAATATTCGATGATTTAACGCTGTTTTTCAAATTTCATGTATTGATGCAAAGCTAATTGTAAAAGGGTCATTCATGCCTAGTTTTAAGTTGCAGGCTTAAATCTAACATTTAATGGAATCTTTACTACAGTACTAGTAAGTTTCAAAACTTAAGTACAGAGTAATGAACAACAGCTAATGAGTATTAATTATATTTTTTTGTGGTTGGGATAATATCAGATTCAGAATAGTTTAATTTGTGACATCATAATTTAATCACGACACGAATACAATTAGTCCTGAATAATACGTAAAGTTAAATTTCATGCCTACGAAGTAGCAGGCACAGCTAGCTTTTTTATAAAAATTAATGAAAAAATAACATTATTTTGTGAAATACTCAATGTTAGTGGATAGTTCCTTTGTTATTATTATTGTTTTAAATTTCATTTTTGTAAAAATATGATTTAATTTAATCAAACCGAAAGAAACAAAAGCAAACTGTTTAATATGACAATGCATTAGTAAATATGCATTACACAATGGGAAAGTCAACTATTGACACTAATACAAATGCAATCATCATTACCTTTATCAAATCGCTGAACGTGTTTTAATACAAGCGTACAAACCATTGCCGGATCAAAAGAAGCTTAATTTGCCTAGAATAATAATCTTTCATTACATTTTGTTATTTAAAGTCGTATTTATGTACACGAATAAAAGTTTAATGATCTATAACAGTTGACTGACCACTCTATTTTCACTCGACTAATAATATTACATAGGTTTTCACGATTTTTTTGAAAATACAAGAAGATTTAACCTTTGATTTATTTTTACCTTCAATTTCATTATGCATTGTGCAGACCTGTTGACAAAGGAACTCGCTACATTAAAGATTAAACGTTTTTATTTTCTGTTGGAAAGTTGACGTTTTTCACTTGCACGTTTATTCGATGCGACCATCGATTTGCGCGCTGCTGTAAATTAATGTGTAGCGAGTGGGTTGGGACGCAAATCACAGCGCAATTATGAAATTACATGGTATAGAAATATGGCCACAATAATCTCATAAAAATACCCACTCACGGCCAATCTGATGATGCGTGATAACCCGCAACCTCGAAGAAGCCTCAAGAACCACAATTAGGCTTTTTGCAAAATTATTCAATGTTGTGTTACACATCATTTATTAAGGAGAATAAGCAATTCATGTCACTGTAGATTGAATTTTCATAGGTCGCAAAACTGAGCCTTTTATAAGGATCCCATTTAAATTCAGTATCTAAGGTCATGCTCGGAAATACAGCCTAAATTGACTAATTATGTTTCTTCATTGACCTTTACACTGGTTTGACATTTGACAATTTGACACCAGGCAAGGTAAAGCATTTAGTTTTATTCAATAACTAGCTTGATCCATCCGTATGGGCATTAAGAAGTAACAAACATAAAATACACACACTTACAAACTTTTCCCTTTATAATGTTAATGTGATAAATTATTAGTGTTGAATCCTAGAGTGAGCACTATTTACATCGTCACGATTTTTTGTCCACATTAACTTTAAATATTAAAGATGAATCATCTTTAAACAGAACCATTTCATGATTGTTTTTTACAAGATGAGGGAGATCATTGATATATACGAGAAATAAAAATGGTTCTAATAGCGAATACAGTGGTTCTCCCATTATAACAACTGCACCAGGTTTTTTTACCGTTTATTACCACTCTCTGATTCCTATCACTCAAGTAGGAAGTGATAAATTCCAGAGCGACACCACGTAGCCCATAATAGTGTAGTTTCGTGATAAGGGTCGGATGCTGGACACAATCAAAAACCTTTGAAAGGTTACACAAAATACTATTTTTATTATAAAATACAAATAAACAAGATTGGACATAAAGGACACCATTTTCAACACCCCTCTATCTTTTCTACATTTTTTTATCTTCCTCTATACATATCAATCTACTATCTCATATACTACTGCTACATTACCTCTTTAAATCTTTACACAAAAGAAATTGTAAAACAAATACGTGCCTATCTTTGATCAAGATAAATAAACATGTAGAAGTTTATAAATAAAATGGTATATTTAAGATTTAATGTCATTGTGATGTGTGCGGAAATGAGGTGACTTTAACGTAATAACGAAAGTAAAGGTTAACAATAAACAAATTACTAACAGTATTCGACAAATGGTTGTTCAAAGCATAGGACGCAAATCTTTTTGCATATTTTATTGCTCTTTACAAAGACACGATTGGGAGTAGTTCCTTAATTTCTTTGTAGTGTCGGTGCTTTATTAAGAGAAGAAAAAGCAAAGTGATAAATATTTATAAAAAAAGATGCAAACAGAAAGTAATAACCTAAAATCCAAAGGGCATACGCGTGTGCAGTGGGCTGTAGCTGTTTCAGGTAAAAGACTTAACATTTTTTTGTTAAGGGTAAACTTAGAGACATAATATATTTATCATTGACAAGAGCCAAGGCATCTATTGACCATTTAAAAGCTAGTTCTCAAAGAGGTTTTGGTCTGTCCGACCTAGTTCTTATTCTCATATTTTTTTATGGTGTGTCGGTGTCCGTTATTAGGGATTTCGGAATTTTCAAGGAGTTCATCTGCAACTGGTAATGCAGAGTGGTAATTTGTAATTATTTATACTTTATAACTTTATAAGTTGACTTGAGTTTTTGTGTAGTTTTTGTGTGTTTTTGTTTTGTGTTACAACAAAAAATTTGCCAGGCTCACATTTAATCATTCACTAAGATTAAACGAGACGCAAAATTTATTCTATTTTATTCCTTTTGATAAGAAACTTGCCTATACATTAATGTTTATAGTTTTTTCTGATGTTTTTGTTATAGTTAATACCGCTGCGATGACGTTCGGTTTACAATGCGGTTGGATGTCACCTGTATCAAAGATACTGCAATCTGAAAACTCTCCTATAGGTAGACCTTTGACTGATTCTGAATTATCCTTAATAGCTGCAATACCAGCTTTAACCGCCACGTTTGGAATTCTTGCTTCATTGTACATCGTGGATGCATATGGAAGGAAAAAAGGAATTCTCTTTACAACAGTTGCTCAATTAGTAAGTGTTAGGTTAAATATAACATGGTCCATAATATTGGAATAACTTATTGACTATATTAACAAAAATACTATTAACTGAGGCATTTTAGCTGTCATGAAGAGTAGACGTCCTAATGTGTCGGTATCAGACGCTATACTAGATTCGCACCATTTTCAGCGATTCATCGTGTATTATGGACTTGCAATATAAAGGTTAAAATTATCGTAATAATAATAAGGTCAAAATTTAGTGTCGATCTGCTCTCACAAATATCAAAAAAGGTAATTTCGTTGTAAAGTATTAAACATCCAACGTTGACTGTAACATTATTAAATCGTATTGTGACCGAAAGTTTAATCGGTAATTAGCTGGTCTTGGTAATACTTCACTTTTTAACTTCCCCTTCCTCATTGTTTTGGATGAAAATAGACGAGATAAGAATTTTCCATAAATGTCCTCTGCCCCATCCACATGAAATAGGATATTAACAGAGAAACTGGTCGTATTCTTAATACTATCAGGAACCCTGTTACTCAAAACATATAATACATTAGAACTCTGAAAGTAATCCAGGTCCATGTATTTAGGTAAAGACAAGAAAAGAAGCCCAAAATCGATCTAAGTGGCGTGCAATGGGAGAGGCCTATGTCCAGCAGTGGACTGCGATAGGCTGATGATGATGTATTTAGGTAGACACCATAAAGTACTCCAGTTCTAATTGATTGATTTCATTTTAGGTGTGCTGGATCATAACAATCTGCTCAAGAAATTATTACAGCCTTATGGTAGCGAGAGTATTTTGTGGCTTCGGTGGAGGAGCGACCTTTCATGTAATCCCAATGTATGTTAAAGAAATTAGTCAAGACAATATAAGAGGTACTTTGGGCACATTGGTTACAATGTTACAAAACATTGGCATACTAGCGATGTATGCTCTGGGAGGTTATTTAGACTACTACTCAGTTCTATACCTTGTCACTGTCCTACCAGTTTTGACTATATTGATTGTGTACGTTGTACCTGAGTCACCTTCGTTCTCGGTGAAACAAGGAAAACTAGAGGTATGTATATTTAATATTTTTGTGATTGGACATTTATATATTTTCATTTTTTTTTAATTTAACTTACTGCAATATACAAATTTTACACTAAGGGGGCAGCCAGCCAGGCAGCCATTATGAATTGCCTGCTCATTTCACACCAAGTGATTTCTCATAAATCATCATCATCATCATCCTACTCTCTTTTTAACATCTTCATAATTTCATCACTCAGAAACAGAATACTGCCATATATCGACGCACACAGAGTAACCATGTTCAGAGGCCATTTCAATAAAACTTTTTTATTCTTTTACAATCGTTAGCCTAATATTTATTTTTATTGTAAAAACCTCTATTTATTAGATGTTTCAACGATTATAGCAACCGCAGTTTATTTGTATATTTGTGTATATTTTATGAATAAATAAATTATTACATTTTAAATAATTTTTAAATATATATTTCAATTAAAACTCATCGTTTCATGATAAAAATTGTCAAAAGCTTAAGACAGATCATATAAAGTATCTGTTGTTATCTTTTAAATTTCTGTACATAATATCTTTCTTTCTACATAATTTCTTTCTTCGTATTCAGGAAGCTGCTAAAACTATTGCTTTCCTTAGGGGCGTGGAAGTAAATGACAAGGAAGTAGAGTGTGAATTAAATTTGATCAAAAAAGAACGTGAACATTTCGAATCCATGCCCAAAATTACATTTCTGACCATGTGTAAGTATTGCAACACAGTATCACTAAAGAAGATATACCCAATGCTATTTTTATTTACGCTTTTTATTGAAAATTATGTTTGAGTATTAAACAGTGAAAAAAATATCATCATCAGTTTCTTTGTAGTTAAGGACAAAGCAATGCGCCGTGGCTTCATCATCATGGTGATAATTTTTTCCGTACTTGCATTGAACGGCACATTCTCTATAATCAATTTTGCTGTAATCCTATTGGCGGATTCGGAAATGAAGATCAGTCCCGAGGCTCAAGCTCTTAGTATACCAACGTGCCTGATTCTTGGCACTTCCATTACGATGTATGCTGTAGACAAGTTCGGGAGGAAGGTAATAAACTACAAATATTTAAATCAAAGGTCAACTCATTAAACTAAGGTTTTACGAGTATAATTGAATAGACATGGATATAGGATCTTTGTACACGAATCAGAAATTGATAATATTAATTTTAATAGGATTTGCATAAATATATTTTTGCATTGGATAAATCCGTGTGTGGATGGATTAAGAATATGGAATGTCACCATCCTTATTCATCCCGTGGGTGTCGTAAGAGCCGACTAAGGGAGTAAACTACGCAGAACAACAGCACTGCAAAGAGAAGGAAAACTTGAAACAAACCCTATATCAACCCGTCTGGCCAGCATGGTACAGTAGGCCAAAACCTCCTTTCTTAGAAGAGGCCTATGTCCAGCAGTGGACTGTTATGGGTTGTTAATGTGATGATGTGATTTTTGCATTTGTTTTTAAATTCCTTGAATGCATCACGATAACAATTACCATGTAAATTTCAATGAAGAATAATTTTAACTATATCAACGTCTATTACACAACAGGTGCTGCTAGGCGTCACATTGGGCATGTCATCCGCAGCTTTTGCTAGCCTTGCATCTTCAATGATACTTCATAAATATGGCTGGGCGACGCCGGATTGGCTACCCATTGCGGTAATTTTGGTAATAGTGTGCTGTTATGGAACTGGTGTCTCAACTGTTCCATATGTTTTAATAACTGAGATGTTTAGTTTCCAAGTAAGTAAAATAAACATCAATTAGTACGTATTATTCTTGCGTGTATTTAACATTTTATATTATTATACGTTTTAGATTCGTGCAATGGTTATGGCATGCATATGCATACTAGCATGGCATTTAAGTTTTGTACAATTGGTCTCCTTTACCGCAATTAGCAGCGCCATGGGAGTTTACACGTCTTTTTATATATTCAGTGCGAATAATCTGTTTGGCCTCATTGTTGTGGTAGTGATTCTTCCGGAGACAAGAGGGAAGAGCGTGGAGCAGATAGAATTGAAGTTACGAGGAAAGTAAAAGATTGTCAAAAAGAATGTCTTTTCTTTTTTTCTACGAAATATCGGGAAATGTTTGTAAATAGTTGTAAATAGCTTAATAAAGTCTTTAAATCTTTGTTTCAACTCTTTTTTAACCCACTTCCTACTGAAACTGTTAATATCCTATTTTTTTAACTAGCAGTAGCAATAAGCAGGTAGGGTAACGGTAATGCAAGTAACAGTTCATCCATTGCATCTCTATTGCAGAGTAAAAACACTGTTGTTATTATGAAATGGTTGACTAGAATATTTCTAAAAATTGCTTCTTTTTGTCTTCTTGAACACTTTGTAGGACGTTAAAGGACATTTTTTGTTTGCACAGTAGCTGTGTGTGTAAGTTTCCTATTAATCAATTCGTGAAAAAGAATAATAGAAGAAACGAAAGAACAAAGTCAAAGAACAGAGAACAAAGATCACCTGGGAAACGAAATTGGTAAATGATCAGCAAAGTGCAAAATAGCACACAAACACAAAACAGAGATTGTAGCTTTTGTGTGTTTTGATCTATGACTTTAGAGTCTACATAAAAGAGGATTTCAAAAGTAACGCACTATTATAACCACTGACTTGCAACATATTTTCATACTGACTTCTTATCGGTCCTTTCTTTGTTTCTGATATAGATATAAAATAATTTTAATTGACCCTTACGAACACTGCAACTTCAAAAATATATTTACACGGAAATATCAACAACTTCAGGGATTTAAACATTGGCACACAACTTTCAGTCATTTTTAGACCGCACATTACCCGTATGCAGCGTTTCTGTGATTTAAAAACCTGTTCCCTTAAGGTGCAATTTCCCCAAAATACAATCCCAAACCGTAGAATCGACGCCACTAGACCATGGTAAGCTGTTAATGTTGTTGTTATATTCACTTTTATTGCTAATTTTTATAGCACATATGCAGATGTGCTTAATTTTTTACACACCTCCTCTGCTTGAGATTTGAATTTTAACTGACTGTCTATCAATATACCTAAAAAATTAGCAACATTTACTTGTTCAACATCTTGTCTATTAGATTTTGTACTGGTGTACGTTGATAAAAATGCATTATATTAGTTTTTGTAAGATTAATTATTAGATTATTTATGTCAAGCCAGTTTATTATGTTTTTTTAAAGTGTGATTAATGTCATTTTTATATTCATTGATGTCTATACATTTTATTACTACGATATTGTTGTCTGCGAATAAAACCATTGGATGATGGACCTATTGATGTCACTCAAATATGTAGAGCAGAAATAAAAGTGGGCCTAAAACATTGCCCTGTGGTACGCCATATTTGACAGTTCTAGCTTCAGACAAATATTTTTCCTCTCGTTTTAATTCGACACAGATTTTGCTAATTTCAGTATACTGTTGTCGATTACTGAGGTAACATTTCAAGAGATTCAATAAATTTCCTCTGATGCCATAGATGTAGAGCTTATGAAGAAAAATTTCATGATCAACGTTATCAAAGGCCCTTGTCATGTCTGTGTAAATAGCACATTTGGGTATTCTTTTATCTAGGTTCTTGGCTATTATATTTAGAAGTTCGTATATAGCTATATTTATGCCCCTTCCTTTCCTTAATTCCATCTGTTCATCGAAAAGAATACGATGTTTATTTATAAAATCATAAATAATTTTTTTAACTATTTTTGGAAAACACGGGAATTAAGGCTATGGGTCTAAAATCAAGCTTATCTTTGTCATTTCTTTTTATACAGTGTGTGTGTTTTTATACTTTTGTACTTTTTATGCAGTGCTTTAAAAGTATAGTGTTATTGCCAAAATAAACGTATTTATTTCTTACTTGTTCTATTAATCTACTGTTTTTTAACTCCTTTATCCAATGGCGCTAGTTTTAAAGTTTTTGGCCAATATTCAAATCTACAGTAGAAGACAGGTCTAATATCTGATGTATTTAAAAAAGTATTATTTTATTGAAATCAATTATTTTTGCAATATTTATCAATCAATCCCTACCACATATTATATACCATTCTCGCCATTGAACGTTTCGTTTTACCTTTTTTTTTTTTTTGTTGACGGGGTATAAAATCCCTTCGGATCTCCTGCTCCTCGGGGACTCAGGAGCCTGGAGTATGTGGTGATTCCACTAAAAACCACCCCGACGGCCGGCCTTAGGTGTCCTACTCTGGGGAGGACACGGACCATGTTATTTCAGGTATTCCCCGAATTGACACCATGCCTAATCAGGCCCTATCCCAGGGAAGAACACTTCCCCCTTCAATCGCGGCATGGCGGCCGGATCGCATAATGCAATCAGGCCGGCCATTCCATTCCCTACCGCAGCAAACAATCTGCCACCAGAGGTCCCCACTCTCTGGCGGCCCGCGGCCCCGTCGACGGCTGATTTCGACGCCGACGTCCTCTACGTTCGGGATCGGCCCTCTCCTGATCCCGTTCAGCGGTCTCTTTCTGGAGCATTACAGCTTCACAGAAAGAGATCACTGCGCCTCAGCCCTCCTCACCTGCCAGCATGGCAGCAATGATTGCTGGCGGGGAAAATCTGTCAGAAGTGGGATTCGAACCCACGCCCTCAGAGAGGACCAGAACGCCCATATCATCCGTTTTGCACGGACAAGTTGCCTTAGACCGCTCGGCCATCCTGACTCTACGTTTCGTTTAGCTACGGTTAAGTTGTCATACGTTCGGTACAATTTTATTGTATATAAATTTACGTAAATAATTATATTTTCAATAGTTGAACCTCAAACGTCAACCTGGAACATTACTGTTTGAGGATAACTTAATAACATCTTATCTAGTTAATTTATTAATAAAGGATGCAATTTTATCGGTTATGAGAACACTTAATATAATTACATCGACGTTTGTCATCACATCGACACAGCATAACGTACTGAGATAGTGTAGGTCGGTAACGTAAGGAGCTATTTGCCATACACAAATATGCAAAGCTTTGTTTGTAAATGTTGGTAGCGTAGGTACTATCAATATTTGTTTTTATTTACGAGTACTACTTGCTATTGCAGTAGAACAGTCCTGGAATTTACTTTCTTGTTTATGATAATAATAGAAATGCAAACAAATCAGATTTGTGTTTAACAAGAAAACAATAACAGTAAAATTAGATAAATACTACTAGAAAGGATAATTTGCATACACGCCTTTATCCTCAAAATGTTAAGCAGAGATGTATAATATTGACTGATAACTGCCTCGGTGGTGCAGTGGTAGCGTGTGCAACTGCTGTGCTGAGGGATCGATTCACAGTTCGGACCATATATTTGTATGATCTGCAAATATTTGTTTCAGAGAGTGGGTGTAAAATATAATTTTAAACCCACTCAGATAATAGTCGAGATTATTGCCATCAAACAGGCACTATAGAAATTAGACTAACAAATTGAGAGTTCAATATGAAAGGGACATTTAATTTTGTAAGATGGGAGTAATAGTAGGAAAATAGTATTACTTGTTTGTATGGATTGGGGAGTTTAACAACAGTGCATAAAGATTCATGTCGTAAATTTGATAGAACCTGTTTATAATTGCGGACGTCCATTGGCCGAAATGAAATGAAAATGATGATGGCAGTGAGGTAGGAGATAATAAAATTGTTGCTTTAGAAATATAAATTAGCTATTCTATGAATTTCTATTAGGTTATTTGGAGAGTATCCGTTGATCAATATGACCGACCCTTGTCCTTTTCGTATAAAGATTTTTCAAATTGCGTATTCGGCTTTGAATTTTGGTGTATACAATAAGGAATCTGCCAATCAAGTAGTTGTAATATCAAAATTTGATCAAAGGTGGTCGAATTTCAAGCATTATTCACAACATTATTCACTTCTAGTTATACAATTATAACTCCTGTAACTTTATGTACTGTTTTTGCAAATTGCACTTCCTCCTCTTTACATCTACTGAAAACTTACATTAAAAAAAAACAATGGGAGATAGCAAGATGGTAAAAGGCTAAACGAAGTTATTAGAGCTTAAAAATTTCTTCATACTCCTCCAAACTCTAAAATTTTATGGACAAAAAACAATTTTATTTAACAATATTTTATTTTTCACGCAATTAATTAGTTTGTTTCAAGAAATTTGATTGAATATTTAGAAAAATCGAAAACGTCCGGCACACGCAAGGGCAGCAACGCACTTGTGACTTTTGAGTTGCAGGACCGAGGGCAGGGACTTTCCGAAGCAGCCGTGCCTGGAAAGGACCTACGTTAGTCGGAAGGAAAGGGCCCTGTGCTGCCGCCCTGCCCACTAAACGATTACCGGTTACAGCACCTCCACGAACAGCACGTGGATCCTACAGCCGGGACGACCAATGAACTGTAGTAGCTTGACAACCTCATGCCATTCACGTACATCTTCGGATGGGGCCGAATGCCGCTAACAGTCGTCCGCCGATGTACTTTAGCAAGCCCTTCCGCCTCCAAATCCCACGGGGGAGTTCCGGCCAACACGCATGCCACCTCCGTCGACACTGTGTGGTAACCGCGTTTGGCTCTAATCGTCAATATCCTCTTAGGATGCCAATTCTGGGCGGTCAGGGCCACCGCCCACACTGGTGCACCATACAGTGCCATTGAACAACCAGATTAGGCAAAAGTCGTCCAAGGACAGACGCAGCGCCGACCAGCTTTGGAGCAAGCTGGCGGAAAAGCTCGTCGAAGAGCCACCTCCCGTCGAGGATCAAGCCCAGAAACTTTATCACGGCCTGAACTGGTACGAAGACTGAATTGACAATGATTGAGGTGCCAGGGGGAGGACCACGACGGGGCCCATGAAATAAGAGGGACTCTGTCTAATCCAGGGCAACCCGTAAGCCCAGCACCTCAATGCGCCCGATTACCAGAGAGACTCCCCTGGTGGCCAGACGTGCCGCCTCGTGCCGAACTTTCAAAGTTTGCTCCTGGGCTGTGACCAATGTATCATCGGGTGTAAACAAATTACACCCAGCTCTGGGGGAACATCCGCTCGAAGGGCCACACCTATGTTCCACAGGAGAGGTCCAAGAACAGACCCCTGTGAAATACCGCTCGACATGGGCCGACACCTCAGGTTACCATCTCGGTCCTCGTACACGACGGTAAACTTGAAACAAACTTATACCAACCTACGACGACTTATATTATTATAAAATATAATTAATGTTTTTGTTATTATTAAAATGTTTGTATGATCTGCAATTATTTGTTTTGGAGTTTTGGCGTTTTAAATGTATTTAAAAAAAAAGGTATTCAAGTATTCGATCAGTCAACCTAGCTTTAATAGTACAAGCTCAGCTTAGTTTGAAACTAGATGGTGTAGTGTGTCAGATGTCCGAAAAATACATTATTGTCTTCAATTAGACACCTACTATATTATACTCCAATACAGTTTGTTGTCACAATAGAATAATCAGCATGCTTGCAGCGAAAATGCTTTTCAAATTCAAAGAACTTCAAATAATATTTTTATTTTAGATTTAACTTTTAGTAATACTGTAACAAAGGATAATTTAAAAGGTAATTATTTTTAAAACACCTTTTAGCCTGAGCGCTGGTCCTTTCCAATGTAGCGAGCGCATGTGTAGAATACGTACCACAAGTCTAATACAATCCTTTGTGGTAAGTAATGAACTATATACAATATACATTGCAATTTTTATATCAGTGTTTACACTGTGGCATATTGTATTTGCAATTTGAGCTCAATCGGTGCAGTGCTTTTTGAGTTTTTGAAGCGTACAAAAACTTACTTAACATTTATATATATACATATGTATATACTCGTAGATTACGATAACTCATATTTCCATTAACATTCCTTGTACTTCCTGGTTTATGATTACGAAAGCATATAAAATGAACCTACAGTATATGAGAATATCCAGTGTCATTACTTGGTGATTTTTCTGCAGGAGTCTGTATCTATACCACTTTTGAACGAAGCCACTCTACACTTTACTTTACTACTAAAAACATCTTCACATCACATCACATCAACAGCCTATAACAGTCCACTGCTGGACATAGGCCTCACATCACACAAAAATATCTTGTCTTTACAAAATAGATCCAAGTAGGTAATATCAACCGGCAAAATAATATTAAATGACTTTATTATACGCCTTTTACCCCCAAATGTTCTTTTAAACACAGAACTAAAGTCTATTTTTTCTCACTAAATACATATAAGATTTTCTGCTCCAGTACATCGATAGTTCATGTTTCAATCTCTAGAAACTTTATCCATAATAGCTTTTATAGAACGTCACGTAACCTCGATAAACTTTATGAACATACTGCGTAGAAGTTGAACACTATCATACGAGAGAAAAGAAATACTTAAACATGCCTAACAATATTAATATGGTTTCGTAATAAAACTTCCTTGTAGAACGATAAAAAAAGAGGAAAAATAAAAAAATAAAGATGGATGCGTGTAGTTTGAGTACAATTTTATCATCTTATTGTAAACACCATGGAGGAGCCTTGCTTCGGCACAAATAGGCCGGCTCACGATAAAACCGACCAAGAAGCTTTTAGCCCTACCATACTTCCCTGCGATTATGTAGGGTCTTGATATTTAACAGACCGCGACCCCCAACTGTCGCGGGATATACAATCTCATAACCGATGAACGTGGGTGGTGCATTCGGAATGCAGTCAGGAGTGTGCGGACTCTCCTGTCAGGGGCATCTAATTCGTCTGAGTCGGTCTGAGTCCATCTAAGTATACCAAAGGAATACATCAGAAACGGCATGATCCAACCATTGCAGGCTCGCACTTATCGGCCATTGATATTGATGCCACGCCCTTTCCAGTGCAGCGTCTTGAACATGTCCTCCATTGCATTTGTGAACAATTTCGGGGAAATAACGTCCCCTTGTCTCACTCCTCGATGCAATGGTACGGGCCTTGTTTGCTGATTCTGTACTTGGACGGACATGGTGGCGGCTTCGTAGAGACATTTCATCACTTGGATGTATCGCCAATCTACTTGGCAACGCTGCAGGGACTCCAGAACAGACCAGATCTCGATCGAGTCAAAGGCTTTCTCATAGTCCACGAATGCTAGACACAGGGGCTGATTATATTCTTCGGTCTTCTGTATAATCTGCCGCACTGTGTGGATGTGGTCTATGGTGCCATATCCGCTCCGAAACCCAGCTTGCTCCGGTGGTTGGAATTCGTCGAGTCTTCGCGCAAGACGGTTCGTGATGACTCTCGAAAACAGCTTGTAGACGTGGCTTAGAAGGGATATGGGTCGATAGTTCTTCAACCTGGTCTTGTCACCCTTTTTGAAGAACAAGACGACCACACTCCTACTCCACGCTTCTGGAGTTCTCCCTTCAAACAGGACAGCGTTGAAGAGCTTTTGGAGCTCCCTTAGTACGGGTTTACCCCCGGCCTTCAGCAGCTCTGTTGTAACGCCATCCTCTCCAGGGGCTTTTCCATTTTTCAGCTGTCCAAGAGCCATCTCGATTTCGTCAATGCTAACTTCTGGCAGGTCTTCGGTGTAGTGACGTGTTAATGTGGCTCTAGAGTCCTCATTTTCGGGATCAGGTCGAGATGCATGCGAAGCGTATAACCGGCCATAGAAGCTTTCCACTTCCAAAAGGACTGCCGGCTTCGAAGCAACGACTTCTCCACTTTCTGTAGTCAACTTTGTCAGGTGGCTTCTTCCAAGAGATTGTACGAACACTTTTGACCCCCGATTTTGCTCGATCGCTCTTTCAATTGAAAGAGTATTGGAGCACCGGAGGTCGTGTCGTACGAGTTTACTGATCTCTCGGTTTAGAGTCCGCTTTGCCGACAAAGTGACAGGTGGGTTTTCACGTCGTTTCTTCATCAGCCCTAGGGTCCTTTCTGAAAGCTTCGACTTCCTGCCCTTACGCTGCATTTCACAAAATCTCATACCTTCTTCCCTGAGGATCTGAACCACATTTTTGAGGTTCTGGTTTACGTCGATTGTGGTTTCCACGGCAGCGAATCGGTTTTCCAGTTTTGACTGGAACGTTTCAGATCCTGTCATGGCTTGGAGCCGAGTTGGTCGGAGCCTGGATTTCATCAAACAGACACGTTCCGCCTTAAAGTTGATATTCAGAGAGCCCCGGACAAGTCGGTGATCACTACCGGTATTAAACCTATTGATCACTGAGACGTCTCTGAATATGTGCTTTCTATCCGTCATGATGAAATCGATCTCATTTCTGGTCATAGCGTCTTGGCTTTGCCACGTCCACTTCCTTTGGGGCTGTTTCTTGAAGAATACATCTCTCACTTGCGATTTGCAGATGACATCGTCATCATGGCAGAGACGTTGCAGGACCTACAGCAAATGCTGAATGACTTAGCTGACACTTCTGTACGCATCGGCCTACGGATGAACTTGGATAAAACCAAGGTCATGTTCAACGAACATGTACTACCGGAACCGATTGCGGTACACGGTGCCGTTCTCGAAGTTGTTCAAAATTATGTGTACCTCGGGCAGACATTGCAGTTAGGTAGAAACAACTTCGAGGACGAGGTGAACAGAAGAATTCGGTTGGGTTGGGCAGCGTTTGGGAAGCTACGTCGAGTCTTCTCATCGTCGATCCCACAGTGCCTTAAGACGAAAGTCTTTAATGAGTGCGTCCTACCCGTCATGACATACGGAGCTGAAACGTGGACACTTACGGTACGGCTGGTCCACAAGTTCAAAGTCGCTCAACGTGCTATGGAAAGGGCTATGCTCGGCGTTTCTCTAAGGGATCGCATCAGAAATGAGGTGATCCGGCAGAGAACTAAGGTCACCGACATAGCGTACCGGATCAGCAAGTTGAAGTGGCAGTGGGCTGGCCATATTAGCCGCAGAACCGATAACCGTTGGGGAAAACGAGTTCTTGAGTGGAGACCGCGTCTCGGCAAACGTAGTGTAGGCCTATGTCCAGCAGTGGACTGCGATAGGCTGATGATGATGATGATGATGACTTATCGGCCCCTGATAAAGGACTTAAGTACTTTTTTCAGACGGCCAAAAAAGCGTTCCTGCAACTTTTGTTTCATGTTAGATTCTGGTATTCCCAAAGATTGTGATATACCCAGTTACAGTGTCAGACAGAGAACAGAGTTTTCAGATTCTACTATCACGCCCTTCTTTACATACATGACTGCACACTTGTCTTGTCCATCATGATAGAATTACTAAAGTTTTTCGTCACCTTTAGTAACGCTGACAATTGTAATTTAGAGGCTAGTAGTTTCAAATCATCCATATAAAGAAGGTGAGATATAACTTGATCATCTTTCTGAAACCTATAGCCTAACCCTGACAAAACCACAAGTTACGCAGACTATCACCTTGAAGTATACCCCGCTCGATTTTTATTAGTACATCGTTTACCGCCGTCTGTCGACATCCTGGATAGCGAAGTGCTGTTCTCCATTGCCCCATACATGACTTAAAGAAAGTGCACAGAGTTGTATCACTTATATACAACTCCAGCACCTTCAAAAGCCATGTGTGTGGAACCGAGTCATAAGCCTTCTTATAGTCTATCCAACATGGCGCCAAACTCTTACGATTACGACGTACCTGTTGGCTAATGTTCATGTCTATTATAAGGAGCTGTTTAGTGCCACGGGACCCACTACTACATCCATCCTGAGAAACTAACACAATCACATTATCAATAATATGTAATGTAATTTTGAGTCTCAGAATAGATGTTAGAAGTTTATACATGGTTGGCAAACATGTGATAAAACTTCTAAAATTTATTATTATTTTTAGTATTATTATTAATTAGAAATTTATGAAAATATTATTAAATTTCAGGAATCTCTTGCACTCCCGCAATTAATTTGCAATAAAATCTTTGAAACAAGTTATGGAAATTCACTACAGAATAACTAGTAGGAAGAGGTAGTTTTAGAACTTTAAACAACAATATTTAAACTTGTGTTTCTGTGATCTGTGATGAGGGCCAGTGAAACCTAGTTGATAAGTCAAGTATATTATATATTCTATTATATTTATTCTTCTATTATAGTCTATTATATATTTATAAAAAAAAACACCTCTGTGGTTTGTTTTAGCATTTTTTCCCAGATCGAGTCTTAGGAAAGGCCTTCCAGCTGTAAAGTCCGACTTATAAAAAGATCTCAAAAGATTTACTTTCAGAAATAAATATCATTTCATTTCATTGCATTACTTCATTGCGTTAACTTCTGTTCGTATATATTTATTTTAATTGAGGATTTAAGGGAGGAGGAGGAAAGGAGGAGGGAGAGGGATTTTACATTAACGAGCACAACCTCTAGCTCAAGAGTCACGAGTGCGTCCCTACCCTTTTATCCCAGCTCCCTAGAGTCAGGGAGAGGGGAGTTTTGGGTCCGGTACCTCACTCACTCGGTGAAAAAATGAAATAAAATAAATTAAATAATAAACTCTATAAACATTACCTCTCGTTATGTCCATAACCATAACTAATAGCTAACACCCGTGTCGCTTTTTCTTTACTGTGAAGAACTGCTAGTCTGAATTAAAAATTTTTGAAATATTAACAATTTTTTTATTAAACTACCTACATTTATATTATTATGTATCCTTAAACGAGAACTTTTGCCGACAAACAGCCGCCGTTTTTACAGTTTGGCAGACTAAGTATGACAAATATATGTATTACAGATCTGATGTACGTAACACCGGTTTTCTGTAAGGATGTGGTACCGCTGCGGCACATTTTTGCCAAAGAATGACTCTCCCACGAACAAAACGTTAAAACTTTAGTAGAACATTAATTTATATTTGCTATAAAAATGAGACATGTTTCATAAATTACGTGACGTGAATTCTGAAGATAATAACATGCGGCAAGCGATTAGGGAACAAAATGCTCTATAATCTCTGTAATCTTATAAAATAATCATTTTACAATAGATGTCGCGTTTAGCACGTGTTCCAGTTTAATTTTATCTTTTCAGCAATCCTTTAGTGAAGTGTTCGGTTCATTGTGTACTTAGATAAATGTCACCTGTTACGAATGAATTATCTGAGGACCAGTTTGAATTGAATGAGTTGAATTTGACTGCACGGATGGCGCAGTGGTTTAAGCAGTCGCCACGCCGCTTGATACTGCGCCGAGTGTTGTGGGTTCTAACCCCACATGGGACGACACTTTGTGTGATCCACAAATTGTTGTTCTGAGTCTGGGTGTTCTTTGTGTCCGTTTCGTGTATGTTTGTAAAGTCCCCCGCGACACATCATATATTCCTACTACGGAAGTATTCTTTTAAAAATAAAAAAAATAAAAAATATCCGATGTTTGAATAAGAGATAATGTATTACATAATTAAGGTAAAAATAGAAAGGACTAAGTCATAGTATATTTAAATATTCTTCATTCCTGAATTTTCCCTCAGAGTTATAAAAGTATGTCCTAAAATTTAAACGATAATGCAGTTGAGTCGTGTTAACTCGATTTAATCATCAGAATGTTTGATTCGTGATATTATTTTATACTTTTTAAAATTTCCTTCTTTTAATCATAAAGGCTTATAACGTAAACTGATGAAAATGTGATGAGGTCAGAGAATTTATGAATATTGTCGTATATTTTAAATTGGTTTTCTATGTATATTATGTATTTATTTACATAGAAGAAGTAAATAAGAATTCTATCAGTCAATCTAATTGCGTTGTGAAAAAATTTTTTTATTATGATTCCCTTTACTATAATTGCCTTTAATGTTTTATTTACTTTTCTTTTATTACACCAAAAAAAACGTTTAATCCCTAAAGTTCCCCTTTTAACCACTATAGCTCCCTAGTAATTAAGCAGACTATAATTATTATTATTTTTATTATTCTCTTTTCGTGAGTACTCGTATATAATGCGATGATCATGGTTTCGATACTCCATATTATATTCGGGATTGCTTTGTTTTCCTTCAAGCGCTTGAGTATTTGTGATGAAAGCCTACTCAAGACTGTGCTAGATACACACACGTATTCTACAATCTGTATTATTTATTGCTTATATGTTTAGTATTATTGTTTGTGATTGTAGCACGTGATTCGTTTGTTTATTTATATGTTACGCAATGGAAGTTTTATCGCAATAGTTATGGGAGAAAGAGTATTTATTACAGATTACTATTATGTACAAAATTAGCCCGACTATCACTTGTTTGCTATTTGTCTTTCGCATTTTTGTTTATGTTATTTTATCTAATTGAAACGGTACATAATATTTACAGAAACATTACGAACTAACAAATATAAATACAAAAATAACACCTCTGTAAATAGGTACATCAACTCGACCGACGACACCTATAAATGAAAATGTAATCATTAATTGTTTTTATCGATATACTAAATATACCATGAAAATATATGGAAATATTATTTCATGGTAAAGTTTACGTGCGAAATCTTGACAGTAACAAAGGCGCGATTTCATAACCGATTAGCTTTAAAAACCAGATTAAAGTTACAAGAGGCAGAAAAAACATTTGTTAGAATATTGGTTTGTACAAAGAAATTTCCAATTAACGTAAAATAAAAGCTATATTATGTACTTTTTCATGTTGCTATTCAATCTGATTTGTTTATCTATTATAATTTACGAGTCGTCTACGCTAAGTGGTTTTTATTGAATTTGGTATTTATCATGAGAATCTTTATATACATATATCCTAAAATTATGGCGTTATAATTTTAGCATGGATTTTAGTGGTTGCCTTATTTTAGATTTGGGCAAACTTGGCTATGTATAAATTTCAATTTAAAATAAGTACATAATAATAATAATATATCAAAAGAAAGTTTTTTTTTAATATTTTATAAATCAAAACATACAAGTACCTTCCAACATTTCCATTAAGAAATAAAGTTAAAGAGGATACGTAAATTGGTGTCAAACAAAAGGCAAGCTAATGAGACACGTTCAGTCGAAATCATTCTGTCTTTGGAAAAAAATATTAGCTGTTTAAATAAGTAAGGTGAATTCAAAATATAATATCGAACTTTCGTCTTGAACGAAAGGCGTTTTTCTTTTCCTCTGCGATGGAGCTTTATTATTATCGATATAATTTAATTAACTGCTGTCGAATTTTACCTCTATTGTATATGCATATGATCGATATAATACAACTAGACGTGATTCAGACATTCTATTTTTTAGGATTATAGCAGCTTTATTAGACGGTTGAACAGTTGTTCAACTGTGTAATAAAAGTTCTCTTTGTTAAACTAATGGAACTCTAAAGAAACAAGTGACGAAAACATTAGGATCCGTTTCACACAGCAATAGGATTTAGATAAATACACAAATATAATTTCTATGTTTGCGTAACAGATATCGTAATGGAAACCTCGATAGATAAAGCCTAAAATAAACACAACGCGGCATATTTTATTTAAATCTCCACTTTCCATAAATATAATCCTGTTTTAGAATTTAAAAATAATTTGAGTGGTATTCAAATTTATTAAATAAATACGGTTTAAATTAATACTTGTGTGTATTTCGGGAATGCCAAATCGGGTATACCTAAAGGGGATCCATATCCACCTACAACTCAAAAGTCACAAGTTCGTTGCCGCCCTTGGAGTCCCTCCCGCTCGATTCGAAGGGGGATTTGGGCTCCGGTAACATCACTCACTCAGTAAAAGGCAACGAAAGAATTGCTTAACACCGGTTTTCTGTGAGGCCATGGTATCACACTGTCAAACACGATATTACTGTACCGTTAATGATCATAGCCAATGAAAGTAAAATCTATATTTATTTATCGCACAGTAAATAGTATCAACCAATATCCAATCCTTCCATAAATTTTGGTAGTAGTACACATCGTTTACTCCGCTGTATAAATATTTGTTTGATAACATTGGTTTACATCATATTTACTGAAATTCACGCCTTTCTTATCAGTCATGCAAAAATAAACCAAATAATACAAGTCGAATGGACAAAATTTGAAGATACGCCATCGGTACTTAATTTACGCAATATCTGCAGTAAATATTTGACTAATTTAAATAGTGACTTTGTGAGATGAAAAATACAACGAAATAAGTCGTTTACATCAAACTAAATAGTTGTTGGTGTAACGTGCAGATATAATGTAATATTATACAAATATTAATGTCAAATGAACTGCTATGTTTACCATGCTATTATTAGCTTCACTAGTTACTAACTATTTGAAGAAATATTGGAATTAAATTTTAACCTACTTCTAAATGTCTTACCAAAATAAATCTTAATGCGATACGTAGTTTGAATGACAATAAGTCGTGAGGCAAAGGTTTTATGCTTTTTTTGAAACTAGAAGCTAAAACAAAACCAATTAAAATGTATAAGTTTATGCCAGGTGGTTTTAATGATTCAATTAAAACACTATCGTTAAACATAACACTGTTAAGTCACATTTAAAGAAAACTTGCAAGAGGTAACTAGTTATAGTAGTAATTAAGACAGTATTTAAAAAAGAAGAAATAAGAAGCATCATCCTCGAGGTTCCGTCGTATACTCACTGTGGTCGACAGCTAAGTAATATAGGTATCGGACACAAACCGATCATTACCACACAGTATCTCGTGATGGGATTTTATGCCACAGACAACTGTGTGAATGCTTGAATGCTTGTAGCAAAAATATATTTTGCTATCTGTTAAAAGCCGTGAAGTGTGAAGAACAATAAATAATCTAAATTAAAGTGAACCGAAACAAATTACGCTATTGTCCTGCTCCTGTTACTGCGAGTAGCAGACTGACTTTGGAGTCCGCCCTATACAATACAGATGCTTTACTATGCAGTAGAGGCATCTGATGTGTACCTGTTACAACTGGTTAGGATGGAACGCCTGTGGCCAATGTATATAAATGGTGCAGGATTCCTTGTGCCTGTTCACGCGAAACTCTCTGAAAATACGTATATTTTTAAACGTTTTTTTTCGTAAACAGGAACGTGAAAGTTAGAGTTTTTAACATAATAATGATTGTTAAAAAAGTAGTTTACCTGTTGTATTGTAAATCAAAGTAATCCAAAAAATAACCTAATGAATTGTACTTGGAATTTGATCAACAGATGACCAAGAGCTTATCTTTAGTCCATGTAATCCTCCATGACAACCCTTAGCCCCAGATATTGACCTAAAGTTTTTTTTTTTTTTTTTTTTTAATAAAAATAATTTTTATTTGACCAATATAAATATTACAGTGTAGGACATTTCAGTTTAACATAGATCTTAGACAATAATTAGACTAAATTACACTAGCGTAAATTTATAGTAGTGTTATTTTATTCTTATGACTGTGTAGTATGATTCATATTGTATGATTTTCTACACATAAAGATATTAAGATTTTGTTAAAAACTTTAGTCGCTGCCTGCCTGAACTAGGGTAAACCTGTGTTTCAGGCGATCGCTAAGTATGATCGCAAAGTATGATTTATGTTATTTAATTTAGAAAATGATATTCTTATTCATTCGTCTTCTCAATCATCATGTCAAATATTGCGATTTTTCAGACCGTAACACTATAAACCTTAACACAACTGCAAAAATCTTATCTATGATATTCTTAAGATTGTTTAAAAAGTAATAAACGGTTTACTCAGTTGGTGTTATACACGGTGTAAGGGACGTCGTAACGAATACTGAAATAGTGTATTCAGACCATCATTCTGAGTCGAAAATTATTGGAATTTTCTGCCGGAAAATTAAACTTTTTATGCAATCAGCTGTCAAAAGTTAAGGTTATTCCCGTAGGTATCGCACTAAAGTAATAACTACATGTGTATTCCGTGCAAACAGTCTACGCGCACTAACACAAAATGGCAGCCGGAGTGGAGGAGGAGGGTATTAAATTGTTTTCGGTAAACGGTGTTTGTTTGTCTACTCATTGTGATATCATTGTTTTTCATTTTTAACCAGAAAAATGGAAAATTAATAAATTTATAAGTTTACAGTATTTATAAAACCGTTGTAATCAATATCAACAAAACAACATGTGAATGAAATTTTTACTTCACAATTTATCAGATTCTAAGAAATTTAATATCCCTTTACATCAAAGCCATTCTATTAAAACATTTATAAAGTGCTATTTATTATGGTAACCGGCGATTGCGTGGCACTGTTTTTATTTCCTGTATCCAGTTACACTGCTCCTAACCGCAATACGATTTCCTGAAATATTACTATTTCTTTCCTGTATTTAAAATGCTAAGTTTTATTGCATCTTTTATTTCACGCAAGTTTTGATGAGTTTTTAAACGTGCTATGTGCATTTGCATAATTATGGCCTATTCTTAAATGGTAGCACTATTTTTACAACCTATTACTAATACTCCTTTTTTGCTTTAACGAAAATACCTTCGGATATAACCCACCGGATGATCTGTGTGGTGTTTATGTCAGACTCGAACTGACTAAAAACAGCAAATCGTCTCGGGTGCCAGTAGTAGTAGGGGAACCAAGAAAGGAAATCTCCTGCGGAAAAGGGTTTTAAACCTATCGAGGTCCTTTGTTACTAATAATAATAAACTTCCAAAAAACTAGGCAATTACCTGCCATCTTTGTGGCCTGCCCACTGCCGTGGTAATTTGCTAGTCCATTGAGTTATGTAGAGCACATAACTCAATGGACTAGCTAGACTAATGACTAATCCTTGCGATATAAACCGTTAGTTAGTTATTTGGCACAATTTAGTCTTTCAATGAATCAAAGAATTTTTACTTTATCTAAATTATTTTCTTAATTTATCCTTAATTCAATTAAGAATCAAGAATACTAGCTTATACAAATCCGTATAAGTAACATCACAGACCTACCACTGCTTTCCCTTCTTACCTACCTTTCTTCCCAATCAACATCATCATCATTAGCCTATAGCAATCCACTGCTGGACCATAGACCTCTCCCATTGCATGCTACTTACATCGATTTTCGGCTACTCGCATCCAGCTCCTGCCAGCCATCTTATGCAGATCGTCACTCCACCTGGCCTGCATGCGTCCTACAATACACGTAAATTACTAGTTTCTTACCAATACGAGTACACTTCCAATTTTCACATCTGATTCCTGGAGTACCCGATTGCCGTCAATAGATTGTACGTATTTTTTAAATATCAGTGCTGTGTCATCATACAGTGTCATCTAAAAGTACCACAATTCAGTGGTTTGTTTTCCAATATTTTTTGCACTCGTGTTTATTTGTGACAGAAACAAGCTGTCAGCCGTTTTTTTTTTTCCGCTAAAATGAACTAGGTCACAGCAGCCGTAAAACTCGACCAAATTCTGCTTTTGCTCAGTTGCAGTGTTTAAATCATATTATTCAGCATGTGTGTTTGTACTTATGTGATGTAATATACGCTATCATCTCCCTTGAATGATAATGTGGGCTATATCTACTTGACTTTTAAATAAAGTAAAAATAAACGTATATTATCTAATATTATGAAAGACCGGCTTGCCTGAAATATTGATTGACGATTAATATAAACACAGTACGGAAAAGGATATAAGATAAAGATAATGTTCACAAGGGAGACATAAACGCGAACGAAGCCGCAAACAACAGAGTACATATAAAATTAAATAGCACTTCAGTAATATAGGTCATTAATTTCAAAGCACAGGATATAATGTTGATGTGTAAACATAAACGTACGTACGGGAGTTTTCTTATTCTAAGAACAAAATAAATTTCAGTTAATTCCGTTCTTTTATTTGAAAAAAAAATTGCGTATCGTTACATTTAAAATTTGCAGAGTTCAATTTTAGGGAACTCAAGTATAAAGACTAATCTCTACTAATATCTCTGAATGTGATATTACAAAGCTTTAGCTCGAATTCGCAAAAATACCCCTTACTCGAAGCTCAGATAAGATATTCTTACACAGTATATACACATACATACTAACATCCATATTTACACTGTAATCCGCCTAAAGCAGGCCTAAGCGAAGGAATATTTTCTGTTGTTAGCTTGAATTATTCACTACCAGAGGAATTAAATTATCTGTGGGTATTAAACATTCAGGCCTTGATGAGCTACGTTAGCTGAAGTTTAGATATGCATGAGGTAATTGTAAGTTACGTTACGTACCTTCAATTACTTAATGTTGATTCAAAGATTTGATCATGTGAATGTATAAATATCTTGAAACTGACTTCGTCTTCTATAACTAGGTGGTTACTAGAGCACAAAGTAAGAAAAATACTCAAAATCTGAGTTGAGTTAAAACACCCTGGTTAAAGATATTTCGATATTTCTTATAGTAGCCAGCCTGTTAACGAGAGACAAAAGAAGACTGACAGAAGTAATTATTGAGTCGCTTTTAATAAACCTTCGTCGAAAGTGGTGAAAATTATTAATATTTTGGTCTTTGATATTGTGAACAAGTCGAGCATACAACTTCGAGAACACAATTTTTTACTGTATTCTTAGATATTTATTATCTTGTCAGGTGATCCATCTGCCTATTTGCAAATTTCATTATAAATTCCATAAAAAAACCAATTGGGTGGTTAATTTACGTTAGGAGTTTAAGTAAATCGCTACTAAGTTTGTTTAGGATATTAAAATTCTTACCAAGTTATTATTGGCTTTGAGAGTTTTCAGTATTCCGTATTTATCTCCGATACTTTCGAGGGTGGAATAATAATACAGTAAAATCTGATCTCCCACAACAAAGTACGCTGGATATAAAATACGACTCTGAAATCGAAATGTTTGTATAGAATGTTATAAAAGTATGACGAACAAGAAAGTTGATAAGGTAAATATTTCTGTATTTTCCTTGCTCAGTTATATTCTAACTTTTAAGAATTGCCAAGTAAAATATATGACATTTCTTTGTGAGGCTTTCTTTGCAAGGAAACGGATCGATACAACCATATGGGTTTTGAGAAAAGTTTAATATTCGGTTGAAGTAACTTGTTGCTCGAAATGCGCAGTCTATCTTAAATGAAACATTTCCATATCCGATAACATCTTACCTCTTTGGTCACAAACTCTGAAATTTCGCTTTAAGTTTTGAAACCATTCACACTCAAGACCTACAAACCTTTACTCTTCAAAAATAAAGTCCAAAATTGTGTGTGACGTGTCCGTTCAATATTTGAAACGTGTGTAGATATCGATGAAATAAAAGGCTTCGACCTAGTTAATGCCGCTGTGATTGATCGTAGACAAACATAAAGCTACAAGAATTTATTTCTATTACAAATTTCTACATTCTGCTGATGTACCACACGGGTTTAGAATTAAAATGAAAATGAATGACTGTGCCCTAAATTTGACGAAGACATTTTTTATGTTAGAGGCGACTATCGCTGCCAATGAACGTCAGGAGGACGTCAGGAGTCACAAACCGATACTGGCTGACGCAGTTAGAAAGGTATTTTCTTGAATGTTATCAGTTTCTTAAACAAACTCAAAAAGTTTCTTAAAAAGCGCACTGTGCAGGAGCGGTAATTATCCAAGTCATGGGAGTGAAGTTTTGTCGTGTTGAACGATGACGGACATAATCTGAACTTCACTACCCTCACTAGTCCTCTGCTGGACATAGGCCTCTCCTTAGAAAGGAGGTTTTGGCCTACTATACCACGCTGGCCAGACGGGTTGGTATCGGGTTTGTTTCAAGTTTTCCTTCTCTCTGCAGTGCTGTTGTCCTGCATAGTTTGCTTCCTTATGAATGATGCACGGGATGAATAGGGGTGGTGACACTCTGTATTCTTAATCCGTCACCACACGGACGATATATATAATCTGAATAATTGAATTTAAAAGTGGTGTGAAAATATGAAATGACACTACTCTGTTAACACATAACATTCTATGATTGAGATAAGTGACACAACGATTGTGAAAACTAAATTCTACATCACAAGCCCACATCATATTATTTCAGAGAAATTCTACAATTGGCTTAAATTGGAGCTGTAAGGTAAGTAAGGGTGTAAAGTAACTGTTAATTAAATTTTACAATATTGAAAACGCTTTTGAAATAAAATATACAACACAAATTACATGAAATATTTATCATAATAAATTAAAATACAGGTGATACTGTGAAAAAAACACACAGTTTTAAATGTGCCAGCCATGTCACTGACATGTGACATGGCTAGCACATTTGAACGCACAATGTGGCAAGACTGGCTATGTGGCATTCACCACAGCCACACTGGTACTCACGTGTCAAAGGTATGACGTGGCTACAGCTCGTTTTTTTATTATTTCTACCATTAGTAAAAGGATACAGTCTCAAAATACTTTTGTTACAATTAATCCATTATGTTAGTGAGAGATCCGTCGTGTATCAGAAATTTGGATGGACACTCAGCATACGATGAGATGGGTAAATAGGAAAATAAAATTTCGTCTACCACGATATCTTAACGAAACATTAAGTTATTAAGTTATACCGAGAAAAGTAAGTGGCGTCAATCTTAATTAAATTTGTCATGCACAGAGTTTCTTTGATGACCTTCGGGAATCAGGACTTACTTCAAATATTTGATTTACAAATTAGAGTATATGAACACTGAAGTAACGATTTTTTTTTAATGAACAATTCTTTAATATTATACGCATATCACCTACTTAGCGAGCCGTGGGTGTTAAGAGGAAAACTTGAATTCATTTTTCTAAGAAAGTGAACAAACACTGTGTGATGAAAAAATAATGTTATTCTGGTCCCTAGATAAATATTTGGAGCGTTTTGGGGATTACATTATAAGGACTGAAGATACTGTTTTATGATGCTATGAATTTCACAGGCTTCGTACAAACTTTCTTGTACATTTTTATATTCGACTCATAATCATCAGAAGAATTGTGGTTTTTACATAACATGTGAAATACCAATACCTTATATATGTTTATGATTTTTACAATTGTCTGCTATCTATTTTTTGAACTTTATATTTATGATGTAAGTAATCTTCATCTAAATTTAGACTATCGAATGTAAAACAAAAAAAAACAACATGTAGTTCTAGTACTACTGGTTCCACTCATGAATTTACAAAAAAATCCAAAACGATTACGATAGAAAAAATATCGCTAATTTCCCAAATGACTAATCTCAGTACCAGCTTCTCCTTCTGGACCGCATTCAACGAAGAACGACTCGAATCGTCGATAGCCCAAACATCTCCGATCGGCTCGATCCCTTGGCGTTACGTAGAGATGTGGCTTTACTCTGCATTCTCTATCGCATATATCATGGAGAGTGCTCCGAGGAATTGTTCGGACTAATACCAGCCGCAAATTTCGGCCATCGTTCCACACGGCAAAATTTTCATCCTCATTACCTGGATAGTTGGCGCTCCACAACTGTGCGCTTTTCAAGACACTTCTTGCCCCCGACCGATCTATCTGCTTAAAGGGTTATCGTCTGCGGTATTTCCGGACCGATACGACCTTCAAACCTTCAAGAAAAGAGCGTACTCCTTCCCGAAGGATCGGCAACGCGTTTGTGACTCCTGAGTTGCAGACGTTCATGGGCGGCGATAGTCACTTTCCATCAGGTGACCCGTCTGCTCGTCTGCCCCCGCTAATATAAAAAAAAAAACTCGCAGCCATGAGAAGTGGTGAGTGCCTATTATTGTGATGTGTCATCGTCACGTTAACTTTCTATACAAAACGATGTAATTCCTTCGGGATATTCATCGGATGACTAGTCTAAAAGACTAGCGTTTAGCACTCCGTTTTATGGTACTAAGCAGCGATTTGTAGTATTCAATCTATTTGAATTAAAGTAAAATAATAATTAATAAACGTTGAAAAAATAAGTCTATTGGATACAATAATATAAATAGTTTTATTGAACTTTTTTTTCATTCATTTACTTACCTAAAGTCAAATCTAGTAATTTTCTTTTTAATTAAAGTCGCCAAAGTAAGGTATAAACGGCCTGAGTCTATTTTACCAGACAATTCGAATGCTGAACATTTAAAAGTGTAGTCTCTCGGATAGATGTGTACCACCCTCGCCTTCATCAATACTTTCCATCAGGTGAGTTGTACGACAGACGATCATATTTTCACCTCTTTATAATTTCTATAAGTTTTATTAACATGTAACTCAACAGTTATAAAAACTATTTATCTTAAATATAATAAAATACAAATTAGGATGAACCATTAAAATATAATTTTCTATTCAAATCATAATATAACATTTCAGTTTCAGAAACGGTATACAATGAATATAAAAACAATCTAGCTATTTTCATATCGCGCCAAGGATAATGAGAAATTTAATTTATGTAAATCTAATTCAACGGTGACTTCGAGGTATAGGCGAGAGTACTGCACATCCACAGGGTAGCTTATCTCGTGTCGTTTTATTGAAGTCCGTGAATTCAGGTCACTCGACGTCTACGTACGAGCGAGCACATTACTCCATCTTTAAATTGGTAATTGAATACATTAATGTAAAATTTATGGATAATGTTTGTTGTTTTGAAGTAAGCAAATGGTTTATTCAGATACGGCATACCACAGGGCTTCTGGAAAACTACTACCAAAGTTTTGTTTTATCGGAATGTGAGAATACATTTGAATTTTTTAGGTAAAGTTTTTGTTGATTCTGAATATCTTGATCTTGGATTCTTTTTTTAAAATCTTTCACTTTTATGGAATGCATAATATGCATAGTAATATTAAATTAAGTATTATTTTTTATTATGTAGTTTGATATAGTCCTGATGGAACGCTACTCTCGATATTGTAATTTAGTTTGATACTGTAATTCGGTAAAAAGAGTTCATTTTGCTAGAAAACCACAGATATGTTTAAATGAGTTAAAATGATAAGTTTAGGTAGCACTTGAGCACTCGATGTCGTCGTAGCATACCCACATAAAGATTTTTTTTGAAATCAATACTTGGTTGTATAGTTCTACTATATGAGAATATTTTAATTATTTCCTGATATCAGTCTAGTATTTCAACTGTCCCAAAGTTGTTGTCGAACTTATCTTACATCGTTAACGCCAAAATAAATATATAAATATACTAGATCCTTGATATTCAGATAAACTTTCAAAAGTTCAAAATAATAAGGGAGTCACGCTTCGGCTCATGTGCACTAGCTCGACCGAAGTAACAAACGGATGATAATTATTTCTTGCGTTATTTTTCACCGAGTTGGTGAGGCTACTGGACCTCAAACCCCCTCCTCACTTTAACTATTCTGGATGGAGGGGATTCTAGCACTCGAAGTTGTGTTTCTTAAGTCACATGCGTCCATGAACGGTGGTAGTCACTTTCCCTTTATACCATAAGTATAAAGGCAACTGGGTTTTTATTTTTTCCTCTTTAAATTCTACTCAAGCAAAACTTGTCAGAATTAAATCATCTCGATTCCATAAAAAAATACATCTCAAAATATTCCATCAACACCCTTGATATCAACCACCCATAATATATGGAAACTTTCTTCGTCACGAAATATTAGTTTTATTAGCTAATTATCAGTTTTAATTAGTCAGTCGGTTATTTTTAAAATCCCTAGAATTGTAAACGCTTTACCGTATTTACGAAGTTCAAGATACAACTCTAAAATATACAGCAGATTTCTGTAAAACGCAACTATAACAAAGATATTTGTCCATCTACATTGTCTAACTCTTTTATGGAACTAAATTCCTTTTTTCATCATGTCATAAATCACTCTGACGCACGGTCGAGAAAATATCATTATCCGTTGAACTAATGACCTGCCAAATAGCATCTGCAAGTTATCCACTCTTTATATTCTAAATCATAAGGTTGAGTTTTCCTCGGTGCGGTTGATGGTTTTAGGTAGTCGCTTACAATGGACGAGGCCTTATAGTCTAACAGCGAAGTTCCTACCTAATAATTTAGACCTAAGTCTGTTATAATATTTACGGGATTTTAAGTTATAGTGCACCCATCAATTGGAATCTGAGATATAATCCGAGATATAATATATTTGTACATGTTTATTTTTACACTACTTTGGCTTCAATACACCTAGATTTGTCCATCCAAAGGTTGCCTGTAAGAGATTGCTATTAGCAATAAGGGCGCCCATTGTACATATCCATTTGTAATATCTAACCAACTTCCTGTAATTGATGTACAATAAAGCATATTCTATTCTATTTTGCATAGTGACATAAAAACAGTAGTCAGGTATTTACCTAAATTCTAAAAATTATAAATCCTTTAAACACGTACATTTAAGTTTGTATTTCCAAAGAGGTGGGCAGGAGCATCTTAAACACAAAGATTTTCTCAACTGTATTTGGGTGCGTGATATCTGGCAGGCTTATTGCCATCAACGGGGATCATTGAGAAATAAAAAAGGAAAAATTTGGCATTATTTCGTAAAAGAAAGGTAACAAAGGGACGGTTATTGGAAAAAGGGATATAAGTACAGATTAGAAAAGTAAATAAAAGGTAAGGGACAGAACAATATTTTGTATAAATCAAAGATGTACTATTGTAGAGAAAGGTATGTCGGGATTATTGTTATGTGGTAGATGATATCTATGAAATAATATCTACGTTGATATTATAAAGGTAAGTTTTTTATCGTTTCTTTCTTTAATCTCTTGAATTTTCGGTGAGGTTAGGCAGCCGGCTGACTTATGATGATCTCCCGAAAACATCGGTTGATGGATGTTGGTTCTATCAGGACATTAATCAACACAGTGATCCTATACTACATGTTGTTTATCAGTAAACCGTGCTTTCTAGTTTATATAAATCTTATATCCCAATTTAACAAATAAGTCTTTGTGATCAAAGTATCATTTACGAACCCCTAATATTTCCCAATAACCTTAATATAAACACACTCTAAAATCCAATTTCCAATGTAATTACAAATATGTCTGCTACGTGAAACATGCTGCTTTGTTAATAGACAGCCTAACTACGAGTATATAAGAAATAAGTTTTTAGTACAAGTAAGTTCTTTATGCAAAAGTTTAATAAAAATAATGAAATCATACCAAGATAAATCTTATGACAGATATTTAAATTTTGCAATTTGCATGTTAATAAAACGCTACAAAATGTGTACAACATTTAATGCCTACCAATACCGTATTAATTCGTGTCAACTTGTTCATCGTTAAATTGATAAATCGCAATTGAAATTGTATTTCACAGTTTTATAATTAAAGTTGAAATGTAAAGTAACCCAAATATGTTTACATGCTATAATTGCGGTAACCATTAATAATAATTTCAGTTCAATAATGTGCTTTAATTTGTTTGCGTTGAACGTTTTATCAGATCGTATTGTCATACTTAGTACGAGTACGTTCACCAACGTTACCTGCACTATTTGCATTTCAACAGTTGAAACTCATAGCTGGTTCGATATTATTGTGTCACGGTAGTATATTGTCGTGTTAGAAGCGTATCGGTTATATAGATTTAATACGATACATATTACTACTTAACTGCCTCGCTGGTGCAGTGGTAGCGTGTGCGACTGAGGTCTCGGGTTCGATTCAGGGTCGGACCAAAAGTTTTGTATGATCTGCAAATGTTTGTTTCGGAGTTTGGGTGTTTTCTATGTGTAATAATTTATGTACTTATTTAAAAAAAAATTATAAGCACTATCAGTCAATCTATAATAGATTATAGTACAAGCTCTGCTTAGTTTGAAACTAGATGACGTTGTGTGTCAGATGTAAGAAAAATATTATTTTTATTATTATTTATCTTTTTTTATCACTACACGACACACTGTATTAGTGTACTTCTAAAAAATAATAATTGTTAAAGCTGTTAATACGACACGACACCACACGTTACAATAATATAAACATAGCTTAAATTACTGCACGGATGGCGTAGTGGTTTAAGTGGTCGCCACGCCGCTTACTACTACGCTGAGTGTTGAGGGGTTCAAACCCCCCATAGGACGACACCTTGTGTGATCCACAAATTGTTGTTTTGAGTGTGGGTGTTCTTTGTGTCCGTTTCATGTATGTCTGTCTGCGGGAGTAAATATTTTTATATGAATGCCTTACGACTGTAGGCTATAGTATAAATTAACTTACTACAATAAAAACTAAGTGTCAAATAAATAAGGCATAACGACAATTTTGTTCAAAATTGATTCCGTCATATTCAGATCCTCCTCCTCCAGATTCTTGAATCTTCTCTTCATAAAGAATATGAGAAACAAAAAAATTTTTGATTATAGATTTTACGATTATGTAAATACGTCCAAGTATCACAGATGATGAGAACTGGAGGTGAAAGAAGAACCTTCTACCTCATGTATTCGATGCCTATGTCCATAGACACTGGAACCTGGTCCAAATGTCAGACAATTCAAAGGTATATAATACCAGTTACGTGACCGTGTTACTTCTCATAGATGAATAATTACTGAACCATACATAATGACTTAAATATAATTTTACACATATCTGTTGAATCGTTATCAATATTTTCCTAACATTACTTTCCGTGTGGTGACGGATTAAGAATACAGAGTGTCACTACCCCTATTCATCCCGTGGGTGTCGTAAGAGCCGACTAAGGGAAAAAAACTACGCAGAACAACAGCACTGCAGAGAGAAGGAAACCTTGACACAAATCCTATACCAACCCGTCTGGCCACCATGGTATAGTAGGCCAAAACCTCCTTTCTAAGGAGAGGCTTATGTCCAGCAGTGGACTATTAAAGGCTGTTGATGATGATGATGATGATTGATGACGTTCCCCAAATTGGGTGGCGAAATGAATGGAGAGATGGAAGATGCGTATCATATCGTATCGTACCGTACAAAAATAGTGCGAGTGCAAAAATAAACAACTGATTGTTCCATTTCAAAAAGAATTAAAATAAATGAACACATCACACCTATCACGAGTCTGAATTACGAGGAACTGAATGACAAAAAACATGTTCATTTGTATCAACATGTCAACAGGAGGCGGACGTGTGCTCGTAACACAATTAGCGAGATGTTGCCGTAAGCATAAATAATTGACGGGTCGTACGTCGCCGTGACGTATATACGCGACCGTCAAAATGACGGATACGGTGGTTGACGATTTATTGCGGCAATGCGACGGCTCCGGACGTTCCTCATCCAATGTTTTATATTTAAGTGGTCGAGGAAATGGCTTACTATAAACCCTTTAGATATATCTCGTAATTTAAGACACACACAAACAAATTACAGAAACATATTGTAATTTTTTTTACTGTATTTTGTAGTATACTTTAAGTAATTAAACTTTAATCATAGCAACTTAAATGCTGGTAGTGAGACAATTATGATTCCTATGTCTTCAGCCGGGTAAAAATGTTTTTTTTTAATAGTTTTTCAATTTATGAGATGTACAAACCAAGTGCTAGAAATAAGTTGACTGACTTCCAAAAATAAGGTGTTTTTTTGTATGATCCCCTTATGAAATATTTTTTTACAGATTATGTACGTTACTCAGAGAAATCCGAAAAATTTACTCCTAGTATACAAGAACTAATGAAAGCTTTAAGTTGCTTGATTTAGGCGAATCGAAGTCGGTTTTACAACGTTTACCGTAATATTGTGTTTTATTTTTTAAGTGTTTATCTGTTGTTAAAATATATATCATTCACTGGTCAGAGTTACAATATTAGTCACATTATTTATCCTATTAAATTATCTCCTATTAAATAAAACTCGTAATGCAGGTTTTCATTCGCAAAAACTGGTGAAATTCATTTATCAATAATCAATCAAGTAAATAACATAAGCTATAAGCTTTTAGTTATTTACATTTTTTTTATTACATAGTAACCAACTTAATGTGTTCAATAAATAGCGAGCCCAGTGGGCCAGTGGGCGAGCCCGTTCATTGGTTAACATTTTTTTTTATTAATCACAAAAAAATCTAGTATTTCAAATATTTCTATTGAAATGTAGTGGTAGCCCAACCAATTACTATTGTAGTTTTGTATAATCATAAAAAGGAGATAAAATTACTTTCAGTTTAAATTTTTCCTTGTTTTATAGGTTGAACCCTAAATTTGCTGGCTCAGTGATCCAAAATATGCCTATATCTTGTTGGCCTCTAACAACAATCATCATCATCATAAACAGCCTTTACTAGTCCACTGCTGGACATAGACCTCTCCTTAAAAAGGAGGGTTTGGCCTACTAGACCACGCAGGCTAGTCGGGTTGATATAGTGTTTGTTTCAAGTTTTCCTTCTCTTTGCAGTGCTGTTGTCCTGCGCAGTTTGTTCCCTTAGTCGGCTCTTACGACACACACTAACAACATTAAAAAAAATAGGAATTAATAAATTACGCATAAGGCACTGATCATTCAGACCACGAGCTTTAACCACAAAAAAGTTACAACGGGATTTAAAACGTAAGACTGTGGGTTTTTTGTACTTGATTTGTTGGGAAATAATATAAAACAATATTAATTTACAAAAAAAATCATCCTTTGCTATTTTATATTGATAAAGTAGAGGAACATTGAGGTCAAAGGATTAAACTTGTCCAAACTTCGTGGGTCTATCTCCAAATCCGTTAGAAATGATGTCATCAATATAAACCCATTACTGAGCACTTTAGGTCAGCTTAGAACTCCAGAGTTCTCAGCCATGTTATTATCATTAACGATCTCATCTCGTAATCAATAAGAAGATATTGCTAAAGGTTTTAAAAATTAGGTAAATTTAAATTCAATTTGCCCCGGGAGTGATGTCATTTGTTCAGTGAACGATTCGGAGAACCTTTTCAGAAACGACTCTTATTGCTTTGATCCGGGATAGAGGATTAGGACATTGATAAATTAAACTAAGGCTAAGTATCGACTGTGTTACTTCAATATCAGAGAGTCATAGCATGTTGTTTTTATTGAATGTTAATTCGTGATTAAGTAGGAAGGAGATAGAAAGGTTCAATAAACTCGCGGATCTAGTTCAGATAAGCCCGTTGCCTTATTTCAATTGTCTGGTATTACAATTTTATGGTATAGAGGGCAAAACATAGGCATATAAAACTCAACACAACAAGGTATGTTGACACCTATTTCCCCTAAAATTATGAAGATGGGATGGCCCTGTTACCCACACTCACTCGGTGAAAAGCATTGAAAGGTTTGATTAGCAGCGGTTTTCTATGAGGTATTTCATTCCTGACGTTGACGGGCCTGTTAGTCTAGTGGTTAGTGACCCTGACTGATGAGCCGATGGTCGTGGGTTCGATTCCCATCCAGGACGAATCGACGAGCATGATCATATTTTGTTCTGTGTCTTGGGTCTAGGTGTATTTTATCTATATGTATGTATTTATAAATATATTATTTCAGCATTTCAGCAGTTCATTATCAACAGATTGGTTACCATAGTACAGGCTCTGTCTAGTTTGGGACCAGACTGCCGTGTATGAGATGTGAAGTTATTATTATTATTTCTGTTAAACCCGCCGGAAGCATTGATCGTCTACGATTATTTTTCGTAAATAATCCAAACTAGTTAGGCTAAATTGGTTAGTTAGAGAAAAACTCTAAAGACAACTCATTAGAAAAAATTGTTTAATCAAACTCGAAGAAATGGATTCCAGCTCTCAGAATTCTTCTTTCGATGTTTAGTAATCGCTGATCCTATGATAATAAGACTAATATAGACAGCTCCAGAAGTAGTTACAACAATCTATCTCAACTTGTTCAGGAATCGAGACACATCGTTAAAGTACTAAGTAAAGCTTCGAACACCTAGCATTTCGATTAAAAGTCCTACAAAAAGCACATTACAACACAAAGACATCGATCAGGCGGATCCCGTAGTTGTTTCCTGACGCAGTCAAACAATATTCTTTTTTTTCCTAAAAAAAATATTTTCTCAATGCTCCTGCCGAGTAATCTTTAGGCCAAAATTTTCAGTACATAGGTGTATGTTGTCAAAAAGACAATGCTGAAGTATTATTTAATAACTCGGAGTGTATCACGGCCTTACAGAAAACCGGTGTTACTCAACTGAACAACCCCTCCTGAACCTAGGAGGGGAGGTTCAAAGGAGGCAACACACTTGTAAATCTTGAGATGCAGGTGACCCGTCTGCTCGTTTGGCTCCTTATACCATAAAACCTTAAAAAAATTAGAAGTATATTCAGTATTTTTGATAGAATGAAACGTCAATTTATTTTTCCTGTAGTTATTGGCGCCAATATTGCATTATCACTGGTAATTTTAACTATAGAACAACACGAAACTACAACGGCACTCATGAACTACCAGTTAGGAGGGGCAATCAATCCGATACGATCTGTGATAGCTGGCGTGCACCATGAATGGACATAAAACGCCACTTCTACTAATTTTGTTTTATTTCCGATGTTATCATTTATAATTTCGTTTGTTATTTTGTAGGTTTTTGTAATTAGTACACTCTGTCACCGCTTAAATTGAGCTTTGGCCGGTGAAACTGTAATTTGAGTATGTTCAGAAAAAGGGAACTGAAAAAAAGTACAACTTTAATTGTAAGTAATACGTAAGTTGTTTTGTTCCAATTGTTAAAAAGAACAGCTTATGTTCTGAGTTATTATTGTCCAATTAAAACTTATTTTTGACCATATCCATGTAGAAATATTTGAGTGAAGACGTAACAACCACGTAATAGAAAGTGAAGTTATTAAAAGAATAAATTTTATATTAGGATGGCCGTTTTTCGAAGGAAAGCTCTTAAATTTGAAGAAGGATTTGATGTGATGCGTTTTTTGTTTCGATAACTAGACAAATTAGTTTTTATTTTCAAATACACGATACAGAACTATTTCCATAATGTTTTTCCCAGGGTAATATAAGTTTTTCAACAATGTTTGGACGCAGGTTGCATGAAATTAAGATAACTGACCGAAAGGGGACCTATGAACGATACAACGTGAATACTAATGAAATGCTAGAAGAAATATAAATATTTATAATAATATATTGGTAAATGCAGGCTATTCCTTAGAAAAGTACTACACGAAAAATTAAACTACGAGTAGTTAATGCTTTGGAAACTTTGATTAGAGTTAGACCATACAATTTGTTTGGAATCAAAAGGAATAAATGCAAGCTATGCAACAGGCCAAAACCTCCTTTCTAAGGAGTGGCCAACGACCAGCTGTGGACTATTAAAGGTTGTTGATGATGTCCAGTGATGATGCAACATTAATGTGTAAAGCGAATCCAATTTTATTATAACAAAAACAAAGATGGATCATAAATATTGTGCCCATAGCAATTAGTGGTGTTGACTAACTAATTATGTCTTCACAAGTACACATGAGACTTGTCGTAGAAACAGAGCAAACTTAGTGAAAAGAACTACGTCGTGTCCACAAAGTTAGAAAGTAATATGAAATAACATCATGACCAATGCACGCAAAATTGAGCCCTATACGAAGTGTTTTAGGCTCGATATTTGATGAATAAACAATGTTGTTAGGCCATTTAATAAGTGTATCGCTTTGTGCGTGATAATAGTGCCATTAGTAGCAAAAATCTCCTCTTTTGTTCTGAAAGTTGCCCGTCGGCGTTAAACGTCGAATACTTTTTTGTAGCTAGAATTACATGTTTCGGTGACAGAAAGAATTTTATTGCAGGTTGTTAAAATATAACATTTTCTGACTAAGCCTTAACAAAATGGTCGATCGTAAAAAATGCTATATAACCCCTAAAAAGTAATGAGCACAAGATACCCCGTTCAAACATCACTTTTTCATTCGTAAAGTTGCTATCCTGTATTCAAAGCAATACATTCATGGAAACATAAAAGTGTATTTTTATTATAATGTACCAGCTTTGTAGTAGTTTACTGAGTAATTTTTTCGTGATGCCCGCCGCGATGGCTGACTTTATATTTACAAATACTTTAAATCACTAACAAAACTTGGTTTAATATTCAATTTATCGCACACACAGCAGCAACATCTATTGTTAACAAAGAACAAAACGTATTTTTAAAAACAGACTAAACCAATTAGTCTTATTCTAAAAATTCTATTCAATAATCCAAAGCATTGAGCTTTAGTATAGAATTATTAACAAACGTCATTGTCCACATATAATGTGTCACGGCTCATGACTGCATTCTGGGCAACAAAACGGGAAACACAAGGGTATTTAATAGACTGGCAGTTAATCAGATGAAAGGTTGTCGCTAACGAGGCGTGTCGGATCGAGCGGGGCGCCTCCAACCCATTGAGCACCGACAGTGTTAATGAACGCCACTACCGTATAATGAAATGAATTGAATACCTGTGTACGAGCGAACTTTAATATTGATCTCAATGCGTCTTTTGCGACCTTTATGGACTTTGATCTCTAGTTTAAACGGATTGACCAGCTCGGGACACATGATCAGGTAGTAGAGCGTGAACAAATCTAAGTAGTTTGCCGTGTACTGTTTGACCCTTATTTAAAATGTATAGCTAGGGGTCGGATCCTGCTCTCTTCCTTTGCTATAGAAATAAACGATGAGGATTGCCAGACTGTTCCTTAGGTAATTTGAATATTTTCACGTCTGTAATCTACAACATCTAAACTCAACAATAAACACAAGCTTAATATTTGTATAAGAGTACAGAAAAAGTTTTATTACTTATTATTTACGTAATAAACAAATGTGGTTGAACTACTCTTGGTCGGAAAAGATCACCCTATCTGCTAGTTTTTTACTAGATTTGTAAAACAATTACATCTTACATGAGCTTGTACTAATAGTGATCTATTTAATCGTGTTACTTAACGTACAGAATTAAAAAAAAACTTTTCACTATCATAAGTCAAATTAGTTTCATTAAATTTAATAGACAAGTTTAAATAATGAAGAAGCTAACTGACACATAGAAAATCCTTGTTATTTCATCGTTTTTAAAGATTCTTAGTATTTTTTCTACTGATGCCATTAACAAGACCAACAATAAGTTAAACGCTATCTTCTGTGACTAAACTTAGTCAACATTGGTATAATATTAGTATGGTGATGTGGAATTACAAAGTTTACCCAGATTATGCCATCTTTAACTAGAGAATTGAAATACAGATATAGTAATAATTTCTCCAATCTCCAAATTGCTTCGACGGGGTTCCTCGCCCCAATTTACATTATGCCGCCCGCTAAACAAAATTGAAAAAAATATGATGATGAGAAATGATTTAAATATACTGCTTCTACTAAACCGAAACGTATTTTCCAAGCTTTCTATTTGTAAATTAACCCTTTTATTCGATTTATCTAGATGCAAATTAGAGCTATTAAATATTTCAAATAAACAATAGATGACAAACAAAACAAAGAGAACAATAAATGTGTCGCATGAACGCTGCTCTACTCGAAGGCAAACTACACAAATTTCAAACTGTCCTGCACATCCGTTCATATTAATTATAATATTTTATTACTGCAGAATTTTCTGTTTGATTCACTCTTATTCCTACAACATAGAATTAGCAACATTTAAAAAATAAAATGTCATTTTGTTCATGGGTGTTTATGTTCTTCGGTATTTTTAGTTTCTTACTCATTCTTCGATGTTACATGTCCATATTTATTTATTACATTTCCTAGTTTTCTTACTTTTCTTTTTAAGCTCCCAGCTTACCCTAATAGCTTATACAAGAAAGGTGAGTAGATAGGTAATTGTTTCTTGAAACAAAAGCAAATAATCTTTAAGAAATGCACTCTATTTCTTTACGCATTTAAGAAATCCAATTTCTAAAGGAATTATCATTTTTCTTAAGCTACTTTCTATATTTTGGACATTTTGTATACATCTACATTACATATTGTTATATTTACCTTTGTCTATCACAGTTCCCAGAGGATTTCTAGTTGCACTTTTTGGTTAGGGGTAAAAAAAACAGGGATATTGCTTCGTTTTGATAAAATAAAAATAGTTTGAAAAGTCTTAAAGGGCTTGATTGAAAAGGTAAATATTATCACCTATCATTGATATACATTAAAACAAATGCGTTTTATGCCTTATTAAAAGCTTTACTGAATATAAAATTTAATATAGTATATTGAAAGCGTTAAACCTTATCGTTGGTATCAAAGTGCGCTATAAACCCGAACAAACCGATGATGGTAGCCCCCAACATTTTAATGGGACTTATCAAAAACTGTTAATCTGAAAATACGATGGGTTTAAGACATTCCATCACTTTCGTGTAGAGATTAGTACAATACCCGTGTCATGTTACTCCGCTAGTCGCAGAATTCTATTTTCACTGACAGAATTTATTTACAAATTTACATATTTGGTGAAATTGAATCCTTTTGATAAATACAGCCTTTTGGTTGGCGTGTATCGTGATATATTCAACAATTTAAGGCAAAATATTAATTTCGGTCTGACAATAAAATACTATAATTTCAATAATTTATACATACCAGGAAATGTATGATTTTTAATGTAGTAAACCTACTGTTAATGTTTTTGAACAGTCCATGCATTATTTATGCCTGTGTGTGTCTATAAAAATAAAAGGCAGGTGTTTAATGAGTAGATAAACTACGCTTAGCTACCATAATACTCTATGTGTAATTTCTAGAAACGTTTCAAAGTTGGCGAGTTGTACCTTAGTCCTTAATATTAAATCCATAAACTTTCCTTGCGTTTTCTTAGTTTATAGAGTAGCGTGAAATTAACTTGCAAACGGTTATCTTAATTTACGAATAACAGAAATGGCATTAAAATATGATTTATCGTCAGGCTCCTCTTATTATAAGCGAGATATCAGTTTTGACAACGATCGTCAGTAAGGGCAAAACTTGATGTACTGTATAATAATAAAACTGATTCCACTGGATTTTGACGTGAAACTGTTTGATGATAGTCACGACTGTCAATCGTCAGGAAAGTAACAATAATCAAATAATTACCATCATCTTATTCTTTTTGGATTTTTTTAATTATGGCGTTGTTCTGGAAAGAAGAAAACTGACAAATCTTTGGAGATAATCAAGTTTTTTACAAAGAAAGAGATTAATATATATTTTTTACGAATTTACAGTTTTAAAGTTAAGAAAGCATTTTTTTTTTATGTTAATGATATTTTAAAAATCTTAATTCAATGCCAATGTTTTGATAATTTCTGGTCGTGAAGATTTTCACTCCAACATTTCAATGTATGTTATGTATGTATATTAGTGATCAAGTGTAACACAAAATGTGAGGAAAGCCAATAACTTTTGGCGTCTTTTGTAAATAAAATTAGTTTCCCTCTCTGCCTTTACCTTAAAGGATCTCAAACTAAATGGACGCGAGTAAATTCAGGATTTCCTTGCCTAACCCGCAAATCAAAGGTAGGGAATGTAATGTGCTTGGACCCGCATTGTCCCGCCACATAAATATATTTGGATGATATCTAATTGACCTAAATAAACAGGGTAATGTACGTTTGGATACGAAATCAGATATAGAAGATAAGGATAACTCCGATGTTGTTTTGCGTTTCGTATAAGTAATTCCTTGTGTCGTGTATTCTACTAACAGAATATTTTTTATCTTTAACTTTTTCTTAAAACCTTTTGTATTTATTCTGTGAAATTTGTTCCCGATATGCCTTAGACAGTGTGCAACATTGTAGTATCTTGTTAAATCTATTGACCTGTGATATCGTCTATAAGAAAATGACTGTTATACGGCTTATACCGAAAATTTTAAATAAAATTTCTTAATCTATTAAAGTTTAAATATTGCAACGACTTTACATACTTTATTCGAGGGACACAATTTAAGGCAATGCATACTAATATATGCCTATAATAGGATTGAGTAATATCACATGATTTAACTGTGTACTTAATTATTTTTTTTATCTAAACCCGAATTAATGTTACATTAGTAATTGCGTACAACCAAACATTATTGTCCTTAAAACTTAACTTAACTTAACTTATACCAATGGGTTCACAATTTAGTCTAGAATACTCAAATGTTTTTTAGTAAAATTCTACTGAGTGTAAAATAAGTTCAAATAAAATTCACCGCCAGACAGTGCAGTGTCACAGAGAGATATGAAGAGGAAAATAAATCTGCAAAACAAAGTTTTCAGCGCATTCAGTACACTATCTAGAGGTGTGGACTTGTCGTAAGCCAAGGCCAGCGGGGAAAAGGTGTGATAAATACCAAACTGACGTGAGTGTAAAGTTTACTTTGAATTTTACTGAGTTTTAGTTTCAAGTTGAAATAAATATTTTGGATGTGCAATTTTGGTTGATGTTATAAAAGTTTTTTAGCCTTAAGGGAATATTACTCAGGATAAGTCTCTTTGTAAGAATTATAAAGCTGCATTTTACTACGGCACGATGTTTATGTATTATTTTTATTTTATTTTTTTATTTTTTTTTCTAAAAAGACAACTCCCGCACTAGGAATTTATCCTGTGTCGCGGGGGACTTTACAAACATACATGAAACGGGCACAAAGTACACCCAGACTCAGAACAACAATTCGTGGATCACACAAAGTGTTGGTCCATGTGGGGTTTGAACCCACAACACTCGGTGTAATTGAAAGCGGCGTGGCGACCGCTTTAACCACTACGCCATCCGTGCAGTCAGTTTATGAATTATTGTAATCATCATTGCGATCGTTACGAGTGCATTAATTTAACATCATTACCCCACGGATAAAATTTTCAATTTCTGTGCGAGGTTAATCAGGTATTTTATACAAGAATTTTTGACATCTTATTTATTGTACTTTGATCAGGTGATTATGATTTTAATAAAACAAGAGATAACTAGGTGGATGTTACCAAGCATCCACCTAAAACCTGTTCCCATTTGAATTCCAAAAAACACTAAAACTACTGTTGGTAATTGTAATATGTATATAGGAAGCCATCAAGCTGTGTTAACTCGGGAATCTTTTCTAAAATACCCCGAATTTTACCAAACCCTTACAGATAAAGATCGCTTCTGCCATGAATAGCAACTAGACATTGTAACATTCAGTTATTTATGTGCGTATAGCTGACTTAGTACACGCATGCCTGTGCACGAAATTACTCGTGTAAGTGTAATATATTGTCATAAGCTTTTGTTTTGTTTTTATGACGAAGGCATCTCGTTCTCTAAATTTGTGCGGTGTTTATGCTCGCACATAAACACGGCAAGTTAATTAAAGTTATTAGTCTTGAAATTCTTGTTAATCAACTGGTTATTGTGAACCATGGAAAGCATTCTTGTTGGTGTTGCTTGCTATAAAAATACAAGAAGATATATGCGAATCAAATAAATGTCTCATAGCTCATCCAAAAAATTCAATTATAAGAGAATCCTTCTTTATTAATCGATGTCTAAGATAATTTATTACTAGTCTTTTCTTGAGTAGTTATAAATTTATTTATTTATTTATTGGTTATTACTGATTTTCTTTGTTTAAAGGAGATGAAGAAGTTGACATCGTTACGGAAATCATCTTAAAAATAAATATTATTAAAAAAAAAATCAACCTCTCATTTCCGCCGCCTCCTGGTTCAAAACTAGGCAGAGCCTGTACTATGGTAACCAAACTGCTGATATACTTACTTATATATTTCTAAACACATACATATCATAGATAAAAGTACACCCAGACACAGAAAAAATGATCGTGCTCATCACACAAATATTTGCCCTGGGTGGGAATCGAACCCACGACCACTGGCTTAGCAGTCAGGATCACCCACCACTAGGCCAAAAGGACCGTCAAAATTCTATGTTTGGAGAAACAATATAGGCTAAATTTGTCTACATATTAAAGCCCTATATAAATTGTATTTGTACATACCTAGTTGAGTCGGATCACTTGCCCATTTCCCTCACTTTACGACTCCCAGGGAGACGAGTGGGTGATAAAGCGGGATTAGTATTCGAGTACACATCTATATTCATAGTTAAACAAATCACAGGATAAATTATCTTTCGACTACTGCGGAAATAAACAAAGTAAGGTCGTACAGTTGGGCGAAAGCTTACATATAAAATTTTGCCGTCACATCTTAGTAACCATGGTGATCATTTAATCTAGTATTTCTTTAAAAAGATCAGGCTGTATTGCGAAACTTGTGGTGTTCCTGATCTTTCTTCATCCTACTTTACCTTCTCTCTAGATGAGCAGGAAGATGATCATGGTCATAAATAAAGTGAAAATAATAATTTGCAATTTTCACTACGATAGTCAGCAGAATATCAACATGTTAAAAATGTAACTTTTAAACTTTCGCGTTCCATGATAATTAATATTATTTAACGGGAATTAACGCGATCTCTTATTTAGGGTATTACATACCAAACCACCAGGCAAACCAGAGGTATGTAATACCCTAAATAAAAGATCGCGTTAATTCCCGTTAAATAATATTAATTATGTTAAAAATGTATTTAAGGTAGGGTGAGGTTTTATTATCCACAACTATTTACATTGTACATGTTTTTTGTTGTACGAGTACTTGTTTTTTTTTTCAATGCATGATCCGCAACATGTAAGCTATTCTGTCAAATTAGAACAATAATATATATTACAAAAAAAAACACTGTCATTTAGTTTATTCGAATGCGGATCGTTGTGTTTATTTTCAATGGCAACAATTTAAAAAATAACCGTCATCCCCCCCTCTTCCTGAGTAACTGGAGATGTCTAATAATTGCCACTTTAGTTTGTTGTAGCGAGTATTGAGTTTACAAGCCCATTCAAGTGTTTTGATTAGCTTACGAACGTAATTAATTGGATTTTGTGAGTGACGAAATGGCAGCCAATGTTCGAAAACCTTCAATTATAAGAGAAAATTGAGTGTTTTACTTGTGTTAGCTCTTGGAAATGTGATGTTGGGCGCGTTTGAAATCCTGCTTTAACGTTCTATCTAGTTGAGTACTTAGCAATGGGATTTCCGTCGAAAATGGTATAAAATGGTTTAAAAATCATGATAAATTATTAACTTCGTATATCTAACAGCATTTTACACACTAAAATATAGATTACTCGTATACATTACTTACATAGATATTGATTGGCATAGAATTGGCAAAATCGTCTTCGTGCCCGCTTTAAGAAATTTTGTTTAGAGTTAGTGCAAATATGACAAAAGGTTTAGGCTGGTTTATTCATGCTCTATATCTTACCACCTTAGCACCCAACAATGCCTTCTTAGAACGTAAGGTTAAAGTTACTTACTTCAATAAGAACTTTTAGATTAAGGCTAGGGCGGTACTTAATCGACGCATAGAGCCAGCTTGACATGGTATGCTAATATACATATATTCCATATAATTCCTATTGTTGTATGATGGCAGAGTTGACGTCGCCTTTACTTTTGTAGCTTTATTTACATATTTCCTAAATTATTAATTACATTCCATTGTTGCGGTTGAGTATATTTTTTATACTTATTTTATAATAATATCTTTGACTACTTTAGAGTATAGTTTATATTAGCTTTTAATATTTGTTATTGCATAGGCAGATTCAGGTCCCTCACTCACTAAAAGGTCTAGTTGAAAACCAGCGCTTGACATCTGTCAGTCAGGCGCTGAACCAGGTCCCATTCGACTGGCACGTAAAGTACCTACACGTAAAAAATATTTTCGTTTAAGCCTAGTATTAAGTTTCTTTTATATTGCGAGTGTATATTCTTACGTCCACGAATAAATTGCTTTTTTTCTTTCTCGATTTTTTTTTATGGGAATGAAATCATTTTCAGACAGGTTGAATGACATTGGTAAATTGGGTAAGAAAACAGACTAGGCGAGGGAGGTATGGAATGGGATATCGCTTTGTGTATTAAAACTGCAGTAACTCGAAGAGGACAAAATGCCGTACATAAATGCCTGATCCATTATTTCGAAGGTACTGCCTTGACATTTATTTTATTACAGAACATACAAAGTCGTTGTTGCACTGAAACAAAATATGCATTTTTGCTATCATACTAACTGTCAAAATATTTCTATCAACGAATTCACATTAACAGACATGACACACATTCGTATGAGTACAAATCCACAACCACACTCCACCCACTTACCAAACTAAACTCATTTAACTTTATAAGCTTTACTACAACCCTCCCCTATATGTAACTCAAATAATAATATTCTATATAAGGGATAAAACTTAAGAAACTGTACTGAAACCGAGATTACGATTAACAATATGTCACAAACTGTATCTGCGTAAGTCATCTAATTTGGCAAAAACAATTTCAAGAAATGACAAGATGAATTTAGTCAGGTACACAATCTGTCGAGTTTGCTCACAGCGCTTGCTCCAAGATCTGTTACCTAAAATGTTCGTCTAGCATCGTCTTTGTACCTGATGTGACGTAAGGTGTGAGAAATGTAGCTTTAAGTATACAATTTGGTACGAGATTGAGAATATTGCAAAGAGTGCAAAATGGGTAATTTAGGACGAAAGGAAAGTGTAACAAAACAAAGGTTCATACTTGACAATCGTACCATAGACTTCGTTGAAAAATTTAGTTAAACTACTGACTACTTATACAAAATAATATTTTTAAACATATTGAGTTAACCCAAGTGGTTACGGTCTTAGTTTTACAGACAGTCTTTTTCTGACGAACCAACCAAACTAAAGGTTTCCAGAGTAGTACTTTGATTAGTTTGCCAGATCGGTAAAGTAACTGGCTATATTGTATCACTCACAGGTTTCTGCTCTAACGCTTCTATTAGTTTTATTTATCTGGCTTGTGACTCCTCTCGCAGCAACAAATCTATATAATTATGTGTACTGTGCTGTGTGTGCAATTTTGTACCTTCTGTCAGTCAGTAAGGACTGACATTCAAATAAATGTCTCCGTTTTATTAAATTAAGGTATAAATCTGGAGATGAGTAGAGAAATAGACTTATACTATTTGTACAGTGACATCAGATAGCTGGTGGAGCAATGGAACTTTTGTACGTTGTAGGTGACGTTCAGATAAAATAAGATTGTAATGTAGTTAACGTAAACCCGATTTATTCTCAGTGAGATAATTATTATAAGTTTGCCTAATGAGCGATTTTGTACTACTACGCAACGTGTGTTTATTTTAGCGATCGATATTGCATACTGGTTATAAAATGTCTAAAAAAATATATAAATAAATATATGTATTTGTTAAGTGTAGAGTCATCAAATGATGTGCGAACTCTTATACGATTCTATAGTTTATCTATAGTCGGTTTGTCTATAGTCTATATGTGTGTAAAATATATTGACGGGCCTGTTGGTCTAGTGGTTAGTGACCCTGACTGCTAAACCGGAGGTCGTGGGTTCGATTCCCACCCAGGACAAATATTGTGTGATGAGCGCGGTCATTTGTTCTGTGTCTGGGTGTAATTTATCTATAATATGTATGTATTTAAAAATATATAAGTATGTTTATCAGCAGTCTGGTTACCATAGCACAGGCTCTGCCTAGTTTGGGATCAGACGGCCGTGTGTGAGATGTGTGAGGTATTTATGTATTTATGTATTATGTATTTATATAGCGATCAGATTTAGATATAGAATAGAAAGAAACATAGTTTTGTTTTTTTTTTTCAATTATTACCTATAACTTAATTTATAACTAAAATATGAATATTCAATAATAATCTGAATATTCTTAAAATCTCTTAGGAACAATGAAAATTATGTGTAAACATTTTGGACACTTTAGGACTCAATTACATTTTGTATTAGAAAAAAGTGGTGTGGACTTTTAATACATTATTACCAAGCTTTTTAATTTTACCCTTTTAAATTAATTATCTATTCTTGTTGTTTATTTAAAAAATATATGTTGCCTTAAAATCGGATGATAGTCTCGGACTATTATACGACCTATCGTAGACCAGCTGTATTGTGTGCTACGTTAGGCTGTAGCTCTCGTGCTACGGTGTACTTTACCAATCGTTACATCTACGCTACCCTTAGTGCTACGATAGTTTTTATGTACATATATTTCGCATCAGTTTTGTTACTCATTTCTCATAAATGTTACAATGAGCCACAGCGAAGCGTGGCCCATTATATTATATTATACCATTATATTATAAAACAAATACCTAGAAAAATAAGCTGTATTAAGTAATAAAAAAATGTTGCAATGGCAATAAAAATGAATAACCGGTGATTTTAAAATAGCAGTTTAAAAATATCGTCAATTATTTTACAATATCTAATATCTATCTAAATCAAATTTCAATGTAAAAACCTACAACTACCTTAATAGTTCACTTCTCTATAAATTTCCATAAAACAGGACAACTTGTAAGTAGATGTAATATATAAAGCTTTATATAACTTTACTTTGGTTAAATTAACAAAAAAATCAATTCAAAGGGACAGGCAATTTCATATTCATTCAGATTATGAGATCTGTTAAACAGAATATATGAAGGCGTATCCCATCAATTTCGAGGTCATTTTTATCCCAAAAAATGTCCAAAAATTGCAACCAAAGAACTTGTTTTTAAAATGTTTTGTAAACGTAGTGAAACATTTCACACCCGTCAGTAAAATAAAACTATATTTTAAAAACGATAAGATCGGTTTCATGTTTCTCAGTTTTAGATTTTAGGGTTATAGCCTTAAAAAAAGTTAGAAACGAATTGCACCTTTGTGGAATAAGCCCCTGGCAATCCAAAGTTGGGACAGTGTCCGTATTATTGGCGGTACTATAAGTATGTTGGGGTTTTATTTACAAGGAAACGTCTGTAACATGTAAGAGAGAGTTTTTTGAACCTTTTAATTATGTCTGTATTTAAAGTATTACAAATATTGTCATACATAATACTTAAGTAGTGCGTTATTTGTAGAGTTGCTTATCTATTGCAATTTTAATGACTACTAGAGATCGTCTGATGGAAGAGTTTCGATTTTATGAATAAAGTTTTAATATTTGCGTTGTTTGAGTTTTGCTATATTTCATTCGTCATTGGAACTGCCACTGTAAAAGACGTTCGTTCAATGACATACAATATATATGTACGTATAGATACGCAATTTACGATTTTTTATATATAGACTTTAAGTATTTATAAGACTTTATTTAAAGGTTCTACGTTCGATTCATATTTTTTAAAGTATGGAAAGAACAGTTATTGTATTAATATATAGGTTAGTTTAACCTTTATACATTATTCGATGACTGTAAATAGAGATTATTTGGATGTAGTCTGTTGTTATTTACCATTTTACAAAATAAATCATTAATTTCATTCTAAATGAATAAAAAGTTAAGGTATTCTTTCAAAATATATTAATAGAGTTATAGTTTAATAAGATTTGGCCAGACAACACAATCAGATCTTCGCGGGGGTGATGTCCTTCTGACCTCCGTTCCTCTGGAGGTATATAATTAAAAGACGCCAGATGCGTAGATCATTGATTTTTTACTTTTTTAGTCCATCATAAAGGTTTATAACTGGGTAAAAGAGATTATATTGTCTACGCGAAACTGGAAAAAGTGATTTTGTTTGAAAAACTTTATTTCTTCCAATAGTTTGATCAAATTTATTTAAGATAGGTAAATTTCAACCTTTGTAAGAGTAAATTTTAATGTTTCTAAAAATATAAAAGTCATGAATGTAAGCACATCACTTGAAAATAACAGAACCGATTTCAGTAATTCTTTTTTTTTTTTACTGATCACTACTCGTGACCAGGCGAGCTTTTTGTAGCATAGTATTCAATTGCTATTCAATTCAAGGCTGTCAACCTTCAGGACATGCCACCAGTAGGCAACCGTGTGGAAGAGTTATTGGACGCTTGCAAATCACTTGTCCATAATTATATTATTATCTTTTGTTAAGTACATCGGCGCAACTATTTACATAGAGTACGTCATTGAAACTGTTGTCGATGAAAACTAAGAAGTTTTGGAACAATACAGTGATACTTAGATCATTTATTCACATAATTTAAATGTCTTTAAATCACTTAATTCGTGTAAGAACTATGAAATCAAAATCTATGTATCAAGAACTTACTAATAGTTATCATGGTTCAATAGTCAACCTATAAGAACGGGTGACAGTTGCAGCGCAGGTTCTCGCACGAGCCGTCGGGCCGTAAGGATCTATACAATATAAGGATATATACAACTGTTGGCAAGAAATTGGAATATATCTTTAATTGTATTTACTGTTTTTAACACATGTTATAAGTTTGACGTGTCTGTGTGTGTGAGTCTATGGCATCGTAGCTCCCGAACGGATAAAACGATTTTGATTTTGTTTTTGTTTGAACGGTAAATTAGTCGGGAGTGTTTTAGATATGTTTGATGAAAATGCCGCCTCCACAAAATGGCGGATTATTTATTTTTTCACAACTCCCACAATTTTAATCTACATTAATTGCACAACGTATCTAACGTATTTAATTTAGATAAGGAATAATAATTTACTGTTTAAAATAGCTTCGTAAATAACCCATTTTTATTTACAACTGCTTCTGTAATGGAAAACCATGACAGTGTAAAAAGTGGTGTCAGCTTTGCTGACGTCACTCTTTTTAAAAACAAGCCAGCCACCGTACCGTTCATAAGGGATTATATATAATAATTTATTTATACTCTCTTTTGTATTTAAGATACTCAAGTTCTAGAGAAAGAGAAGTTAGACAACTAATCAGAAAATTAATAAACAAACTTAGAGAAAACTGGAAACACTGGCTAGTTTGTAATAAAGACATTTAATCAAATCAAATCAAATCTTTATTTGCCAACCAAGTGTACATCAATGATCTTATAATATTATATGTAGTAGTCCCAACTCAGAAGCCTTTTCCAGGCATTGCAAAAATTTGAGAGAGAACGCAGAAGAATAAATTGTTATACAAGTACAAGCATTTTTTGAACAATACAAATTAAGTGACTTAATAGTACAGTATAACAATCGAATAAAGCATGCAAAAATACGAAGGCACCCGACATTCTACATCACTAATACATATACACATTTTCCTACTGTCCCTAGCATTTCCGTGCATCACGACCGATTTTTCTTTTTATGATTTGTACTTAGGTATATGCTTTCTGTTTTCCGTGTAATAAGAAATGTAGTTTGTTAAGTGTTTTTTTCCTCAATGTATTCTTTAACAGAATAGAAACATTTTGTAATTAAGAATGCTTTTAGTTTTTTAATGAATAGTGTAGTCTTCGTTTCATTTTTTATGTGGATAGGTAATTTGTTGTATATTTTTACAGCCATGTAGTAAGGGCTCTGGTGTAGCATTTTAATTCTTGATGGTGGTAGGTATAGTCTGTCTCTGTGGCGTGTGTTTAAATTGTGATTGTCTTTTACTCTAGCGAAGTGACTCATGTTCTTGGATACAAATATGCAGATGTCAAATATGTATAATGATGGTAGTGTGAGGATGTTATATTTAATGAAGAAGGGCCTACAACTATCACGGAATTGATACCAAAATTGGAATTGGAAACCAATTTGTCCGATAATTCTAATACATTTCTTTTGTAATATAAATAAATCCTGAAAGTGTACACTGTTTCCCCACAACATAATGCCGTATCGTAACCAGGAGTATGCGTATGCGTAGTATGCTGACAGTGCGGTTTTTTCGTTTGTGCTGCATTTAAGTTGGAATTGAGCATATGTAAATCGAGACAGTTTATTTTTTGTATGTTCGATGTGTGCTTTCCAGTTGATGTGTGTGTCTATAGTTATACCAAGTAATTTGAATGTATCTACAGTTTCTAGTTGTGTGCCATTGTATGTTGTGTCGATGTTTACGGGGGTGTTTCTGTATGTTCTAAATTGGATAGTTTTTGTTTTGTTATAGTTAATTTCTAAGTTATGGTCGTTGAGCCAGTTATTTACTGTATCTAGAGTTTCCTGAAGTAGTGGTGTCGGCTTTGTGGTTTTGTCATAAGTAATTAGTATTGATATATCATCAGCAAATAGGACAGGTAATGTATGTTCCTTGTTTAGTACTTTTGGTAAGTCGTTGATGTATATCAGAAATAGCACACAACCCAACACGCTGCCCTGCGGGATTGAACACTTTATGTTCCTTTTTTCAGACCGGACTATTTTAACCTCATTCGTATTGGGGTCGAAATGGTCAATTTGGACCATTTGTGATCTATTTTCTAAATATGATCGAAACCATGTGTTTAGGAACCATAGACTGACAAAATTACATTAAAATTTCTTGTCGAATTCTGATAATTGATTTTAAGAAGTTGTTGCCCATATTATAGTATAGTATGTTCGTATGTTCCGAAGATAAATCTAACTGCACTGTTTAAACAAAAAACCTACGTGGGTAGTAAGTGAAAAATATCCACAAATTTAATACAAATTTTTTGACAAACTATTGACAAAATTCAATATAAAAGTTTCGCATTATTTACTTGAATAGGTATAAAAGTGATATCTATCATACACGAGTGTGTTTATAATAATAACAACAAACCTATAAAACATAAAATCACTTTTCTAACCAATATCTACATTGCGATGCCGAAGACGTCACGCCATAAATCTCCCTTGTTGTAATAATAACAACCGCCCTGCTGCGTCCAGGGTTGCCAACTAAAAATACATAAACAGTATAAATATAATTAAAAGGGCAGCGTCCACCTGCACGATAATGGTCTGACGTCACGCTGGGATCGAAAAGGTTTATTATGTAACTAAAAATAAGGCGTTATTGTTATTCAGGTACATTTACGGAGTTTGAGAGCTTTTTCATGTATTGTTATTATCTTCACCATATTTCTTAAGAAAACTTTGTAGAGCTCACACTGAAATAAAACATTTTACACTTTTATTGTACCAATCCTAGGCCATTAAGAGAACGAGAATCCTTTATATAGCAATCTTCTACAGACAACTAAAAAAAATGCTTGCGTTACTAGTGGGCTCACTTTTTTTTGTCCGTGAGGAAATCCCCTCGGATACCACCTATCGGTGGCATGTCGGACTCGAACCGACTAAAACTGCACGCCGTCTCGGGTACTAATAACCGGGGAACCAGGTATACACTAGAAAGGAAGTCAATGGTGCCCCGACATACCTCGGGCCATCTACAGACGAGTAGACGACCCCCCCCGTGTGGGAACCCCATGTTCCCTGTGCTCCCTGAAAGCGAGTGCGCTTCGCAACGCGCTCGCCGCCACTCCGGCCTGCTTCTGCTAGGGTGACAGATGGCCTCACCTGTCACCCCCAGGCCTGCGCTTATGGAGGACGGAGATCGTTCTGCCACCTCCGGCGCCTGAGTCGCCTGCGGTACCTAGCCCGTTCCCGGGCCTGGCGGGCCGGGAGAGTTCTAAACCTCTCCCGGTCCCGCTCCGCCGTCTCCTTCGCGAGCATAACTTGCTCGCAGAAGGAGACGGCAGAGTTCCACGCACTCTCGCTCCGCACGATAGCCGCAATCAGGCTATCGAGCGAGAGAACTCCCACTCCGATGGCCGCCACGAGGTCTCGCCTCTGCTCAACCCACGCCGGGCACTCTGTCAGCGTGTGGAGAGCCGTGTCCACGGTCTGGCCATCGCAGTGGTGGCACTCAGGCGTTGGCTCCTTGCGGATCAGACACAGGTGATCACCCGAAACATCCTTTCCCAGTGATCACCTGCGTCAGACGGTATGAGAGAGTCCCGTGACGCCTCTCGAGCCCATCCTCCATAACGGGTCTTACGGCGTGCCCGGCGCTCGGTTGCCCGAGTCGTTCCCTCCACTCCCCTATGATGGAGTTGGGATTTCCGGTCATCGATTTCTCGAATCTCGGGACACCGACCCAATTCCCGCGCCTCCTTGCGCCACTTATACAGAGCCGCAAGGGCTCTCGCCTCCAGTTCCCACGGTAGAGTTCCGGCCAGGAGACTCGCCGCCTCAAAGGAGATCGTTCGGTACCCCCTTGTGATCCTGATAGCCAGCACTCGCTGCGGTCGTCGCAGTATCGCGACGTTGCTGGCCTTCAGGGCACCCGTAAAGGGCCATGGACCGCACAACCCCCGAGTAGAGTCCCTCGGGTCCCTTTATGCTGGGCAGCAGCCGCGCCAACGCACGCGGTGCCCCAACCAACTTGGGGACCAGACCTCGGAAATGATATCCGAAGTCCCATCGGCCATCGAGTACGAGCCCCTGATCGAGGGCTCGATGCCAATGCGAGTGCCTCCTACCTTGAGGCTAGATCCCTCAGGCGGCTTCCTCCGAAGCCCGTGGAAGAACAGGGCCTCGGACTTGTGCAGAGCCACCTCGAGACCCAGCCGCCGGATTCGCTCAACAACTTGTTCAACCCCGGCCGTGGCCCTCAGGGTTGCCTCGTGGTGCGTCTTGCCGCGCGCCGTCACGAGTGTGTCATCCGCGTAGCACACGACGGCGACACCATCCAAGAAGGCACCACGAAGCACCCAGTCGTAGCCGATGTTCCACAAGAGTGGCCCTAACACCGACCCCTGCGGAACATCGCACGACATTTCACGCCTACCGAGACCGGTCCTACTGGGGTAGACGAAGGCTCTCTCCGACAAATATGCCCCGACTATGCGGCGGAGGTAGAGAGGCACTTCGTGATACACGAGCGCCTCCCTGATGCAGCTCCAGGGCAGAGTGTTGAACGCGTTGGCGATGTCCAAGGACACCGCCAACACCACTTCGCCCCGGGAAACTTCTTCCTCCGCCAGACCCTTCACGCGCATGATCGCATCCACGGTGGAGCGCCCCTGACGGAAACCGTACTGGTTGTCCGCCAGATCCGGCCCCACCATCACGAGATGCTTGACGAGGCGCCTTGCAATCACTCTTTCAAAGAGCTTGCACACCTCGTCAAGCAACACTATAGGCCGGTAGGCGGACGGCGAGTCCGCCGGGCGCCCCTCCTTTCGGATGAGGACCAGTTTCCCCGTCTTCCACAATTTCGGAAACTAGCCCCGCTCAAGGCATGCGCTGAAGAATCCTCGCAGTCGGGGCTCGAGAGCCTCGTCGACTAAGGCCAGGACCCACGCTCGGCCAGGAATGCCATCGGGTCCCGGGGCGGTGTTTTTAGCTTTAAGCCGTAACACCGCCACCCTTAGTTCCACCCCAGTGACCTCAGGCACGTCGTCGTCATCCACGTTAGGCGCCTCAAGCGCCGGAGGCGGAGCCATCTGTGGCGGAGTATGCTCCACCACTCGCGTTGGGAACAGGGAGCCAACGACCCTCTCAAGCAGCTCTGGCTGAAGACACCGGGTGAGCGGCGGGGCCCATGGGCGCATCTTGCCCCTAACCATACGGTAGGGGCGTCCCCACGGATCCCGCTCCAGCGTCTCCAGCATCTCGCGTCCTGAAGGTTCCTCTTGGCAACCCTGTAACCCGCTAACAGCTCCTCCTCTCTCGCTGCCGCATCTTCGGGGCGGCGACGCCTCCTGCGGAACCTGGACCACTGGCGGCGCGCGGTCACGCAGGCTTGACGCAGCCGTGCGATCTCCGGCGACCACCAGTAGACCTGGCGCCTCGCAGTATTGGGCTGAGCCCTAGGCATCGCCGCATCGCAGACGCGGGTCATGGCCTCCCGGAACCACTGTGCCTCAACATCGACGTCGACAGGCCTGTCCGCCGCAGGGGCCCAGGCCTGTACGATGGCGGCTTCCAGGAGGAGGTCGCGATCTAAGCGCTTGAGCGCCCAACGTGGAAGAGTCAAACCCCTGCCACTAGGTGGAAGACTTTAGTAGCTTATTACTCTATATAAAGAAATTTATTTTTTTAAAGACAACTCCAGCATTAGGAATATATCCTATGTCGCGGGTTTATATCATCATCTGCCTACCCTAATCCCAATTTTATTTAGGGTCGGCCCAGTAAGTATGGTTCTTGCATTCTACTCTATCATTCGTCATCTCACTTTTTACTCCCGTCCTAGCCATATTCTTACTCACACCGTCCATCTACTTTTTCTTTTGTCTTCCTCTTCCCTTGCAGCCCTTAACTCCCATCCTTCCTTAACTTTTCATCCAGTGGCGCTACTTTCAGACTCCCTCGTATATACTCATTCCTAACCTTGTCCATCCGAGTCACACCACACATCCATCTCAACATTCACTTTTCGGCTACGTTCAGGCGTCTCTCATCCGTTCTCTTAATGGACTTTCACTTTCAGAACCATATAGGACGGCAGGTCTGATGATAGTTTTATAAAATTTAGAAATTGACTTTACATATTAATCAAAATTATAAAAAAAATTTTTTGAAGACATTTTTCTAACCAAAATGTACTGACAATGGCATTTGTGCGAATGTAACATCCCTGTGGAGACGGTAACAGCCTCTAGGGCTGCTGCTGACAGATCAATAGGAACACCCATTGTTGCGTATACACCCACCGCATTTTGTAAGCTTTCATAATCCGAATCAATAAGCCAGATCCGGGAATAAACGGCTTTTTAATTTCGACTTTGCAGAAATGTATCAATATCGAGACTTTATGATTAATCGATGCGAAGTCGAAACACAAAAATATAATAAAAATAATTCGTATGTTCCATAATGTATCTCGTTTGGTTAGTCGCAAGGTCCATTTTAAAACTAGCCCACTAATTTGAGTAAGAAACCAATAAATAAAAGGAAACATTTTATAACGTTCGTTCAGAATCAATGATTTTTTTAAATCTTTTGGGTGTCGTTAATTCTGCTTTTGGCTGACCAAGAGGGACAGTGCTGTTTTTGAGCGTAGTTCCTAAAACTGTGTAGATTACAGTAGAAAACCTGGCTGTAACGATTTGTTTAACTATTACTAGCCATCAGTAAGAAAATCGATCTAAGTGGCGTGCAATAGCATATCAATAGCAATGTAAATGATGATGATGATATTATGTGTTTTATTTGTATAATACATCTTCTTTTATATTTATTTTATTAGTACTGTACTCAAAAGTCCTAAATAGGTATCTATTCAACTACGATATAAGAGCAGAAATAACTTTTTTTATTTTATCGACACGAGCATTCAAGTCTCTTCTAGGAAATAGATACGGCGTTTCATATGGCCGTCTTTGAGCGGAACCAATATATTTAATGTTCCGTCCGAGTTGAATCATAAAAAGTTTAATAAGGGTCTGGCCTAGTCTGGGTTCACAGCACTTTCGGGCAAAATTGAGTAATGGCGTCGCATGTTTAATTTATAGCTTTCGCGGCGTGCCTGCTGAGCTCGCTACGCATCGAAATCTAGGGCTTATGTTAGAACGGGATTGTTTACATTGAGGACTCTGTAAGACGTTCTGTGAAATGAAATATTACCGACGTATTCATGTAGAATGTGAAGCAGCGTGTGTGAAAGGCACGAGGTACACTTTCGTTAAGTAACGTCTTTTGTTGAGGAAGGCTGTATAACATGTTGCTCCTCATAATGGAATTGAAAATACAAACTCAGCTGGTTTTTTCACGTTTTCTTGTTAAACGACGACACTAAAATGAGAATGTAACTAAAGTACTGAATTTTGTATTATTAGGTTAACTCGGCAGGTGCCAAGTAGGCTCCTGCCGAGTTAACCTAACAAAACTAGGCACCTATCATGTGACTTATACAGAGTGAGTCTAATTAACCGTTTTAAAGTCTAACTTTATATTACAAGTAAAGGTTTTTGTTTGGTTTGAGTTTAGTTTCCTGTGTGCTATAATAGCCTCAGGTTGGTCCATTAGATCTGTAGCTTTCCCACGCTCTTTGAGATTAATATTTAGATATTTTTATATGTAATCACTTTTTTAACATTAAAAAAAAACAATTGCACTTGATCTTGTATTTCAAGTAGGGTAAGCAATAAAGCGTTGGACCTGCAATTCCATGGTTACGTGTTTGAATTCCACCCACTGCACTACAAAATAACGTGCATTTAGCTTAGCTGGAGGAGGTAAGGAGAATACGAGTAATTTGTGTCTAACACAAAAACACATGAACATGCCTAATTGAAATTTAACAACGATAGAAATGTGAAAATTAATTTTTCTACACGAAGCATATGAGTTAGTTTCTATCTGAAGCAGTTGCTTATGTATCCGCCAAGCTTCTCAAGAACCTCAAGATATATATTTTTAACTATAGAGCGATAAAACACTGGGTTTTATAGTTATTTTGCGTAAAGCAGGATGTGTTTCGTTTATATGTGCCTAAATTATCAACTTACAATACGTTTCGGTTTTTCACAACCTTTTCAAAGGTTTTTGTTAATATTTATAAGTGAATTATATTTAATTATTTTTTTTCTACTCGTCCGAAAAAGCTTATAAATTTCTTTACTATGAACGTTTTTTTTAAATCGGCTATTTTCAAAGATCGCTTAGTTAATAGTTTAATTTGAACTCATTATTTTATTATATTTGCAATGCATCCAACTCCTAATAGATTAATCTAAAATTAGTCGATACTAGTTAGTAGCACACTCAACAAGTTTATTTTTATACAGAATATTTTTGTTGTTACGTCTTATCTGCTACAATAATAATAATAAAAACCACCGATATCTTGGTTCCTGTACCCGATACCGACACTATTTTTTATATTTTTTAAATTTATTTTTTATGTATTTTATATATTAAAAATTTCATAAACAGGATAATAATAATAATATTTTTTATTTCCCTCTTACACATAATTACACATCTTGACATCTTAAACTAGATACACGGTTATAAGTGAGTTGAATCTGTGTGAGAGACTGGTATCTGTACTAGGTAGACCTGTATTACAGATTACCAGAATCACACATCACAATCTTTTTAATAAGTTCCATCCAACTACTGGTTTCAATTTTCCATCTACGTCAAAACTAATCTTTCACATTTATCCGAGATCAGTAATGGATATGTGTGGCCCTGACACTCAATTACGTTCACATTACATAGGATCAACTCTTCACTTGCCGCTCACGACCACTTTATTTCTTGGAAGTTAAGGTCTTCTTTAGGTTGTATTGACTTTACGATGGTCCAGCCAAGATGTCAATGTTCGTCGTTGCAGCGGTTGCATCTGGCCTTCGCATTAACCGACTGATCCCTGATCGCATTTAATCTGCTGTTCCTATATTATATAACTTAAAGCAATGTAACATGTTTGATCATTTGTTTAGTTTGTTACGTTATCACGAGTTTGAAACTCAAACTATTATGGTAAAACATTGCATTGTCACCCGAATAAGGCGTTCATTTACGTGATTAGATGCACCTAAATATAAGGTTTACTTAGAATTACAAGCATTGTACGGTATGCTAAACGAAAGATAGAGGTGATAGGAAAAATAGCTGTATTCAATAGAAGGAGAAAACTTAACAGATTTATAACGGAATTGCTATATATCGATGTGCGGCGAATGGTGCAATAGGTCGCCCGGAATGATGTTGCAACAACTACTGTTAATTCATTGTTCAATTAATTTCGATGTCAGCATAAAACTATAACTATCGAAATGTATGTGCTCGTACAAGCATTACCTACATATTATTTACATGGCTAGATACTTATAAAATTATGTTAATAATAATACATCAGTCCAAAGGTTCTTCAACATGTCAATACTCAAGTTAATAAAATGTACAATGCAATCAAACATTAATAAAACATCTAAAACCCATATCCATAAGAAATCCTAAAGCAAACACTGCCCGGGACAAAGGAGAATTCTAATTAAAAGTTAAAACAAATTGAGAGCTTTCCCGAGTCCGTATAAAAAGATACATTGACTTGATAAATCAACAGTATGATAGCGTAGCGTCTCCTGGCACAGCAGGACTCCATGACGTATGGACATGTAACACAGAGCGGCACTTTCGTGCTGATATTGTGCCAAAATAAAAGTTATACGAGTCTCATTGGCGCGTCTATGGGGGACTTTAATAAAAAAGTTTCTATTCCGGAAATAACAAGCATCTAACAAAAAGTTCGTGTATTTTTATTTCTAATAGAGAAAAAAAGAGGCATCGTTACATGATATTTGTTGCTCCAGCATCAGTAATACTAATGTGATTTGATACGAGAGTAGAAATACTCGTAGTATTTGACTGCAGAGGTGATAGCTAACTGTACATATCATCACGCCGAAGGCAATGATCGCATTCACATTTGTAATGGGAGAATCATTTGGTACATTGATCAAGTAAACCAAGAATAACATATTTAATCGTTTTTATCTCTCTGTCTCTATCTCTCTAAATATTACCATATAAGAAATACCTAATTATACTTTTATTCATCCCCTATTCCCTATTCATCCCGTGGGTGTCGTAAGAGCCGACTAAGGGAGAAAACAACACTGAACAACAGCACTGCAGCGAGAAGTAAAACTTGACACAAACCCTATACCAACCCGTCTGACCAGCGTGGTATAGTAGGCCAAAATATCCAATCTAAGGAGAGGCCTATGTCCAGCAGTGGACTGTTAAAGGCTGTTGATGTGTGATGATACTTTCATTCGTTTTTAACACAGTATAACATTGGTTTGTATGTATGTAACGAAATCTTCGAAAGTGATTTTGACCCACTTCAAAACGTCTATTAAATTGAATCTTCAAGCACTTATCAAGGACCGATGACTATATAATAAATTGATAAATTTGGACGATTATCCTGTTCAGGATCTTCAGGATTAACTGCTTTTTCTATACAAAACAATACGGGAATATCTTTTGCTACGTATTAATAGGCGTATGTGAGCATATGTGACTTACTTACTTGTTACTTTTTTAGTCTTAATGGGATAATAATCATCATTAATGACTAAAAAGGCAAACTGAATAATAGTTGCGCTTTTGTAGAAAAATATTTTCTATAAGTTCAAACCTCCTTTTAAGGAGAGGCCTATGTCCAGCAGTGGACTGTTAAAGGCTGTTGATGTGATGATGATGTGCGATTTTACCGAATCTGTCAGTAAAATATTCTTATAAGAATTAACATCTAATTTTTCTTTTTGAACTTATAGAAAACTATTTTCTACTTTTTGCTTCAGCTGGTTAATATGGAACTCAAGAGACACAAGTTTGTTTTCGACCTCTGAGTGCCCTTCCCAGAATTAGGAGCAGCTAATCGGTGAAATGCAAAGAAATATTTGCTTAGCACCCGTTTACTAAAATATTTCGCACAAACATTGAATACGATTAAGTTTTGGAGATAAATTGTTGTCTAATTTCACAGTTTGTTCCCGTCGGACTTGTAGGTGGAGAACATTTCAAAGTTTTAGTTTATTTAGTATCCAACCGACGAGTTTTATTTATTTACTTAGCGCAATACTAAATGTGGGGCCGCTCACGACCTAATGTTGACGCAATAAACTAAGGGCTTAGCCGTTGTTTGTGCATCGAAATAGAAGGAATTTCTTTGCTTCATTCCAACTTTGAACTATTTGTTTTGTCTTTAACAATAAAATTTTACTTTTGTGATTAACATGAATGTTTATCGTACTTTTTCGTGTGTATTTGTCTACTGTCGAAGTTACGGTAAATAACATTTATAGGCATTTTCTGTGATCTATGTATTACACAGCACTATCTAATTTATGGGTTCTAGAACACAGTTAACAAAATGAAATTAGCTTATTTGTTGACACATCAACATGATAAATTTTTTATCGAAACAAGAATCATTTTCGAAAAGAAAATTAATTTCTGAGATAACAAACTCTGGATGTAAGAAGTATTTAGAACTAAATACTTACCTATGTTACTTTTTCAAATTAGTACAATCGCATGAATAATTTTTACATTAAACTTCTCATTCTTAAGACGACAAAGAAGTAAATAATTCCAATTTTCCATTAACCCAATTAAACACAAGTTTAATTCATTGGTTCAAAAAGCCACTTATATTACTTAACTGTAATCTGTCTTATGTCTTCTCTCTCACAATATATAAGCCGTAGGCCGTAGACACACTTCATAAATCAGTGTCACGTAATAAACGTCACGATAAATGTATATTTGTCGCGCATCAAACGGTGGGAATCACGATGAAATGCGTGAAAAACCTATAGAGACAGGAAACTTAAGCAAGCAATATCAAACCTTACGATTTAACAGTTTAAATATAAACTTGAATGGTAGTGGTAAATGGGGATAAAGTGAATTTCGGAATATGGTAGGATCATTGGCGATATCAGTTTTCATGGCAGGTATATAAAAGAAAAATGATGAATGACATACATCTTATGGACTATTAAATGTAAATAAAAAAACGAATGCATTAACCTGTCTGTAGTTGTCAAGAAAATATTTGACAAATTATAGGTAGTTATGAGACAGCTGCCTGTGGTTGAAGGGCTGTAGGCGCGGGGACATGTGATGAAGATTTACTACGAGCTTTGTTTGTGTCATATTTTACTAAATTGTAGTAACAACTGTCCGTGTGGTGACGGATTAAGAATACAAATTGTCACCACCCCAATTCATCCCGTGGGTGTCGTAAGAGCCGACTAAGGGAGCAAACTAAGCAGGACAACAGCACTGCAAAGAGAAGGAAAACTTGAAACAAACCCTATACCAACCCGTCTGGCCAGCGTGGTATAGTAGGCCAAAACCTCCTTTCTAAGGAGAGGCCTATGTCCAGCAGTGGACTAGTATAGGCTGTTGATGATGATGATGATGGTAGTAACAAATTGAGTCTTCATTTGTTATCTTAACTAGTTATCTACATTGTAACATACACTCACGTCTTTTCTCCCCGAGGCGTAGGCGTATTAACTGCCCACATTTTAGTCCCACTTACGTAATAAGCTACTGTCGTCAACCGGGAATATAAATTTCTAAATAAACATACATATTTTAGATAAATTACACCTACACACAGAACAAATTATCATCCTTATAACACAATATTTGTCTTGGGTGGCAATTGAATCCAAAACCTCCGGTCTAGCAGTGAGGATCGCTAATCACTAGACCAACTAACAGACTAATCAAAAATATTTGAAATGCGAAAGCAAGTTTTTTTGTTACTCTTTCTCGTACTAACTAATCTTCTCAAGTGATCGTCGTGAAACTTCGGGTACTCGTTGCTAGGGAAGGATAAGAAAAGGGTATCACTATAGTGTGGACAGTGTACAGTATTAAAGTTCAAACCTAAATGCACCTACTTCCTGTTTTCTCTGCATCACCCAAAGGTTGACTGGTAGAGAATGCCTCAGGCATTAAGTCCGCCAATGCACCAAAAGTGCATGATGTGTAAATAAATAAAAAAAATTTGGCCACAAAGTGATTTTAATCATTTTATTCTATACAACTATGTGTTCGATCACTCAAATATATTAAATCCATAACATTCGTTTGTAACATGCTAATTATTAAAAATAAAAGACTTGACTGCGTAAAAATGTATAGTTTACAGTCTGGCGATTTTAATTTATATAACTTTTATAAACACTTTCACAATTAAGAGGAATCATCCATCACCTCAAACACCTCTATCCATTAAGCCGGCAACAGAGCATGCCAAAGAAATATAAAAACGTAGACTCGAAAAACATCCTTCTGGCGCCGTAAGGTAAAAAAAACCGCAAACGTACAACAAAACTTTATCTACTTTAGGAAAAAAATGGGTCAAGAAAAGGGCCACCGTGTTACGAGATCACGGTATTCACTAGATTTAAACCAACACAATACCTATTAGGGGTAACAACACGTATGCTTATTCCGGACTTACATGAAAGCTCCATTTTCTAACAATCGCTATTTCCATTCGAACCTAAACAACCGAACAGCAAGTTAGGACTACAGCGTCAAGTTGAGCCTAACGAAGGCCTTCAACGACAAATAAGTATTCTTCGTCCGTCCCCTTCACACAAACTTGTAGTAATTCAGTTGTAGACTCCACAGTGTACGCCCCGCAAATCCTAGTACTAGAGCAGGGTCCAGTTTACTTTTATTTGAGACTCTGAATAATTGTTGGTGTCTGAAGGTTTTTGTTTTATTGCCATTGCTAAGAAAATAATTGTGTTTTGTTTTACCGTTTGTTTATTGTGTTATTCCGTGAGGAAAATGTCATCACTCACTCACTGCTCATCGCATTCAGGGCGTTCAAGCCTTTTAAAAAAGGCAACCGCACTAGGGTTGAATCCTATATCCGGGGGTCTTTACACACATTTATGAAACTGTCATAAAGAACATCTAGACTCTGAATAACAACAGTGTGAGTGAACGCTTTAACCACTACGCAATCCGTGCAGTCCTTAAAACCCAAATGAGTGACTGGTGAATCCATGGAACACTAAGAAATAGGTCTTTGTAAAATAAGATAGGCCTGTTTGAATTTGTTCCTCAATAACATTACTCCAGTTCTGGCGAGAACACAAACTGTAATAAACCTACATATTATTTATAATTTATGCACAACTCTCTCGTCTTATATGGATGAGTTAGAATATTCATGACAGATTTTACAGATCCCTTGCTGGCTCAACTAACCATATGATTAAATAAATATAAGCAACTTGTAAAATATGATTAAATAATAATATACATCGATTTTAAATCTTTGAATTTAGTGTGATTCTGATATTATAAAACGCAATATCAACCGACATAGCCATAACATCCCAGAATTGCCTCAGTGCAACCACGCCTTAAGGAGTTGTACACGGAATTTGTCAAATAGAAGGAGATTTACAGACATGAGAACTGTACGTACACACACAAACAAGTTTGGCATAATTACAGGATTTATACAGTGGTCGAAACAGAGACGTGCGGTGATTGCCGTGCAAATATGTGTCGGGAGACAGGCAGGGTAGAGGACTAATAAAGGACACGACACAAGTCAAGGTATAACAACGCTGTGTGGTACGTGGAAACTGAATGTGATAATTTCAACGTACTTTTGTGTTTATGGTATGAGTACCTGGATGAAAGGTTTTTTTTTTTAACCTCGCTAGATCGATTAATCGCCCCCGAAACTTACCTGCATACTAAATTTTATGAAAATCTTTGGGGCCGTTTCCGAGATTTAGGAACGGCAACGGTGACTTCACGCATTGACAAAGGACACTAGGAGCCGGAATCAAAACTAGTGCACCGTGAAGTACATACGTTACGTGCCGCACGAAAATACAGCTAGTAATTATCTGTTTACCCTCTTCCTGCATTGGCGAACAAAACAAGCCCTATTCATTCTTAATTTCGCATTTTCGCGCTATTTAAAATCAACTCTGGTAGCTTTCCTGATTGAATTTTCCCATTTGAAATTGTTATCAACTCCTTTGCAAATAAATATAATTCACGAACGAAAGCTTCCTATTACGATGCGACTAAGCTATAGCTTCGCTTCCAAGGCTCTTACATAAAACGTTCTATTGAAGTGGTCGCATATGGAGCATCGTCCCGTAATGGACACCGAAACAAGAAGCGACCATCGAGGACACTTGACCTCCTAATACAGCGTGAAAGAAAAGGGCAAGCGAATTTAGATGCTATAGTAATGCCTAACAGGAATTACTCTTAACTGCACATAATAATCATACATGTATGAACTATAATCATTTTTTGTCTTATAAATTATACAAGGTCTATATCAAATTTGTCAAGGAAAAATAAAAAAAATGCTTCTGAATATATTCTGAAACTGAAAACGCAGAGTAAGACATCGATCGACCAGGTAGTATAATGTCTTATTATTGGTCGAAACAGGCCGTTTCTAATCAATTATACTGGGGAGTCAGTAAGGGAGTAGTAGGCAACTTAAACTGTAACGTGACATGGGTTTACGAATACAAATTAGTACCCAGGAATCAAACGCGTTTCTCTCATGTCTCGAGTCGCTGTTGCGGTGTCCGTGGCTGCACAAATATTTGCGGAGAGTCGCTTTGCGCTCAATATGACCTGCCTCCTGTGTAACCCACTAGAACACCGCAAGGCACGCGGCTTATATGGCCTACAGGATAATGGAAAGATTAAGGTTGTACTGTTGTGTTATCCTGTAGGTTTAGCTAGAAGTATAAACTGTCCTAAACCTCACTAGGTCTACCCAGTCAACTTGAATAGGAACATTACTTAAATAAACTAAATAGTAAGTTGCGCAACCTGTGTATTGAACATTTTCGAAGTCTTAAAAAAAAGTCTGTTCTATTATTATAAGTCACTCGGGGATGCTTATAAATGAAAGAATCAACATTAATATTGAATGCCCGTTTCACAAAGAATTGATAAACAGTGTGAGAAAATAACACAACACTAAAAACTTACGACAAGTTTTCCCAATAGCTTTAATGGATGTTTATATTGTATACTTGTAATATTTTCAACCAACTTGGTAAATATAGTACAATGAGATGTAAGTTTCCGGTATTTAAGAGTTTCTCTTCAAAAATCACTTCTTTGTCTTGACTTATCTTTTCTGTGTGCTTGTCTTGTAAGTTAAACATAACATATCATGAAATATTTCTATGTGTGGTCCTTTAAAAAGTGTGAAAAGAGATAAGTTTGCAAGTCAATGCAATCTTAAGATACAGCTATTACAGCTTAATGTCTTTAAATAATTACTCTTTCTTATAAGTTAGAATGATGCTAGAAACATCACTATCAACTACAATACTTATTTAGACATAATCGTAAAAAGAAGTAGGTTCCCACCTACTTCTTTGTACGATTACGAGGAAATTAAAATTGTTATTAAATTCTCACCGTCACAGTTCTCACTTCTTTCTTTTTTTTCACGGTGGCGGGGTGGTGTGTGGGAATCGAACCGACTTAAACCACACGTTGTGCCATCCCGCGCCTGAACGCCTGAGAACAGCTGATGTCACAGTTCTAACCATTTTCTTTTTCGTGTGGAATTCTCTTCAGGCCGTCACCCAACCAGGGTGTGTGTCGGAATCGGACCGACTAAAACCAAACGGTGTGCCACTCTGCGCCTGTAATAGGAGCGCTCCGGGAACTGCGGTTATTAAGACACCCGGGCCCCCCTTAGCGCCTGCCCACAGCGGCGCGGGCACCACCTTCGGGTACATTCTCTATTTAGGCGCCGTCTGGCACAATGGAGATATCCCCCGATGACCGCAGTAAGGAACCCGAGGAACCGACGCTGCGACGTCCAAGCCGGGCAAATTTCCGAACCAAGCAAATCGCATTTACGACATTCGGTAAAATAAATTTCGCGCATTTTAATATAATAGATATTATCATTATTAGATATCATGAATTGAAAATCGGAACATCGAAATTCGGAATAAAATATTTCAGAGTATTTGGGTGTTCCCATAATATGGAATTATGTATGTATAGTTACGAGAATTAATGAGGTCACGTAACAGATTTAGCATACCTTTGAACTTCTTGTTTTTCTTTTTTCTTTGGAATAACAAACATTTACACAAGATACAATATAAAGATTCATAACATTTAAACTTAATGAAATGTCCACATACAGTGTAATTATGGTAGTTCTGACACACACGACGAAGAGATGCGCTAACTCCGGCGTTAGTTAATGGCAAAGACAGGACGTGCGCGCATTTCTATAGGATAGTAGAAAATACATCATCATCAAAATCATTGAAATTGATGTCGAAATTCATAAAATGTTGTTTTAAAACGTGCACTTACACAAGAAACGAAGAAAAAGGAAAAAAATAATAAAAATATTTTAGAAGTTTCTTAAAGCTAATTAAGTCCGTGTTGGTTTCGTATAACGTTCCTTGAAGAAAATAGGTAATTAGGCAGTAAAATCATTTTATCGCTCATCATTTTGTTTGCGAATACTTTTTAAGCTCTCTGATGTATTTATGTTTACTTCAAACAGATTTCGTGATACATGTGTTACATGTGTATAGTGAAATCTATATGAAATGATCAAACACACAACTTGTTTTTTATATTCAAGGTTATAATTTATTTATTTAACTGTATGCACTTTTGTACATCGGCGGACTTAAAGTCCACGCCATCACAAAGTTTTCACATTACATGGTATATGTTAAATTTTAGAAAGATTAATCTGATGATTAGAAAACTTTTATTTATATTATGCATTAGATAAATTATCAGTTAACTTACTTTGAAAATTTCTTGGTATAAGACTTATTTCAGCTACATTTTTTTTTAAACGGCCTACTAGCAACCGAAATTACTAGTATTCCCGGTAACCCCACCCGCTAAGCTAAATTGATTGTGTTAGGTGTGAGTTCACGTCGGTGGTGTACTGGTCAGGATTCGAACCTCTTGATCTCTTAGTCCATTTGTTAGTATTTAGATATTTTTCTTTATTGTTAAAACAAATATCAAAAGAATTGACATACTAATAAAGAAGTATGACGGCATAACTCATTATTGCATTTAAAGTAAACAAACAATTTTGACGATTAATGCAGAGGAACTGATTGGCTGAACTAGATAGTCAACTGCCGTATTCTTCCCAACTTCCATCCGTCTGTCTCCAATAAACACGTAAGAAATAATAAGTCAGTTACATTTCTCTTAACAATGGAGAACCAAAACCACAGAATTACGGGCTATATTTGTCTTGCTTTTAAAACAAATGCCTCGGACTTTGTAGTGATCAAGTCACAATCGCCGGTCATTTAAAGTTCAAAGTTATTTTAATGGCGAAGCTTTTTACTGACAGTGGGTAATACAACCGACCTTTGTTTTTAAATACCTTTCATAATACTTCAAAGTACAAAAATTATTTACAGTATTATTGGTGAGTTATGGCGTCTTCATTTATATCAGACAAGTGCTACTTATTGAAGACAATTTTCTTTGCTAGCTGTGCATGTGAATGACTGCTTAAATCATCTAACTTTAGTTCATTTATCGAAGATTATTGTATGCATTGACTTGCTTTGATCCTTTTTTATAGAAAAGAACATATCCTGGGTCACGGAGGACTTTACAAACATTCGTGAAACGAATACAAAGAACACCCAGACTCAGAATAACAATTTGTATATATCACACAAAGAGTTGTGCCATGATAAGGTGGGGATATTAGAGAGGCAGAGGCATATTAAATGACCATTTATGTAATATGGAGCAAGCGTAATGCCGTCCACTGGATCCTGTAGGGATTGGAGGAGAAAAGCCGGAGTATCTTAGAAGAAAAGGTACATCCATACTACATTACTGCGGAAATGTGTCTGTCCGTCTGTCTGTTACCTCTTCACGCTTAAACCGCTGCACCGATTTGGATGCAATTTGGTAAACAAATAGTTTAAGTCCCGAGAAAGAACATTATCTATTTAATTCACCAACAGTTATATACAATAATTCATTACAAGAGCCATACAAATTATTCGTTTGAAACTAATTGCATAACTAATAACAGGTGAATACAACATGCACGACAATATCGTCTCTACAATTTCACAATATTAAGTAATTACATAGTTTAATTACAATGATCATAATTATTATACTCACAAATTTTGTTGTTTATTTATAAATTCAGTATAAAATTTTAAGTATTAATATGAGTATATTACAATACATCAAATCGAATAAAAATAATAAGAATTAAACGTAAGATAGCTTTTATTCTAGAATTCATCCTTTAAGGGAGTTAAAAGAGTGGTGGAAGTTTACATTGGGAATCACTAAACCGCTGAACCACATTCGATGAAATTTGGTACAGAGATAGTTTAATTCTTGAGAAAGGTCATTGGATTTTTACGCGATAACCGACATACACGGGGGAAGAGCGCCGGGCCTGGCCGGGCCTTATATGGATTGGTTGGGATTGTAAGCAATAGTTAGGTCTGGGTCACCACCTGTAACTTGAATTGGCTATGGTCAAAGTTCGAGCCTTTAACCGATAAGTGGCCATATTCATAAAGCTATTTTAACTACACTGGTCAGCAAATAAACCGAGCCACCCGCTACCGAGGAACTCTGATTCGATTTTCTCAAAAAGTATAAAACTTACAACTATCAAAGTTATACCTACAAAAAGTGCGTTTTATGGTGATTAAAATGACTAAAAATTAATTCGAAAGTACCGTCAACTCACATTGTAATCAAGCAACAAACACAATGCTAACGATTTGCTCTGTTTTCACCAGAGTTTGAAATTAGCGTTCTTTTTCTCTACAATGAGGGTAGTCGGATATTTCTTATCATTTCTTTAGTTTTTGTCCATCGTTTACTCAGGCACGTGTGTTTTTGCTACTTTTTTCGATTAATAATGGATACAATACCTCAGAAAGCAGCTCAAGCTGTAGCATTACTTCAAGCAGGCATTGCGCAACGTGAAGTCGCTCGAAGGCTTAGAATCAGCAGATCTTCGGTGCAACGAGTTTACAGACGATACCTAGAGACTGGAGCATTCGATCGCCGTCCAGGTACGGGCAGACCTAGGGCTACATCAGCAGTAGATGATCGTTATATCCACCTTACTGTTCTGCGAAGTCGCTACCTCAACGCAGTTCAAGTCAAACAAAGTCTGCGTGACGAACGCAAAGTGGTCATAAGTTCAGATACAGTCAGAAGGAGACTTGCTGAACGGAACCTGACCCCAAAAAGAGCTGCAACAGGCCCAGCATTAACGGTAGCAGACCGTCGAGCACGACTTGAATTTGCTCGAGAGCATAGGGATTGGACATTAGAGCAGTGGAGTAATGTACTCTTCACTGATGAGACCAGGGTGAGTCTACATGGAAGTGATCGACGTCAGAGAGTATATCGTCGCCCTGGAGAACGTTATTCTCAGTGTTGCATCGAGGAAACTGTTGCTTATGGAGGAGGATCTGTAATGGTCTGGGGCGGCATCTCGTTAACAGCACAACGTTAGCAGCAACACGTGGACTGACTTCTCATCGCTACATTACTGAAATCCTCGCAGACCATGTGGACCATGTGGATATGCAATTGATGCATGATAATGCACGGCCTCATGTTGCTCATGTGGTGACCCAGTATCTACGCGACGTCAGCATTCGTACGATGGACTGGCCAGCTCGAAGCCCGGACTTGAATCCGATAGAACACTTATGGGATGAGCTGAAACGTCGAGTTCGAGCCCGGGTACCTGCTCCAACAAGGCTTCCAAAGCTGCGAATCGCAATTGAAGAGGAGTGGAATACAATTCCTCAAGATTTTATCGTCGTGCTCGTAAGGTCGATGAATACAAGGATGCTGGCAGTTATCCGAGCAAGGGGAGAGAATACGGAATATTGATCAAAAACTTTTTTTGATTTTATCTTTGTTTTTGGCTTTATTTATTTTTTCACTTTATCATTACTAACGATTGTCACGACTGGAAAACGACTCTTCTTTGTAAAATCCTTAATAAACACTGAAATATTAATTAAACCCAATGAGTTTCCTTTCATTTTAATCACCATGAAACGCACTTTCTGTAGGTACAACTTTGTTAATTGTAGGTTTTTTAGTTTTTGAGAAAATCGAATTAGAGTGCCTAGGTAGCGGGTGGCTCGGTTTATTTGCTGTCCAGTGTATTAAATAATAATGTTTTATAAATATTAAAGAATAAGTTGTAGTCAGAACTGTGTAAATTCTTAAACATATTATTAGCATATCATCATCATCATCATATCAACAACCTTTAATAGTCCACTCCTGGACATAAGCCTCTCCATGGAAAGGAGGTTATGGCCTACTATACCACGCTGGCCAGACGGGTTGGTATAGGGTTTGTGTACAGTCCCTACGAGGGCATCTCCCCCCCGGGCTGGGTGTAATCTGCTACGCGGATGACACTTTAGTCACGGCCCGGGGGGCTAACTTCCAGGAGGCGGCGCGCCTGGCCGCCACGGGAGTTTCCCTGGTGGTCGGGCGCATTGAGGCGTTGGGTTTGCGGGTGGCCCTGGATAAGACGGAGGCCCTATTATTTCATGGGCCCCGTCGTGGTCCGCCCGCCGGCGCCTCAATCGAGGTCGGCTCGGTCCTCGTACCGGTCCGGGCCCAGATGAGGTACCTGGGTCTGGTCCTAGACGGTAGGTGGCTCTTCGACGAGCACTTCCGACAGCTTGGTCCGAAGCTGGTGGACACTGCCTCCGCCCTAGGGCGACTTTTGCCCAATTTGGGCGGGGCCAGTGTTCCCACGAGGCGGCTGTACGCGGGGGTTGTCCGGTCCATGGCGCTTTATGGTGCACCGGTGTGGGTGGCGGCTCTGACCGCCCCGAATAGGGCGCGCCTCTGGCGCCCCCAGAGGGTCAGAGCCATACGCGGATACCGCACGGTGTCCACCGAGGCGGCTTGCGCCTTGGCCGGAACACCGACGTGGGATTTGGAGGCGGAAGTGCTCGCCGAAGTTTATCGGCGAGTGGCTGACTTCCGGGCGGAGAGCGGATTTCGCCCTCCGCCCGAAGACGTGCGCGAGTGGCGCGAAGCCGCTCGCCGAACCACCATGGTCAGATGGTCGTTCCGGCTGGAGACTCCACGCGCTGGCTTCGCCGCCGTGGAGGCTCTCCAGCCGGTCATAGCCGAGTGGGCAGGGCGGCAGCACGGGGCCCTTTCCTTCCGGCTGACGCAGGTGCTTTCCGGGCACGGTTGCTTCGGAAAGTACCTGCACTCGGTCGCTAGGAGGGAACTGAGTCCCGCCTGCCACCACTGCGACTGCAGTGAGGACTCGGCCCAGCACACGCTGGCGGTCTGCCCCGCATGGGCGACGCAGCGCCGGGCCCTCACTGCAGTCATCGGAGTGGATCTCTTGCTACCGGCCGTAGTACGCTGCATGGCCGGTAGTTGTTTTACCGCGGTCGCAACCTTCTGCGAGGAAGTAATCTCGCAGAAGGAGGCGGCGGAGAAGGCCCGGGAAGACGACCTCCACTCGGACCCGATCCGCCGCCGGCGAACCGGGCGGCGGAGGCGCGCTTATCACAGCCTCATGCCGCCCTGAGTGTGGCCGCTGGTGGACGGGGTGGGTTTCCCCTCCACCCGAATTAGTTTGGCCAGCCGCGAGGGGGTGGCATCCGCGTGTGCCAGACGTCGCCTAAAGAGAGGAAAAAAAAATTTTGAGACGGAGCCCGCAACAGGAGCGAGCCGGCGCTAGGAGGGGTCCGGATGTCTTGATAACAGCTGTTCCCGGATCCCTCCTATTACAGGCGCAGAGTGGCACACCGTGTGGTTTTAGTCGGTCCGAGTCCGACACACCACCCTACCGCAAACCCCGGTGGGGTAACGGTCCGGGGGGATTTCCACACTTTAAAAAAAAAAAGGGTTTGTGTCAAGTTTTCCTTCTCTCTGCAGTGCTGTTGTTCTGCGTAGTTTTCTCCCTTCAGCTCTTATGACAACCACGGGATGAATAGGGGTGGTGACACTCTGTATTCTTAATCCGTCATCACACGGATAGCATATAGTTTGGTAAAAATATTTCATACTGCATTTTATATTTACAAAATTTCCATGAAAATGAATCAGGTATAGGGTACCAGGGTAGGGTATCAAGGACAGTGAAAATGTCTGTGGACTTACCAGAGCTGATGCAGACCATTTTTCGGCAATACCAAATAGCAAGCTTATCCAGTGGTTGGAAACATTGGGCAGCATTGATAGAGTTCTAATAAAATAATCAAAAGAACATCTGAAGCTGGAGTGATATAACCTCTGCAGTATTACGAAACTTTAACAAAATGCAAACTGTGCAACTTAAAGTTAAGTAAATATATTATATGCTTTACTGATTCTGTTTAGGGGTAGAATAATGCAGCCGAAAATTAAACAAACATCACTGCTCACAAGGGCTGGAAGCAGGAGTACGCTACAATACATCAGAAATAGACCAATTAACAATGGTTTTGGACCAACAAAATAATAATTCAAAGTAGTTAATAAGCTCACAAGAACGTAAGAGCGTAAGAAAGTTTAAGAACTATTTTACTTGTCTTGTTAATAAACAAGAGAAAGAAAGATTTGTAGACGCACACTTTAAACGCAGTATCACGTTATAAAATTAAGATCTACATACATTTTCTTCAAGGCTTAAATTAAAAAAAAAGATTTGCAACCTATATATATAATGTATATTCTTTGAGCACTAACAGTAGTACCTAGACAAAAGTTTATACAATTATTATAACACTATCCATTTTTTTATTTATTCAATGATTTATTTTATATCCAACACCATTACACCGATAACGCTAGTTGTTATCGATTGTGGCGGTAGTGTCGCGGTGAAATATATCCGGCCATCTTGAAATATATTCTGTGGCGCAATAACTGTCATCGTGGCTATGTGTCATGGCGACTTTTCCGGGTTATGGTCAGAAAGATAAATTTAAAAAAAAATAAGTCCTTGTGCTTTTGTATTAATGGAATAACTTAAGTACATAATCATCAGTTTATGAAATCAATTCCATGCTTATAAAATAAAATGATAAATAAGATTAACCTGCCATATTTCTTACTTAAAGCATCAGTTTTTTACCATTACACATATCTATGTGAAATGTCAATATTTCTATTCGTAGCTCTATTCAATTTCAACGAAGTTACTGTTTTATATTATTTTAGTGACATTTGGTTTACTTTTTAGTATTATTTCTGGCTCCGTCCTGGCAATCAATCCTATACACTTGGTTGTTGACAGAGAGGAACTACAATTCCATGTCATTTCCTTACTGTATCCTTTGCTGAGAAAAAGTTAAGCGATCAAAATGTAATCAAAATATGTCTGTTGGTTAACGGGTTACTCGTGAGTGAAGACCTTATTTGTCCTATCATCTCATTAAATCAAATAGAGTGGTAGATATGGAAGTGTTCCCACTCAAGTCTAAGAATGTATAAGCAACTCTTCCAAAAATTACTCTAGATTTTAAAGTGATCAGCAATAAGTGAATGATATATCCTGTACCAATTATCCTCGCTCTTTTAAATTTTATTACCTTAGGCGACCTTTGTCAAAACAACGAATAATGGATAACTGCCAGAATACCAAATCGATAAAGAGCAGGTAGACTATGAGAGAATATATAAAAAATAATAAATATTTCTTCAAGAATTTTAAACTTTTGAGCACAACTAGATCTTTTTTAAATTTTATAAGAAAAATGTAATAAGTTGTAAATTGAGACCATTAAATCACCTTGTAATTATTATTTTTAAAGACAACCCCCGCACTAGGAGCTAATCCTGTGTCGCGGGGGACTTTACAAACATACATGAAGAGGACACAAAAAACACCCAGACTCAGAACAACAATTTGTCGATCACACAAAGTGTCGTCCCATGTGGGGATCGGACCTACAACACTCAGTGTAGTAGTGAGCGGCGTTAAAAGAGTGCGATCGTCAGAAATAAAGTATCACAGTGCAGAATACTTCTAGCTAGCTTTATTGATTAAAAACTTACACGTATTTTTTATAAACGAATATATATACAAAATCTATGGAGTGCTCAGGCAATTTCGCTCATCATCACGGTATCTGATAAAACTTATGACTTATGTTTTGTTAACTTCACTAGTTTTTGTTTCAGAATTTTGTTTTTTAAATATTTATTTAAACATTGGTTAAATTCACATTACACCAGACACCAAATTGACACTAAATTCTAAATATGTTTAGTAAAAAAGAAGAATATAAAAAACATATAAACAATTAAAATATTATTAGTATTATTTATTGATAAATTATTACTTGACAGAACACATAGTCTCCCGCAACAGGCTTGGCAGAGACTATAGGTCAGAGTCACTAGTCACAATTAAACTCACTGCAAATCCACTACACGTACATATAATAGATAATTTACACTCTGACATACGTAATGGTGTCTTAAGTAGAAATCAAACCCTTGATCTCTGACAAGCAATCATCATTACTAACCAATAGGCCAATTTATTTTTATAAGTCCTCGTTAGAGGTTAACGCATTAGCCAAAATACTAGCAATCAATGAACAATCTGCTTTACCTAATCGAAATCTTTAGCAGAACAAACTCTCTTCGTTTACATTCGCATTTACCAAAGCTTCTGCCAGACATTGATAAACGATACCTAAATAAAAAAAAAAGATTCAATACAAGCCAATAAACTCTCCCAATTAATCGTGCCGGATTTCCTTCCAACGAATAATAATTAAAGCTAAAGGGAAAATCCTTGCATTTTGATTAATATCCGACGTTGATTATTTGTTTTTGTTCCGCACGTCATTATAATAGGTGACTTATGACGGCATAATCGACAACGTGTTGTTCAGCCGACACACCAACACGTTTCAATCACTAAGAGAGTCTTTGTTCGCTTGTGATATTCAGCGCACGAGTTAGGCCTGCTGCCTGCTGGGAAATAGTAATAGCGCTCGCAGAAATTGACATGATGAGATGTTGCACTTGGCTCTGATAGCAGTGCTATACTGCTATCAGAGCCAAGTGCAATATCTCGTTAGTTTGCGCTTGGTGATTCCTAGTGATTTATTTATGTTTTGTTATTTTTTTCTTTACAAGATCACATGATCAAACCCATGACCACTCGATTAGCGGTCACGATCACTAACTAATTGAACACGAGGTCTATCAAATTTGTTTAAAAATAATTTATATTTTTATATGTCGTCGACACAATTATTATTTATTTTATTTAAAATATGGTAAGCTTAAATATTTATCTATTTCATAAAAGTGAGTCCAAAAATAGTAGGCCAAAACCTCCCTTCTAAGGAGAGGCCTATGTCCAGCAGTGGACTATTAAAGGCTGTTGATGATGATGATGAAAAGTGAGTCAATAGATATTATATTGACTAGTTTTAACAGCAGCGTCACACGATTGGTCAGCCTGAAAATCCCAGGCAATGGTGTGGTTATACAAAACCTAGGCGTACATTACTTTTATTTAATGAATTTTATAGTGTATAGCCATGATTGTGACGTTTTTACTAACGGTTTCATATATACATTCCAATTTCAAATGTATAAATAAAATAACTTAACACATATCACGGCCGTCTGATCCTTAATTAAGCAAAACATGCACTGTGGTAACCAGACTACTGGGAAATACATTTGTGAATTTCTACATATTAAGTAATAATAATAAATTGACACATTTCACATACACAAGCCCTGTCCCAAACTAGGCAGATACTGCACTATGGTAACTATCCTGCTGATAAACATACCTATATATTTCAAAAAACATACATGTTATAGATAAATTATACCCAGACACATAACACACTATCGTTTGTCCTGGGTGGGAATCAAACCTTTGGCTTAGAATATGTCGGCGCGAAACCATTTCCTTGCGAGTTTGAGCATTTCAATGAAACATAACTGTTGATAATAAAGTCAATAATAAAATTAGCTATCAATTTATGTGCTCATATAGGATGATTAAGACAATGTTAATTTCACTGTAAAAAGAATTTCTTGAGTAAGTTGTTTAATTAAGTCATTTCTAACTGGAATACTGTAATACTGTTAATTACAATTTAAAGATTTTTACTACCGCAAAAATCTTATAATAAAACATAGAATTAAATAACTGTTGGTGAGCAAAGCAAATGTCTTAATAATTGATTTCAAATAATTGTGATTATGAGTCTAACCTATAAACAACCGCCTAACACAGTTGAATTACAAGTAAGTATGGGTAATTATAATAATTCTCATTATTTAATTAGACATTTACTAAGTTGTAAAATAAGGTGTATCACATCTAATTGTTTTGTAAAGTTTATACAAAACCAACGACATCCAGAATGTAACAACTGTCCCTACCGCCATTGACATTTCACATTCGTTGGTTTTGTATAGGCTAAATAAATGCACTCACTTTTGCTCGAGCATTGGACGAGGAAGGACAAACTTCAAATAAGATAAGTGTCTAGGCATTCTACTATTGTAAAGACTTTTTTATTATTGTAACCAATAAGTTCTATTGTTTCATATTGTGTAGATAAATTGATGCATGTGATAAAGTGTAAAATAGTTAATAAATTGATTGACTGGTAGTTTTCTTACTTTTAATCATGAGTGATACGAATGAGATAAGGGGTGACGTCAGCGAGGCTGACGTCACACTTTCCAAAAATAATTCCGCGCCTCCAGCGCCGTTAAATACAATAAATAATAATAAATTGAAAGTGTAGGATCAACAGTTTAAAGATGTTGTAAACGGTAACACAAAGAATCGCCATTGGACAAGTACTTTGGTAGGTGTAGATCAGAGGTGAGGATTAAAACTTTAAACGTTTAATTTAACTCTTTTTTTAACATCAATAAGTAATTCTGACATAATCGTTGAATGTTATAACTCAGTTAGTAACAAACAACACAACAAACCGGGTCGAGAGATTTATTTCTTATTAACAATAACTTTTTAACAAATAATCTTTTATAACTTTTAATCACATCTGTAGTGTCATCTATGAATACAAGATCATCTATTAATTAAAACAATTAAAAAAAAACGTTGTAGTATTATTTGTAGATCCACCCGCACTAGCAGTGTTTGTCATGAGTCTATCAGGTGTTCTGGTGAGCGAGTTAATCGCGTTCGTGTGATCAAATCATCAATCAATGTGTTTGCATCGCCCTTATTTGAACAACCCCACACTCGCAACATACCACCCCCGACAGAGACTGTTCAGTGCAATCTATTTGCAGTAATTATTCAGTAAAGTGCTGTTGTGACTACGATTAATGAATGTGTGAATTTTGTAGGTTCCCGGATAGGTTTTTATTTATTTTTTATACCACAAATTAAAAATACTATTCAAAGAGCTCCAATATTTTTTTTTGTATTACCGTGACGTAGGACGACGCTATCCTCTAGCCACCCGTCCATAGACCAACTATTTGCACGCATTTTTGTTATCACTAAACGCAGAACACACAGAACAATATTAGTCTTAAACCTTTTCAAAGAGAAGCCTCGGCCCTACAACACAATTTTTAAGGCTTCTGAGTATTTACAAAACACCTTCACGTTTGCCTCCTCTTCCATATAAAATTTCTTTTAAAATTTCCGCTAAAACCGCATCGCATTTGATTGCGAAACTAAGCGATTAACTTTTGAAGAACTATAAATAGCCATGTATTTCTTCACAGATACCTTCGGGCTGTGTAAAAATTAGATAAAGTTTATAAAGATTTATAAATTACACATATAATACATGAATATGAAACAAAATCTTTACATATATTATTTCCATTTTAAAAATTTTGAATACATGCAAATAGTGTCTTGCTTGGTCCTAAATCAGATCAGTTCAGAATGTCCGTCCCATATTTTATTCTTTGGTCAAACAAATTTAGACTTTACGAAGGCTTTGTCCTGTTAGGACAAAATATTTCCGACCGTGATCCTCAAAGTGTCAACCCTTCCTTCCCTTTTATATGTAAATATTTAAACATCTTTATCGAAAATACATTAAGGCCTCACCTATGATATCATATTCAATATCCTCTGAGATCTTGATAGGCCAAGGTTAAACAACGCTGTAGATCACCACATAATGTGGGAAGATATTAAGTACTCTAGGGAAGCGAGTCGTGGAAAGTAAGTTGTACTTATAATTGAAGTCACAGGGGAAAAGCTTAGTAGCTAATGTGCAGATTAACCAGCCAGCAGTGCGGTTACTATATGTGAAATTATTATATATTTGAGTAAATTTTATATGCTAATAAGGCATCTAAGGATCATTAAGCAAGATTTTAGTAATTGGTAAGCTTGAGTAACAATATTGTTGAACAAAAAACAAAACACTAACTAGAGCCAGCAGATTGTTAGGAATCCGTTTCATTATAAATATCAAATTGAGTTTTTGAAAAAAAAATGAAAATTAAAGTCAATTTATTCCAAGCCTAGAACGTAGACTAGGTAGAAGCCCGAATGAGCTTTAAGTTTATATATTTAGACTGTAAATAATCACATAATACATCCAAAAGTATTGCTAAATTAATTTCTCGTTCCTGGCAAGTAAACTTCACTATCCAGTATGTAGCAAAGAAAACGGTATGTGGTTTTAATATGTTATCCCTGTGTGGCCACTCCCAGTGTGCCTGCCGGCGATAAAGGCCACCGGTCATCGTTAACTTGACGTTTTATTCCACAACAGTCACCAAAAAGTTAAATGACTACGGCCTCTGGACGCGCCGGGAATAGTAAGATTCCAACTTTAGCATGGACAAATGTGTAGGCGAACTTTATATTACTGTTAGAATTGGTCTACATGAAACAATACATTTCAATTGTATATTATTAGAAAGACTAAAATTTACAAACGTTAAAACATTTAAAAAAATCTATCTACCTACGTCTAATGAAAAATAATGATTTTCATGCTCCCATTAATGAAGCAAATTTTCTTTAGGTTGGTGATAAAAATATAGATTATTCAGCGAAAAAGTGATTAATGACATTGATACCTATAAATGGGGCGATGTTAAGTGACGGTAACCAAAGAGAAAATATTTATTACAGATAAACGGTTTTACTCTAGTGTATAATTTGAGGGGTGCCTGATCAGTTTCGGACCGTGGATTCAAGGAGTGAAACGTCCTCAAAGGTACCAAATATAGTCGAGCAGTCTGGCATTCTACCACTTAAAAATGGTTTACATCCTTACTAAAACCAGTATTCGATCAGCCTTTTATACTTTCAAACCCTATAAAATCTTCCTGCTAACAGTCATGGTTATATAACTGGAATACTACACTTTCTTGATGAATAATTATTTTAAAGTTGTTAAATCATATAAAATTATGACAATGATTTGGCACATTCAAAGCATTTCTGCATTATTTGAAAAGATACCAATTTCTTTGCGTTCAATGGATTCACCGTGCGGGTGCTGGGTCCATCGCGTGATAGATGGGGGCAACACATGCGACTTCGACAGCCAGGAAATGATAAGAAAAAAAAAATTAACGAAATCAGATACCACCTAAGTTGATCCAATGCCATAAATGATTTTAAAGATACGCCATTGTGTTGGTATAGAGTAACATGTATTTTACTTAAGACTTAACATTTTCATTAAGTAAATTTCACAATGGGTCTGAATGTTTCACTCACCTCTCAAATCTGTGAAGGAGTTCGGAAACAGTCATGTGAACGTAACCTCCCAGCACTTGAGCTGAAGCACGCGGCAAATGCAAACAAATGATTGTTTCGTGGCGGCTTGTTTGTGTTAGTTACAAAGGGTAAGTGGCCATTTGCATAGGACCTTGACTACACTCATTAGAGGATTATTGTATGTGATCGCGAGCTGGGACAAGAACCACTATTGTTTTCACAACCTTTAATTTAACGTAACGCTTGTTAGTACGTCTTATGTTGCGTTGTGATCAAAAGTAAATATCCTCTTAAATAATTGCTTACGCTTCAACATATCTGATGCTGGTCACCGCTGTTGATCCTGATCTTGGTGTACAGGAGTTACAGTGATGGGCGTGTGGGAGGGATTAAAATCTCTAAAAGAAATCTGTAGTCGTCTAAAAAACGCTAAGTACGTTTCAGTATTACTATTAAGTAGCTTTTCTAAGGGTTTTGTATTTTAAACGAATTTTTCACATTTTATAAGTTGAGCTGGTTACTCTCGAACTAGTAAAGCTTCCTTACACATAAGAGCTATCCTCCGTTAGCAGTTTATTATATTTATATAATACATAAATTACTATCATAAGGTTATTTTCTAGTTTTTAGCCATAGAAGTTTTGGGGAGTGAGTGCGGATCACTAATTATAAAAATATTTTGCTTCTCCTGAATGTTGTCGAAAGATTCTTCCTAGTGAGACACCCTACGGGATAGGTGAGTATGGAATAGATAAAATACATCCCTACTTTAAGCGTTGAAGAGTTATCCTAACAAAATATTTTATTTAATCTCGTCATCAGCGTTATTACTATGCAAAATTACTGCTTTAAAATGCTAACTCTCTCTAAGCCAAGCCGTAGACGGATAGAAGCATAGAGAAATGGATATTTCAAACCCCTTATATTCCTTTTAACAGCTACTGTGTAACAGTTATTTTTTTGTACATTTGTTGGTCTTGTTAAAAGCTACATCTATTAGCCGCGTTGCATTGTTTTTAATTTATCTAAGGTAGTTTATAACTACAGTTTTGATCTTCTGTGTTCACTGATGTTAAATGTCAAAGTAAAATGTTGAGTAGGGATAAAGTCTGGAAGCTTCCTGAACCTAGGATATATAAGTCCGGCTTTCTGCCACGGGAGACACTGCTATCTCGTGCCTTCCGATCTTATATAGTGTTTTGATTGCTGTGTGATTTGATTTTCTTAATATATTATCTGTTCAAAAGTACCCACACTAAAGTGGTGAGTATGTTCTTAATTCTACTTAAACCTATTTGTTTCTGGTACCTGTTTAATTATATGAGTGCTAATCCATTCGTAGGGTCCCAGATTTCGGGGTCAAGACGGTCAGTCTTAGACGGCGTGCTTGCTCTTTTGTGACCTTCTGGTACAGACTCAAGTTTCTCGGTACCCTCTGGCAAAGCTGGTGATTGCGCGGCTCACGACGCAAGCGGACAGCCGTACCCAAGAGTTACGTACTTAAACTTATAATTGTAATTTATTAAACTTTTATCCATATCCAATATAAATAGCCGACTCGGGCGGAAGAGGAAGTAACCTCCTGGAGGGACGACGAGGTAGGCACCGAGCACCATCAGCTCGGCTCTGACGCGCTCCGTTGCGGTTTTTTTTTTATACCCTCTGATTTTTTTTTATTGTAAATTTAATTTTGTTTTGAAATATACATGTATGTATGACTGAGGTGTAAGTTGTTTTCCTCTAAAGAGTCCCGTAGGTTTCCCACACGCACACACTTCTTTTCTCTTAGAAGGCGCCCTGAGGTAATCTCATAGATCTCTCCACTGGGTCAGCCGGTGAGTAGTCCGCCTGAGAAGAAAAGCGGCTACAAATTGGCGCCCAACGTGGGGCCAGTGATCCAAACCTCTGTGTGTGTGCTGTGTGAGGGTGCCTGAGGGTATTCACTTTGGAGGAGACACTTCCCTCCGTCCGATACTCCCCAGGACGTTAATTGGTTGTGCGGGTGCAGTACGCATGTAATAATTTTACCCTCATTGTATTTTCAGCCTATCGTACCATCATCCCTGAGGCAAGGAAAATCAGTGAGACACCTAAATTCCAAATTTAACTCAAAATTCCTACTGCACATATTTCGGGTGAGTTTGAAACATTTTTTGGCCTAACTAGTTTTTTTTCTTCTTTTTTTTTTTTTTTTTGTGTTAGCTACTTCTGTTCGTACCTTTGAGGTCCGTAGCGTGAAGTTGTGCATACGTGTATATTCAGTGTGTTTTTTTATCCCAGTACTACTGGTGTAATTTACATGAAACTTAACTTAACTTATAAAGTTTTATGTACCCTCCATTTTTTTATATAACCTCTTGGCTTAAAATTAGAATAAAATAGTTTTGTGATATACATACCCTACTTAGAATTTATGTTGAAATAACTTTTATAATAATAAATTTAATCAATTCATTGGATTACTATGTCAATATTCTGAAGATAATATAACTTGTCTTAAATTTTTTTGTCAAATTAACTTTTATAATAAAAAAAAAAAAACTTTGTCATTTCATTGGATTACTGTGTTAATGTTCTAGAGATAGTATAAGTTGTGTCTTGAATTGTGAAACAAGAATATCTTTGTCTTTAGTTGAATTTGCTTCTCATGTTTTGAGAATTACTTAATGTTTTAATATTCTATTATAATATTTGTTAAAAATATTAGTGTGCTTTAACCTTCTCACACTTAATAGTGAAGAAGTATACTCAGTTTCTACTTTGAAATATTACTTGATATTTTAATATTTTATTGTGATATTTGTTAAAAATATTAGTGTGCTTTAGCTTTCTCACACTTAATAGTGAAGAAGTATACTCAGTTTCTACTTTGAAATATTACTTGATATTTTAATATTTTATTACAATATTTGTTAAAAATATTAGTGTGCTTTAGCTTTCTCACACTTAATAGTGAAGAAGTATACTCAGTTTCTACTTTGAAATATTACTTGATATTTTAATATTTTATTATAATATTTGTTAAAAATATTAGTTTGCTTTAGCTTTCTCACACTTAATGGTGAAGAAATATACTCAGTAGCAATATTTTTTTACTTTGAGATATTACTTGATGTTTTAATATTTTGTTATAATATTTTTTAAATATTAATTTACTTTAAACTTCTCACACTCTGTTGATAGTGAAGGAGTCTACTCAATATCATTATTTTTTACTTTTTTTTTAACTGTAAAAGACATTAAGTCTGCATTACTGGTTTGTTAACTTGTTAAGATTATTTTTTGTATAATCGAATTTAAATTGTAAACCACCATGGCACATGTTCGTAAGTGCATTAACTACCTTAAAATCGATGAACTTATTAATGAACTGTCTTCCATGGGGATTTCAGCGAATCCTGAGGATACGGTTGTCGGATTGCGAAGTGAGATGCGTACTGCTTTGCGGCTTATCCGGCGTGGTCGCTTTAAGGCCATCGCCGCTGTTCCTGCCTTTGCCGCCTCTGACATGGTCTGTCAGCGGGCTTAAGGTCTTTGAACTGGAACAGGTTTTTTCTTCAGGTGACTCCGTTTCGTATTATAAATTGTCTTATTAGAGTTGGGGCTAGATACCTTCTAGATAGGTTAGCCGGTGTAGTTATAACTGACTAGACCTTCTCAGGACACCCCTTTGTGACCTGAGGGGTCCATTCACTACATTTCCTACATGGGAAATATTCTTTCAATTGTGGTCTCGGACTACGTCAAAATTTTTCTTATTTGTGTCCTATGAGGATTGCTTCCGGCCTACTGTCGTGTTTGGGTCCCATATGGATGGCTTCAGGTTATGTCATGTGGTGTCCTATATGGATAACCACAGGCTTTGTAGTCGCGAGTCATAGTATAGAATGTTTTCCTAAACCACGGGGTTCGTAAAACCACTTATATGGATTTTGGCCCTGTTGAGGATATTCCCTGCGCACACTACGCAGGGAATACTTTGAGGGAGGGGGTGGTGTAACAGTTATTTTTTTGTACATTTGTTGGTCTTGTTAAAAGCTACATCTATTAGCCGCGTTGCATTGTTTTTAATTTATCTAAGGTAGTTTATAACTACAGTTTTGATCTTCTGTGTTCACTGATGTTAAATGTCAAAGTAAAATGTTGAGTAGGGATAAAGTCTGGAAGCTTCCTGAACCTAGGATATATAAGTCCGGCTTTCTGCCACGGGAGACACTGCTATCTCGTGCCTTCCGATCTTATATAGTGTTTTGATTGCTGTGTGATTTGATTTTCTTAATATATTATCTGTTCAAAAGTACCCACACTAAAGTGGTGAGTATGTTCTTAATTCTACCTAAACCTATTTGTTTCTGGTACCTGTTTAATTATATGAGTGCTAATCCATTCGTAGGGTCCCAGATTTCGGGGTCAAGACGGTCAGTCTTAGACGGCGTGCTTGCTCTTTTGTGACCTTCTGGTACAGACTCAAGTTTCTCGGTACCCTCTGGCAAAGCTGGTGATTGCGCGGCTCACGACGCAAGCGGACAGCCGTACCCAAGAGTTACGTACTTAAACTTATAATTGTAATTTATTAAACTTTTATCCATATCCAATATAAATAGCCGACTCGGGCGGAAGAGGAAGTAACCTCCTGGAGGGACGACGAGGTAGGCACCGAGCACCATCAGCTCGGCTCTGACGCGCTCCGCTGCGGTTTTTTTTTTATACCCTCTGATTTTTTTTTATTGTAAATTTAATTTTGTTTTGAAATATACATGTATGTATGACTGAGGTGTAAGTTGTTTTCCTCTAAAGAGTCCCGTAGGTTTCCCACACGCACACACTTCTTTTCTCTTAGAAGGCGCCCTGAGGTAATCTCATAGATCTCTCCACTGGGTCAGCCGGTGAGTAGTCCGCCTGAGAAGAAAAGCGGCTACAACTGACATCCTATCCTAAAATCAGATACTTTAACGAACAATGTTACTAATTCTGTTGTTCGAAATCTCTCTAAACTAAACTAAAAATCACTAAAATTTAGTTTAGAACTGTCAAGTACTACGTTTTCAGAATCAGAAACGTTATTTGACAGGACAATTTTTTTTTATGGTGATTTTTAATTTAGTTTAGAGAGTTTTCGAACAACGGAGTTAGCGCCAATATTCGTTTTTATGAAATTATAGACATAATCTTTTGTTCAGTGTTGAAATGATAAATCTTTTATTTTAAGTTGTTCATTATAAAGTAGACATAAAAATAGGAACCAATAAATTAGTTATACAATGAAAAAAAAGATTTCGTGTTTTTATATATTAACATTGATAATCTTAATATATAAATTGATAATTAACAAGGTGGGAGATAATCAAAAACTCAGCTTGAAAACGAAGATTTTAGGAGAAACACACAAGGTAGCACGATCCATCACTTAACTTAAGATGGAAAAATGATCATTTCTCTGTTACACAAAAAAAGAAAATATCAAACATAATAAAGAGGATCTTTTCAGAAATGTTACATATAAACACGCAATAATGGCCAAGTGTAATTTTGAAGAACTGAAAAACAAAAAGGTTTTGGCAATAAAAATAACAGTGGTTAAAACCCTAGTATACAGATATACAATATTATATGTTATTATTTCCTTATTAATATCGACGTAATATATACGTACGTAAAATACTCGTAAGTATATGTTGACATGGATGATATAAAGCGTGGACATTGGACTTTGAGCCAATCAGACTGAGAGCGAATATTTTTATGGTCAGTTACGCAATGATCCGCTCCACTACACGATGTGTACTGTCATGACGACCGGATGGCGTGGTGGTTTGTTTAACGGACTGCTATTCCAAAGGTCGCGGGTTCGATTCCCGCTCAAGTCAAACGTTTGTGTGCATGAACATTTAATGTTTGATTTGGTCTGGGTGTTTCTATGTATAATATGTATTTATTTACAAAAAAAAAGTATATATGTATTTATATCAGTTGTCTAGTACCCATAGTACAAGCTCTGCTTAGTTTGGGACTAGATGGCGTTGTGTGTATGTGGTAGAATATTATTATTATTATTATTCATCAGATTGTATTCCAGCGTGCGCGGTTTTGTAACATAAGGTGATTGGAATAACGTTTTAAATAGCTCATACGTTTTATATCACTTGCTAATATTGCCGTGTAATAATATTAACTTAAATTAATTATAGCATTATTTTTAAATAATTTTCCCTTTTACCTCTCACTCCCTTTATATAATCCCCTCTGGAATAAGCTGTATACTATCTCCAAAACGATCCCCAAAATTTTACATATGTTATGTACCATTTTGGGGATAGTTTGGACATTGCCTACGAAGGTTTATATTTGTACCATTTGTTTTGAAAAGATTATATTGCGTAAATAGTTTCTAGAATAAGATTATGTGTTTCATAACTAAATATAGCAAATCGTAGTTTGGTAATAATATTATAATTTTAATAAAAAAAAAATTCATACTTTAACTAGTATAAAGTTTCTCGTATAAAAATAGTATCAGTAGTCTTCTTTGTTGTCTTTATTCCTAATTTTGTTATGCTCTCTGTTTAATTAATATAATTACGCTTAAAAATAACCTTTATGTGATGCGACCGAGCCAAACCTCTATGAAACGAACAATTATCTCTTAACGAACAACCGGTTCAAAAATAAATATAAGAATATATTTTTTCTGCGTGAAGTAAAGAATAAGTGCTTCGTTAGGGCCGATGTTTATTGTTTTGTTATCGCATTTTATTTCAGATTCAGACAGGTTCAGGAGACTTATATCTAAGTGCTATATATTTAAAAAAGACGTGTGGCACTCGGGGACTGCCGCGGTAAAGCTATTGCATAGCATTTTGTATCAACTTATGCAATTATAATTATTTATTTATTTTATTTATGCAGTATTTCTTTTTCTTTGATATTAATTCAAGTTACACTTTTTGAGCGTGGTGACCGATAAGAAAACATTTTTTTTTCTTTTATTAAATAAAAATATTAAAGCATATATTACAATTTGTTTTTAAGTAAATAAATAAAAAATATTATTATTAAATCAAATTACATATCCATGTAAGATTTTTCTGCATTATGTTGGCGAAATTTTCTTTGACGTTCAGCATTTGATTTTGGTACTGTTTTTTGTTTTGTTTTTAGCGTGAGGTTTTTTTTCGTTACGGAATTTCTGGATTCGTTCCCCGCGTTCAAGGCTATGCAATAGAAGCTATGCAATAGCTTAAAAAAAATACGGACTGGTCTATACATCTCTAAGATAAAAAGTTTAGAAGCAATTCATTTATGCAGCAAAACTTTCTTGATGCATTCTTCACTGAAGATAACGAAGTTTCCATTGCTTTAGAACTTTTATATTCGAGGCCCCAAAGAGAGATACGGCATTTCAAAAAAGACTTGCGACTACAAAAAGAAACATAAGTTCTATGATGCCAGGTCCATATGGTACTAATAAAACACCAAGTGTTTTCAAACAAAACGAAGAATTGTCGTTCAATTTTTAAATTCACGAAATATGTATTATCAATACAGGTAAATTAAAAAATGAGGATTTCTTTATTTTTCTGCTTGGTTTATTGTAACAAAAAAAACTAACATACGATCCGGGATGGGGTTAGGCCACCGCCAACGGTTCTTTGTGACACCATGGAGACAGCCATTATCCAAATATAATTAGACCACCTGTTGTTCTATTACAATTGTTATTTTTTTGTCTCTAATAAAACAAACAATTTAACAAAGCAACTCAAACTTTTTAGAAATGTTTATAGATGTGACTTTAAATTGACACAAAATTCAACAACAAAATATTAAGAGCAATCTTATTTGAAATGCTTTAAATAAAATTTCCAAGGCAGGCAGATAACAAACGTTTGCGACAATCCAAATTCTGTTGACAACAACTTGGCCGAAGATTCAATGTTGATATTTTACTCCAAAGCTGCTTGAAGTGGCGTATCTTTTGTATTTAAAGAAACACAATGAATTTTAATTCAAACACTAACCTTTTCTAAAGCATAACATTTCAAATGTAAGTTATTTTGTACTTCTAATGGAGAAAGATGAGACAAACCACGTTCTCGCGTTAAAGTATAAATTTTACCTCTCGGGATTATTTCTGTTCATAACAAAATAATATTTGATTGATTGATTAGTTAGCACGTAAAAATTTATTAAATAAACAAATTTACACTTCCATTTATAGTATTATAATAATACTTCGGAAATCTTACGAACAATGCCATTTAGTTTCTAACTAGGCAGAGCTTGTACTATGAAAGCTAGATTGCCTGTACTGATAGAATACCTGTATTTTTATTTTTAAAGTAAAATGCATTTTTTATTTTTGTTAAAGTAGTTCCTCTATGTTCTTCCAGAGCACACAGTAACACCGTGTTAATACTAGCACTTGTTTACGGCTACGGAAAATTACATTACCAAAGTTACCAGTTTATAGTTGGAAACAACAAAGTTGGTGTGAATCCGTTCATTATCTATAAGTGATCGAATATCTCTCTGTATACTCGTTTATACAGATAAATACACTCAGACACATGGTTGTTCCAGAGCTCACAGTAAACGCTATGTTTAGTCTAGACTAGCTCTGTACAATGTATTGGAGTAATAAATCGTGATTTCACCCCTAAAAGAACATGGTAGCATATAACTAGTCTAATAATGAAGCTTAAACATGACTTGCACTTTTAATTTAGGTGTAAATGGGGTCTCCTTACGTTTATTCCTGATGAGCTGACTCCTTGGTGGTCACCTCATCAGGAATAAACTGTAAGGTATATCCCTACTAAAACTACACAGTGGACTGTCTCCAAATCAAATTGCCGGGGCTTAAGGTGAACTTTAGAAATAAATTCTCGACGTTTCTTCTGCTTAGGAAGGTAATGAACAAGCTGTGGCCTGCTGTATTCCCGGACCGACAAGACTGTCCAACCGTTAGAAAAAAACGTAATTCATTGAATTTTGAAGACAAATGGTGATATCAGGCTTTATTTTAAAGTAAATATATTCATCATCAGGCTGATGATGATTGTATTTTATAAGTTACAATAGTTGGTCATCATCATAATATTAAATACACTATCGGTATTTAAATATGATATTAGTTAGCAATAATTGAAAATATAAATACATACATAATTATGTAAACATTTCAACAAGTTATTTAGATTTATGATTGAAATGTTAACTGTCAGAAATTAATACCGGCTTAACTGAAATATTCCCCGAATTCGTTGTAGATATTCTGTCCTTAATACTTTGCTTGATAAGCAAATATTTTTGTAAGAAAATAAAATTTTGGGTTAAACATCTTGTTTGTTGATAATATATAACTATATCTATACAATCAGAATCAGAATGCTTTATTTTTAAATATAGGTAGGTAGGGTTACAATGATACGTGAGGTGCAATATGAAATATTGGTGCTAATTCTGTTGTTCGAAAACTCTCTAAACTAAACTAAAAATCACAAAAAAAAAAAAATGTCCTGTCAAATATTACGTTTTCAGAACAGGAAACGTTTTTTGACAGAACTCAACAAATTTTTAGTGATTTTTAGTTTACTTTAGAGAGTTTTCGAACAACAGAATTACCACCATTGGCGTACAAATATTTTAATTGAAAATATCTAGCGGAATTATATCTTTACCAATTGGGTGCGAAACAAAAACATAAAAATATGAGAAATAATTTAGGCATAAAAGATAGTTTAAACAATAATCATAAATAATAACATGTCCAAATAATAGATGGTCATCATTATAATAGTTACTATAATTGTTAGATAAATTTCAAATTAAATTACAGTAAATATTAATTAATTGTCATTAGTAAATACATGCATATTTGTTTTACTTTAATGAGTGGTATGCAGTGTACGAGTCCGTGAGCCACGTAGGAGCTGTATATTTAAATGCCATTACTATGAAAACCATTAATTGTACGTTGTGAAGCTAGAGGCATTTTACATACAATAGAAAAGTCTGTTTTTGTATGTTCAGCGCTCCAAAGAGTAAAGTGAAAAAGAGTAAATAACGTATTTTATTTTAACCATATTTATATTGTATTAAACATAATGTAGTCTTCTTATATATAACATATAATATTGAAATAAGAAAATTGGTATTACACATGACAAGCAACAGAACACATTTTGATGTTTGAATTTCGTATGTTTGCTTTGCCTTAATCTGCGAACCGGTTCGACTGACGTGAGTCCATTTTTAATAACGTATTTTTACAAACTTTGGATAATATTTAAAATTTATTTTATTTCAATCGGTTAAGAAATAAAATATATATCTAGTTAAAGAGTGCTTTAATTTTTTCTTAAATCATGTTCAATCTTTTCAAATTTTCAGCTAGTACGGCTGACAATTTGGTAAACTGTAGTGCATCAAAATACGGTTCATATTGATATGAACACCGAGACCCAAAGAATGTATAGTATCAAGCTATTTTTATATTTATATTAATAACAAAAACACACTAGAATTAACGCAATCGCCTAACAGGTATTACAAACCTCTGAATTTCCCAACATTTCAACAAGGACTGTACTGTACTGCCTGCGGTGGTGGCTTGTGACTACTGTGTGTGAACATATCTATATGTAAACTGAAACTTAAACCGAAATTAAAAAAAAAAAAGTAAATGAGTCACAAGCTACATACATCTGTGTGGTCTATTAAATACGACCATTAGCACTAGATACAAACAACAGATTACTATAAATCAAGTTGCAGTACTAAGTGGTGGCTGGTATCGTCACAGAGGGGGGCAGAGGGGGACGTGGCCTGATGACGTCGTGACAGATTGGTAGACACATGTCCGCATTCTGCCGGAACAGATTTATTATGTTCACTAACAATGTGTTCGCGGTCCGCGTTGTGAAAATATGCGACGAACTCTACGCATACTCAATTTGTGGTTAGACCGCATGAATCCACAATAGTAATAAAGGGTATTCAGTTCACAATGTTACCGATTATTTTGTTCTGTAGGGTTTTTGATCTGTGTTGAAAAAAAATTATGGTGTAGAAGAAAAAGGGGGATCTTGGTAGTAATACGTATAATTTTGACTAAGCGTCAAATTTAATAATAGTTTAGCAATAATAACTAGAGACACTTTACACGTGTTCTGATGGCATGACTCAAAGTAGGAAAAGGTTGTATTTTTGTTTATTATTAATGAACCGTATTATTTAACATTTAAAAAAAAGCTAAGATATCGCTGTCCACACATCAATACTATAATTGATATCCGAAATCATACAATTTAGTTAAAATCTAGGTCCCATAGGAGAAGTAAAGGAAAAGACTCGAAAATTTTTTATTCGTAGACGTATATTTTTGAGTAGGAAAATTGTTTGTGACGTATGACAATGTATGCGGAAGTATTTTTAGGACAGCAACGTTGTATTCCAAATGTACAGATATTGGACAAACCGGTAATTTACAAGTTTGTACAGAACCCTCGTTGCGGTATGATATTCGAAATAGTTCGGTTCTCCCCCTATATATTTAGGTACGTCAATAACCAAACATGAAATCGTACCTGTATGAAATCTTGGCATTATTTATTTACAAAGTAAATACCATCAAGAAAGGCTGTCCTTTCGGATAAATTCTCTTCCAACATTCCTATTCGACAGGTAAACAAATCATTTTCTAAAGCGATGTTAATATCAAAAATATTTGCAGAGTATTGGGTTTTAGAAGATATATTCTTTCAAATATCAGGCATTCAAATAATTTAGCCTCTTTCATGTTTTTGACTTTAATAAATTACGATCAGTTCAGCAAGCTAACAGTAAAACTATAGAATATACTCGTATAGTTAAACTTGAAACCTTAACGTTAAATGAACTTATGAATCAAAATGTTCTTTCCATTTCATCTATTTTTTATCTTTTATATACTATGTGTAAAAGAGATATATAAAAACTGGCGTTACAAAAAAATATGGGTAACATATTTGTTTTAACATAAACAAATGGTTTATTATTATTATGAACGTATTTTTCACGGACATCAGTTCTACAAATACAAGAAACACATTTTCAAAGAATGAGTTTGAAAATGTGAAAACTATTTCTATATTTTGTTGCGAAGGCCACACAGTGTCGTGCAATGTTCTGCTACGGGCGCTACGCCGTAGCTTCTGGCAGCGAATCTACGACACGCGTAAGTGGGGGCGCTCCATTCAACTTAAATGGCATTTTAGATACGTCGTCGCGCCGGAAATAGAGGTCGGGGAACATTTTCTCTTCCAATATATTTGTAAGTGTTGCCATAATACTTTTGAATCGTTTCAACAGCTTTCAAATCTGTGAAAGCATGTAAGGGTTCGTTTCGAATTGTATCGAAATTAGGTGCGAAACTACCGACAGCGTAAAAGTTTATGTCACAGAGGAGACATGAGGAAACAGATTTATGTCTAGCTTTTATTATACTTTGAGCAGTGATCCCGTTCTTTCTGCAACCGATGTTAACCTTATTTTAACAAGCCTTAACAAGACGGCTGGCAGGTGCTGAATGCGAGAAGCCTAAAATCGATCTAAGTGGCGTGCAATGGGAGAGGCCTATGTCCAGCAGGGGACTGATGGGAGCTGATGATGATGATGACGAATAATATGTTTAATAAAACGAAACCAGAAGAAGAGTTATAAAAATACAACATGCCAACACAGACAGAAAGATGTGCATATATGATACTTGTGATAGGTATCCAAATCCAAATCTAGGGCAGATATTACAGCCAACCAACCAAAGTTGTCACTGCAATATTTCGAGTGTGTTAGAAAAACGATAGAACCTCCGTACAAATATGTGGAGGTTCTAATGTTGTTTTACCAATACATTATTTACCAGGATGTTTCTTAATCTCTGATTACATCTGCCGGCGCACCTGGAACTTGGCGTTAGTCGAAAATATATTTATGTCGACATTGTATTATTATGTGAAGCTTAGGCCGGCAACACACACGTGACTCTTGAGTCCACTGGCTAACAACTTTCCTAAGAGTGTTATGTAGTATGTAATGTAATGGGCCTTTATAGAAAAAACATCTGCATCGTTATAGCTCCTTGGACTTACAAAGTAGAATTTACAACTTTTATTTTTTTAATTCTAATTACACTTCCAATATTGTCATTTAAACTACTCCACTGCGATGTTTCACCGGTTCATCTTATAACATACTTCTAGTAGCGACTCATTTGAAGTTTCAGTCATCCGATGAGCCCGACTTGGGTTGCTGTGCCGTGTCGAAGTCACGAAGTCAGCCAACGCAATTAGAGGCGCTCGCCGGGAAATCGGCTTATTCCACCGATCGCCCCGAGCCGATATTAATGCCTCTCAAGGAATCGGTTACTCGATTGAAATATACCCCTATTCCTTTCATTTAGTAATGTAAGGGTGTATTTAGAGAGATATAAACTGTACTGAAAATTAAGTTTAATTTTGTAATATATTGTAATTTTTCATCGAATAGATAACTCGTGAGGTAATCCCTAAATTACTAGTTAACGATAACAAATAACAAATTGTCATAAAAGTTAACGGATTTAAAAGCTGTCATTTTGGAAAAAAATAGATTTATACATTTAAATAATCACTGTCTATCACACAATTTACAGATTTATCTCAAATATTCGTAGTTTATCCTGTAAAAACAATCAGTGAATTCCACGTAACTCGGTTTCCAATGTAAAATCAGAAAATACCCGTTTCGTATAAAACCATTCGTAAGTATCGCAGTATTCGACTACCTGCATCCATTTATTTGAATCCTTTGTATAAAATAACTTTTTCTGACTTAATTTGATGTTTTCCGTCGTTTAAAATGGTGCAAAAATAAAAATGAATTGCAGTTTAAACGAAAATGTAAAGTTGTGGTTTTCAAGAGGATGAGCATGTGAGTCAATAGGATTTTAAATGAGATTTCTGTACTTTTGTGCCCACTGCTTTATATCATTAACATTTAAAAGCCTTCGCTTTATCGTTTTAATTGTAGTCTTTATCTATACATATATAAAGGTGGGTCCAAATTCTAAATAATAATAATAAACTGAGCCTGGCAGCCTGTGCGACGGCCACTGCGATCGGACTGAAACGTCAGGCAATTCAGAAGTATATAATTGATACCTATTTGGTGATGGCGTTAATAGCCATTCGAGTACATAATAATATATCAACAAACGCGAAAATTTATATGTTAGTAAACGTAATAAACCATAAAACTCATAACGTAGTAATTGATGATTTAATAATAGTTAACATTTTAGATTTATTTATTTATTTAATATATTCACATAAAAAATACACAATATATGTGAAGTCCCTGACTGCTGAGCTAGGCTTTTGGCCTGTGTTACAGAAGTCAGTGTCTTCTCCCATTATGAGGAACACAGAAATCTTATGCAAAATAAGTGCAGTGAGATGAGTAAATGTGATGAAAGTGCGTAGTGTGGAGTGTGCCGTGCGTTTGTGGTGTGTATGGTATTTAAGTGTATGGATGTATATGTAAGTATGTATATGGAGTGATATGAAAGGTGTATATGGTCAGTTTTTAGTCTTTATGATAATAATTTTTCAGTTTGGTCATAGTCTATACCAAGCAACCAATTCTTTAATTTAATTTTAGCTTCGCGATTAGATAAGGGATGAATGTTTGTTAATTTATTTATTCTATTATATAAGAAGAGAATAAATAAATTAACAAACATTCATCCCTTATCTTTTAGATGCGATTAGATATTAATTAACCAAATTGACAATTAGACCACACAGTGTGCACCGATTCCTTATCAATTAACATAATGCTAACATTTGAACTACGCGCACATACAGATTGCTGAACGGAGCGCATATCGCGGGTGCCGCGGCACCGGCTTCGAAAACCGTCACTTAACCTCAACTCTAGCTAAATGTGAGATTTGCATTTCAAATTCAATTGGGAATATGAAACTTAAAAATTTAACTTTGCTTCAAGCCTTTGCTCCGTCTGTTTAATCAGAAAATTGAATATAACTTTGCAGAATATTTCAACTCGACTTTCTCCATATGAGTGTATGTTATTTTATATAACTAAAATATTCGGCATCATTCTTGTTTGGAAAGAGAATTTAAAGAAACGGAATGTAGTCTTTAAATTCTATTAACAGATAACGGTAAGACTTTGAGCTGTTTAAAGCCCAGGAAAGTCACGCTATCGTTTTGTTTACCCTATTTTTTTCCTACTCTGTTGGGTTCAAGCCAATAAAGAAACCTGCCAAAATAATTTACAATTTTTGTAAATTTACAATACATATGTATTACGTTAAGTCCAAATGAAATTAGAAAAAGCTGAGCAAAATAAAGATGATAATTTTTGGATATAAAATGTGAAGCAGTGAAATTGCCTTTTGCTAACTCATTAACTATTATTCATCAGACGCATCAAGAGCAAATTTATCGAAGCTTATTAATCTGTGGTTATAAATTCCTGTCAATGTAATATTACGATCAAATTATGCATGCGTCTTGTTCTGCAATCAATTTAAGTTTCACAATATTTCTAATATGTTATCGTGATTACATTAAGATTTAAATGAAAGCATTTAAATCTTAATGACGGCCGGATGGCGTAGTGGTTTGTGTAACGGACTGTTATTCCAAAGGTTGCCAGTTCGATTCCCGCTCCAGTCAAACATTTGTGTGCTTGAACATTTAATGTTTGATTTGGTCTGGGTGTTATGTATACATATTATATGTAGAAACATATAATATGTATATATTTACAAAAAAAATAGAAATGTATATATATATTTATATCAGCTGTCTACTAGCCACAGTACAAGCTCTGCTTAGTTTTAGACTAGATGGCGTTGTGTGAATGAGGTACAATATCATTATTATACCCAATAAGTAGAAAGCGCAACACAAACATGCGAATATTTTGTAATGGTTAGTGGTAAATACGGCCCGTATCGCAGCAGCGTCCAATTAGCGTCGAGTAATCAGTTCGACCAACTTAGTGCAGGTAAATAACAATCGAATTAATTTTACGAACAGGTGTAATAATCGTTCTGTAAATGTATATTCCCATATTTTCACTGTATATAATAACATCCTATTTCACAAAGTATTCAATATATGTAAAATCCAATACAATAACTGAACAGATACGGCATCAATCTATTTATGCATTAGCATACAATTCCGTATCAGATTGGGTACAGTCCTTCTATTATTGTAAGTCCTCAGCTACCACTAAACAATGAAAGGTATTAAATGTCCCATTTTCCCTCCCTTCCCTCGGGGTATATACTTTACTGAGTATACGGATATCAGCTGAGAAGTAACTGCATAGTCTGAAAGACTAAGAAACTTTCTTATCTTTATGACAAAGGATTTCCGTTCTTATTTCTACAGCGTAGAGTTGAATTGTGTGATGTGAAAGGTGCAGTCGTCCTCAGGGAGGATACTCGACACTCAATAAATTTATATATGAATTGATTTTAGATACATCGTGAGCTGCAACGTGTTAGTTATATTTCAATGGCGTCGCTTTCTTTAGAGTAAAATATTGAGTCGGTGGTCGACATTGAATACGACATACTTTGAAACTGTATTTCTCTAAGTAGCTTTATCTTCTTGTAAGAAAAGTAACGTTACTAACCATTGTTTTTTAACGTTTCTAAGGCAATAATATAATTTCTATTCTTAATGGCATACCTTTAAATGAAGAGTTTAAGAAGATATTAAAAATATTATGGAAAAACATAGTAAATAATTTGACGGCATTAATTGAATGATCTTTGTATACAATCTATATAATAATATATCTTATGCATTAGTAGAGTTATGAAAAAACTAAATTAATGTAAGAATTTCGTACATTATGTAAATTATTTCTCTCGTTCGTCGCCAGCAACAGGATACAAGTATCTAATTTTTTACCACTTAAATCCATATCTATATAACTACAGGAATATTTTTTACTTAAAACTACGTTTTTATGTAACCCCCTTCATTCAATACTCCTTCAGTGTTTCAATTGTAAAACATCCACAACACTAACACTTTAAAGAGCAATTCAACTGCAAACTCCAAACTTTCTTAGCCTTTTTACTTACCCACGTTTCAAATTACTTGGAAGCGCCTCGGGCTCATTTCATCAACATTATATAATAAGGTAATGAGCCCTATTTGTACGGATATTTCCCTAAATTTATTCAAAGAGGAAGGCATTCATCTTATTTTGGTCGGTTCAACGGAGACCCGTCCCTCAATCACAAACCAACTTCCCCCCGAAATGATAACGTAAATTGTACGGATATTACCCAACTTTAGTACTTGCCTAATATCCGTAAAGGTTAATGGATTTTAAATAACGGACTTTTAGTCCTCTTCCGAGTTATGGATCCTCTATACGTTTCGTATTTACCTTTATATATTGACCAGGCATCGTCCGCTCACATGGCAAAGTTAATTCAACTATCCACCTCTCAACCAGTATTTTATAATAATAATATAATATCTCATACATCTCACACACGGCCGTCTGATCCCAAACTAGGCAGAGCCTGTACTATGGTAACCAGACTGCTTACAACACTTACAACAGATACATATTATAGATAAATCCAGACACAGAACAAATAACTTTGCTCATCACACAATATTTTTCCTGGGTGGAATATAACCCACGACCTCCGGTTTAGCAGTCAGGGTCACTAACCACTAGACCAACAGGCCCGTCATTTCTGATTAAAAGATATCCATTGCTTTTTTTTAAAGTCCTTGTTGGTCGATGGTCAAAGAATTTTAAATACAATATATGCAAAATCCATACATACGTGTATACTGCTTACTGGATGCGTTATAAAAAACACGTTAATGTATCATTTTAACATGTTATATTTAATTTAACGCATACATAACTAAAACTTTTGACATCGCTTCTGCTTATATTTGATATTTTAAATAAATGTTTACCTGTTCAATTATTTTAACGTAAATGTAAACATGGAATGTACACAAACATGAATTCCTATTAATGTTCGGTCTTACTGCAAAATGTTCAAATGTATTTATTTCATTTCGTCGAAAACATATTGTTAGTTACTAATACTCGTAGTAAAATACGAAATAGGACAGATAATTTTTGTCCAACAATTGTTCGGAATACATACAATAATACAGTTCGGCCTATGTCCAGCAGTGGACTGCGATAGGCTGATGATGATGATGATGAATTGTTTGGAACACATGTTAATAATTTAATAATTTTACTTTAATTCTGAACATCGCATATTTTATAATATATTTTTTTTTTGGGCATCTAACACACAATGCCATCTAGATTCAAACTAAGCAGAGCTTGTACAATGAAAGCTAGATTGACTGATAGAATACTTATATCCGTCGCTTACGCACCGAGGTAGTCAAATGACTGATACAACACAAAACATTCAGTGTTATTTTACCATATTAGCACTGACATGTTATTATCTATCTGAATTAAATCTATATTATGTTAGACGAAGAGTTGTAGTTTGTTTAATTCTTAAAAGTAAGTATGTGAAGGTTTCTGTATTTTTAGAACTAGGCAGCTTAACTATAGCCTTACATGAACTCATAATTTGTTATGTTGTTGCTTTGTTGCCCTATTTTCTTACCATTATAATTGTTTGAATGGTAGCTGATGACTTAGTCTAATTTTAATAATTCTTTCTTTATCGTATATAGAGTATTCATTGAAGAGGATTGCAAGCTTTGTAACATTACGCCACGAGCCTTGAGAAAGGAGTAGTAACCAAAAACCCAACCAAAGCTACGAAAACCTGTTAGTATTGTATCTAACCAAAGTTTGTACGACCGCTTATAATAATTAATATTATTTGTAAGTAATTTGTTGTTAACAGAAGACTAATGAAAACAATTTAATTTGATTAAAATGTTTCTAACTTCAGTCACGACAATCCAACTCAATTTATTTAAGAATCATCGTCTTCAACAAGGATTCACTTTTCTAAGAGTATTATGTTTTTGTGACTCTTTGATTTTCCTATAAATTACCTGGACAATAGGATAGTTGCAAACTATTAACTGTCATCATCATCAACAGCCTGTAATTGTCTTCTGCTGGGGTTTAGGCATCTCCTTACAAAAATATTTAAACTAAATAATTTACTAATCTGCCATTTTTTTATGGAATAGGAGGCAAACGAGCAGACTGGTCACCTGATGGAAAGCTACTACCGTCGCCCAAGAACGCCTGCAACTCAGGAGTCACAAGCGTGCTGCCAACCTTTGAGGAAGGAGTACGCCCTTTTCTTGAAGGTCATGGGAGAGCCATGCTTCCCCGGCCGGCTCGTCTGGAGTTAAACTCACAAAAAAACCGACGTCAAACAATTGTTAAACTACTTTTCAGCGAAGGAGTAAGGTTACCCGAGACCCAACCTGCTTAGAGAGAACTTTCGTTTCGTGATGCAGGATTAGTATTTGCATCGTGTCTCAGTGTGTCTTTATCGATGAAATTCAAATTATTAATTACGTTATATGCATCAGTCGCCGCACTCTCAATAGATTTAAAAATATAAACCGGAATGTAAGCTTCACGTTAAGATTGTTTAATCAATGTCAATTAACGCTTCAATAAAAACCTTTTTTAACGATACACACGTTGGGTACACGAATTTTTTTTATTGAGAATGGTAGTCTATCAGTGTATAAAAATATATCTTCATTGGTCATTGGAACCAATTCACCATAAATAATAGACACTCACCCTCGCTAATAGACAACCCAACACAAACATTATAATCTCCCGCTTTCGGAAGTACATTAATAAAAATAACCATAAATTACGAATACACTTCCTTGTGATTTATGACGGGGCAAATAAACCATCCTAGACGAAGAAAATACTTCAGAGAGTGTTCCAAGGGCTTGGGCACGCCCTTTGGCTGTTCTATAGCTCTGGCCTTAATATGTTTCCAGAAATGGCTTTCTAGTGGTTCTAGGCATAGCGTGATTCTACGGATAATAGGAATAGGTATGAAAATATACTTAGCAGGAAAATATATACTTAGAAAATTGATTTGAATCCGACTTAAAATCTCTTCGAATATTGAAATTTAATTAAAAGACCACTTTTGAAGAAGTATATTCAAACAAACAAAAACTATTTACAAATCCGTTCATCCCTTTTGGATCTGTGGTGCGACAGCTAAATAAAGATATTAATACACATTTTAAATTTATATTAAACCTTATTTTGCTAACTTGACTTGCTTGACTGACGTTAATAAACAAGAAAACGGCACAAAAACTACATCTTTTATTCTGATAACTGTATGCTTCTCCCATTACCACTAATTGAGTTTAGATAATATATCGAACCAAACGACACATTTTATAAGTTTCACTTTTTATATATTTAAACATAATTACTTTTTAGTTGCAAAAAAGCTTTAGCCTACAAACAATTAGATTATTTTATTCTTTTGTAATTGTTTGATTGATTTTTTCACTTTTATGTTCTCTCTATTTTTTGTGTTATGGCTCATAAACGTATTTTCTTTCTTTTTTCTTTTACAATAAAAAATCTAGAGGATTTTTACCAATAATTTTAGTACATTTTCAGAGAGAGAGAGAGGTGCCCGCTTTATTGACGAGAAGTAATCAATCCCTGTACGTGATAGAATGGCATCATATCGTCAACCCGTTGAGGAGACACGTCGAGGTTCAGTTTAGTGTGAAATACCTTTAGCCTTCACCACAACGCGCAATGAATCATTCCGTCACACGCGCTCATATCAACACGAGATATCCAAAACCCAACTGTATTTCAGTTGAATAAGGAATGTTTTTGTATCGATCGTCACCCCTTCCGTGTACAATTTCAGATTTTATGATATTATCGCGACAATCGTTACGTGTATTGGGGAATAAAAGTTGTTTGTTCGTAAACGTCTGTTACGTGTCAAATTTAGTACAATTTATTGGGAAACAAACTAAGTTCGGTTTACTTGTTATGAATCGGTAATGGCCGTGGATACGTTTGTTTTTATTGACCTCCTTTCACTTATCGTGCTATGGAATAATTTACACCCATTTAATGGTCGATATCAAGCAAACTGGCGATTGGTAGTGACTAATTTAAGGTATTGTTTACCCTGTTAAATCTACACACATAAGAACTATCTCTTTCCTAACATACACATCTCACATACGGCCGTCTGATCCCAAACTAGGCAGAGCCTGTATTATGGTAACCGGACTGCTGATAAATATACTTATATATTTCTAAATATATACAAATTATAGATAAAATACACCCAGACACATATTAAATGACAGTTCTCATCACACAATTACGTTTCCTGGGTGGGAATCGAACCCACTACCTCTGGGGTAGCAGTCAGGGTCACTTACCACTAGTCCAACAGGCCAGTCAAACATTGCCATATATGTAGTTTTATTTACTTTTCTTTCTATTTGGAACTCCATACTTTTCTATCAAGTTCCTAACTTGCTCTATTCACAACAATAGACTTACCAACTATAACGTAAGTAAGACGCCAAAATGACCCCAAAATGTGTTCTTTATGAGCTTCTTGTCACCCCTTCAAGGTTACAGGCGTGAGCGTTTGTACGTTTGAAAAAAATTATTCGTTGAATCTGTGTGTTTGTTGGGGTATACCAAATTTAAACCTAGCAGGAATTTTCCACCATTTTAAGGTAATAATACTAAAAAAAAATCTCTTCTTGATAATAACTTCCTACTATGCCGAGAAGCTAATTCAAATATCTTGAAATTCATTTCGTGTACTTCGTGTATCTCAATCGAACCTGGAGTAAATCTAACCTAACCTTTGATCAAATGCTATTAAAGCTAGCGTGAATATATTCTAAATGAAACCAACATTCCTGACATATTTACCGCAGCACCCTGAGAGTTTATTTGTAAACACTTCATGTAACTCTGTGGTCCATCACAAAGTACATAGAACAGTTGTCATCACGCTCCCAGCCGGAACAAAGGAACAAAGCAGCCCAACTTCAAAGACACGTGATTGTTTCGAGTCCCAGAGTCGTCACAGGCTCCGGGATGCAATTCTTTTACATCGGGATGTACGCTTCAATTTTGAATTTATAGTCTCGAAGTTTACATAGACAGGCAAAGTATGAGTAGACATTTTCGAATAAATTCTAACATTTTGTTTCAGGCTGCATTTGCTATTTACTTTTCAATCTTTACACAACAAATTGGTTTTGTTGTAGACAGGACACATGAAAAATAAATCGTTAACTCGCTAAAGTTAATCATTGAATTTAACATTATCTTTTTTATTGTTTTTAACCTACTTCTTTGCATTCTTTAGAAGATTTTTATTAAAGCTTTTGTACACTACCAAAAATAACAGAGTGAAGGCAAACCAGACCGACAATTTTATAAAAAAAGGTTCTCCATTACTATTCGTAGCACGGAGTAGCAGTGCCTTGACATGTGACATGGGACGATTTACGTATAAGAAATTTAATAACCATCGAGCGGTGACTCGGCGTCGTGTCGACCCCGTGTCGTTTCGGTCCTGCGGTCACGCGCCGGGATATAAAGGCACCATGTCGCTCATGTAATAACGCATTAATGTCCCATTTGCTCAGCACTTACAGAGGTCTGCAACAAAATGACTTGTTAGCGCCTGTGCTTTTATCATTACAGTGTCAGACACGTGACTATAATGAAACATGTTGGTACATATTTTTGTTGGAGCGTAGGTAGCGTAGTTAGTTTAGGTCGAGTTTTTAAAATTACTGATTTGTAATTTTTGTCTGAAAATGTATCATGTTGGTATATTTTGCTGAATTTAGCCACTGTTTAAGCAACGTTATACTGGTCGATACTTCTCTTTGTAGTATATTTGATGTACAATAAAGTTTTTATTTATTGTTATTATTATGAACGATACATGATTAGAATATTTTTGTCTGTCTTAAAAATGTTCTGTCTTTCTTTACTTTCTTCTTTCACCCATGATCCATAAAACGACTGCACGGATTGCGTAGTAGTTTAAGCGGTCACCTCGCCGCTTACTACTACGCTGAGTGTTGTGGATTCGATCCCCACATGGTCGTGCCATGTGTGATGAACAAATTGTTGTTTTGAGTGTGGGTGTTCTTTGTGTCCGTTTCATGTATGTTTGTTAAGAACCCCGCGACACAGGATATATTCCTAATGCAGGAGTTGTCTTTTAAAAACAAAAAACTAGATAAAACTACTAGTACCACATTAAAGCAGTCTATATTCTATATTGGGCACGTTAAATGCGTGACTGCAAATAGTGTTGCGTCTCTAGATACTTGTAATACCTTATACTATACGTCATTGTCGAGTACATTAACGGCAATGCCAAAAAGAGAAAACAAATGTCTTTAAAATTCAGCACAGTATTACGTGTAATACAGAGCCAGTGAACCCTTTTACTCAAAGTAAAGTGAGTATCTGCGAGGCTATTTTAGATTGTCCCCAGTGATCGAGGGGAATGATTGATTTGTGTCGGGGCTGAGGCTCAGTCACGTTGTGCGATATAGCCTGGTGTCGTTCGAGCGAGAACTTTACATCACACCGCTATATTTCGTACAGGAAAATTGCAAACATGGGTTTACTCTTTCGTCTTTTTTCGGTTCACTGAGATACAACACTGAATTTTTATTAAATATGCATCAATCGGATATATTTGAACGCGTGATTCTGTAAACATAAAAAATATATTTTTGTATTGTTATATTTTTGTAGTAGATATAGAATTTAAAAAATAGAATAGAATATAAAAAAAATTATAATTTTGATGTATATTATAACGACCGATCACATTATATACAGTTAAATAAAAAGATAAAGACATTTTGGAGTTTTTACTTTGTTAAATGTTAAACACAGTTGTTACTATGTTAATAACCCGTCCAATTTGACTTAACTACTTTTTAAACGAATATATTGAAACAAAAGAATCGCTATGAGTGTGAGTGCCACAATTTCTCGAAAATTTAAATTTCGTAAATCTCGTAATGTTACCACAACTAAGGATCTACTGATGTAAAGTTGATTAAGTAAGTTTTCGTTATCTCGACTCAAGCGTTATCTTCAATAATTGTGTAACTTTAGATACATTTATTGTATCAAAATAGGTTATTAATAGAAACTGCTACTGTCATAAGTACCGGATTAAGCCAGATTAAGGTTTCGTCTACTGTCATGCTAAATTGTGCGATTATCGGACATTTCAATCTAACCCTTCGTCCAACGGGTGTTCTTTAATTTAGATTGCCGAAATTTCTGACTAAAATATTCTGATACGTTTTCGATCTAATTATTTTTTTATTATTAAAATTGCTGCTTCATATTTATTATACGATACGTATTATTTTTTAATGAGCATCCATGAAACCTGTCACGCAAAATATTAACGATTTCATAATGTTAATTCGAGTTTGTACGCAATCTCTGTACAAGTACAAAAGTAATTTAAGTAGAAAAGTTTAAAAAATAAAGACTATCCTGGCCAGGGTGTAAAGCAAAAAAACTCAAATGTTATTTGTTTAACACTCCGAGTGGAGATAAATACAGAATAATAAAAACATATTACAATCCATTAGAAATTCTTATCTCAAACTTAGGGATTAGGCATCAAAATAGAAGGAATGCTTTTTTCTTTACACATATACAAAATTAAAACGATAAAACAGTTATTGTCTATTATCATTATTATAAGGTTAGAAAAAAAAAGTTTTACTATAAGCAAACAATGCCTCATTTTATTAGAAACTTTGTTCTAGGGTCGGCATAGAAAACCATACATTTGGGTGATTGCAGCCTAAAAATTGTACGTTTCCTTATGATTGTTGTATGTTCCCGTGACCGAGTTTCGACGCCTCTTTATAAAACATGCTGCTATTTCTTTTGTAATCGCTCACGCCCTGCTCAATTATTTAAACGACACACGGTTACTACACTACTTTAGTTTTAAGTCATGCAAAAATATTCAAACAAAATATTGTACTTGTAAAGTTGCGGAACATTCTTATTTTAATAAAAGCTTTCTTTGCTCTGATACCTTATATTAAAATACTAATGGAAACTGTAAATGAATTCAAAATTATTAAATTTAGTATAAATTGTGTCTTTCAATGGCATGACAACAAGGATTAGTCCCTTATATGTAGTCGAAGAAAAGGTTTCCTGTTAGTAACGGTCGTCTACGCGACGGTCCGTCAAAGGCCGATGGAAGTCCCGCGGGATGTTTGAGTGCCGATGTGAGATATATTATTTGTGAGCTCACGCTCAGATTGTACGTTATGTACTTTGTCCCAGATTTGGCCATCTTTTTTTATCAGGAAAGTCTTACGTAGTATAAGTTACCGTTAATGTTTTTAACGACTTCTAAATAGTCTAAAGGCTGAGAAATTGAGTTTCAATGACTTGTCTGTTGGTCAGGTAGTTTCGCCATAAAATTCACAAATTCAAGTTTTTTAAATTTGAAATTTGCAAGGATATGAAATCCCTTACAAAATATTACATCAATCTCGTTGTGAGAAAGGGCGTTTTTTTTATGTCAGAGGGGGCAGACGAGCAGTGCTCTGAGGCTTGAGAACTAGCCGGCGCACTCCCTTGCGTCAACGTAACAGCAGGAGCTTAATTATGCCGTGTGTTTCAATATTATCCTAAACATTCCCCTAGGACTAACATCAAATTAATTCAGTAGAGTCAATATGTACAAATATTACGAATGCGGCAGTGTATGTTTGTTACAGTTATCATTAATACAATCTGTATACAAAATTTCAGAGGCACAGAAAAGAACAGAGACTTCTTTTCATCAGGAAAAAAGTTTGTTCACGATTTCAGAAAAATAGTTTTAACGCAAATGAACTAGTTAACTATTAATTATAATAACAGAGTATCGAATTTATTTAATAACCTAAAAATTTCTATGGAAAGTTTATTAATTTTTAGCTATCAACTACTCCACCGATTATTATAGTGTTTTGCATACACATTGTATAAATAATGTAGGTATAAATAAACCGAGGATACCTGAATTCATTCACAAATTATATATTAACGTGATTAAAGTTATGGATAAAAGCTATTCTCATATAAGTGACTTCTATATTAACACGTATATGTTTAGTTATCTCAATAGTAACTCGTTAATGAAGAGGTTCTAACCACTAAACCATCGCCAATCTAATTATCGAAGGAATCTTTGGAATGTGAAATCCAACGCTGATTCTGTTGTACTTATTTGGGACACAACCTTGATACTTGGTAGATCGGCAGACAATCAAAGTAATTCGGTTTACTATTACTTATTCTTCAATAGTTTTTAAAAAGTTGAGAAAGTAATTATGATACCTCAAGTTTTATGAAGGATTTGGTTTAGATTTTGTAATAAAATAACACACAACCTTGAATTTTGAGAATATAGAACTAATAGGTCACAATTCATCTGAACACCAATGTTTTTAGAACGTACCGTAGAGTTTTCAAGTAAATGATGTTTCTTCCACACACATCACGTCTCAGGGAAATGCGTCGTTGTCAGCTATTCAACATACAAGGCCTTTTGTTGGCAATATTCGAGAATGTAAAAAATATGTCTCAAGTATCAAGTTGTTATGCACTCACGGAGATGATTATTACTCTTAAGGAATAATTTCTAAAAATGTTTTAGGTATTGTGTTTTTATGCAGATTTTAAAAATTTGAAGGTTGTAAGGTTCACATCACATCACATCAACAGCCACTGCTGGACGTAGGCCTCTTCTTAGAAAGGAGGTTTTGGCCTACTATACCACGCTGGCCAGACGGGTTGGTAAAGGTTTGGTATTAAGTTTTCCTTCTCTTTGCAGTGCTGTTGTCCTAGTTTGCTCAGTTGGCTCTTACGACACCCACGGGATGAATAGGGGTTATGACACTCCGTATTCTTAATCCGTCAGGTTGGAAGGTTGGTTGAAATCAATTACCTTTAAACGTGTAGTTTTTACATAAACACTTGCATATTTACTAGAATGCCTAACACATATATAGACATGATTCAATTAACAAAAAAAATAGTTAGTTCTTCAAAAATTATATAAGGTTGTGATATTTAAATTTGCCCGCATTCTCCTTTATATATTTTTTACCGGTAAAACGCAGTTTTTTTTAAACATGTCTAGCGAAGGTCGGTAGTCCAGGACACAAGTGCTCAAGATTTAAGCAATCACTTTAAAAACAATCTTCTTCGTCTTCCTTGTCTTGTATTATGGGTATCGAACCCATCGAGTCCGTTAACTGTGGACATTTACGGAATCTAATATTGTTATACTCGTACTAGGGAACTCGTAGGTACTCGTTTATTTCCTATATTTTGTTTCTCGTGATAAGTTGTATGAATGATTTGTTGGATGGTTGATAGATGATCTATAGATAGATGATATTCATATATATCCTTGTAAGGCTTGAAACATGTTAAAAAAATTATAAGTTGAACATTAGTATTGTAACTTTGTTAAGAATGACTCTTGTTCATGAACATCATTATTATTCTTGTCTAGTATACGAGTTTACTAATTAAAAACGGACGGTCAGGTATTGACTGAAGCTCATTTTGATCCTGTAAAATAGAAAACTTCCTGAGATGAACTCCAAGAAACTTTCCAAGTCTTCGTAAAATTTCCTGCAGGATGCACTCACTTGCAAAAACAGTTGTGAAAACTTTTCAAAAGCTCCCTAAGTTTGGCATTTGAAAGGTAAGAATGGATTTAACCTAAACTCACTATCTAGAAACTTCGTTTTCAAGTAGATTCGTGGGGCATTCAAAAAGTACCAACGGTTATTAATTTCAATAAAGAACTATCAGTTTTACTGTCATCAAGATATTCATGTTCAAGGATCAACCAAAAATGACAACGCTTTGTGCAATATATTATAATTATCTTATTTATTTTTAATTTGAAAATGTAAAAGTTTTTTTAAAGCTTATTTCTACATTTTCAAACACGGCAGGTACATTTGCCGGCAAAATATATACTTTCGAACTACAACTAATTTAAATAAGGATAATCCGAAGGCTTAGTTTGTACTGCGTGTAATTTAATTTAAATCTAATTTTAATAAGTTGTTGTCCTCGTGCCATTGATTTATTAATTCAAACTTGTTTAGAGTTTGAAGAATTCTAGGCTTAGTGTCGTCCTGTTAAAAAGTACTAATTTGTTTTTAGTCTTGACAGAAATGATGGAACCGAGCCTGTTTAAAATAAAATTCCAAAAATTGTATTAGTATGTATCCGAATGAACACGATGAAATTGTGTTAGAATGGCGTCAGGAGAAATAGATATAGGATTCAGTTCACATGGATACATGTAAAGGAGGTGTATATCTAAAAATTTACAACAAAATAAGATTGACGTATCTTTGCCGATTGTAACAGTGGTAATGCGGTGTTTTAGCATTCCGTCATAAGCGTTCAAGTTTTTGCTGTTAAACAGGATATCTGACTCATCTTACAAACGAATACTTGTTTATTACATAAATAGTATTCATTTTTAATTACGAAATAGTTTTTTTTTTTGTGCCGAAGCATAGCTCTGCCAAGTAATTGTTGCTTTTATCAAAGTTATTTAACAAAACAAATATTATTATTACTGGGTCTAATACGGGGGATATTTTTTAAATTTACAGTCCGGTCAATTTTCTTACTTCATTCAAAATATTCGTACTGGAAATTTTTCAACTGTTTGGACGCTACAAACTACCAAATTAACTCTCCACACTCGTCCATAACATAACAAAGTCTATAAATAAAATGATTTATAAAGGTACATAAAACGTACAAAAAATGCCTTTACAGAACGTAGAATACTTCGAAACTCCTAACAAGGCCATAACAAAACAGGAAACACTACAAGTTTCCGCACCATAACAATAAAGTGTCCCATGGTCCCACACCGACCCACTTTGTTGAATTTTATCCCAAACATAAACAGTCAACTGTTAAAGGGTTCAGTTACGTTTGTTCATAGATTTATTTAGTAAACAAACTTATTTGTTGGCAACAAAAACAAATAGGAGAGTTCTAAAATATAAGTTTTCTTTTATCTACGATATCCATATATTTTAAAGAACATTTTGTTCATTAGGTAGACCGGAAAGCTGGAACTGTATTCTTGTAATATGGTATGATATAGAAGCCCACTCCTTGCACGCAATGTTAGATAATGCCATATGTGTGTTTTCTCCGTGTGGTGACGGATTAAGAATACGGAGTGTCACCACCCCTGTTCATCCTGTGAGTGTCGTAAGGGACGACTAATTGAGCAAACTGCGCAGGACAACAGCACTGAAAAGAGAAGGAAAACTTGAAACAAACCCTATATCAACCCGTTTGGCCAGCGTGGTATAGTAGGCCAAAACCTCCTTTCTAAGGAGAGGCCTATGTCCAGCAGTGGACTATTAAAGGCTGTTGATGATGATGTGCGTTTCAAACGAAATTTTAAAGTTAGGTGTGTCACTATATTATATGACATCGTAACTGAATATAATTAGTCAAGAGTCAATTCTACTGATAAACTCAACTTTATCTAAAATAACATTTTCAAACATCTCACATCGGGGGTCTGATCCCAAACTAGACGGAGCCTGAGCCGAGGATTAACGAGACGGCTGATAACATACTTATATATTTTCAAATACATACATATAACAAATATACCCAGACATAGAACAAATGACCGTGCTTATCACACATTTTTTTGTCCTGAGTGGGAATTGAACCCATGACCTCTGGCGTAGTAATCAGGGTCACTAACCACTATACAAAAAGGCTAGGCGGCACGATTGTGCTAAAACATGGCTCTTCCATATTAATCATTGTTTTTTTTCTATAATCCCAAAGACAAACAATGCTTATCTACGAGTATATAACTATAATGGTTTAGGTTGTCGCTATTAACTTTATAGATAGTTTCTTTAATGACGTCCCATTGACTTAATGCTGTCAGGGTTTTCAAAATCAGCATAACATCATGACGAATTAACTCTCCGTAACATAACAAATTCAAAATGAAAATTATTGTAAGTGAATACTAGTGTGTCCTTACATAATTATACCATTAAATTAAAGACGTTAATAGCATATGTAATCTGTGATCGTTGTTCCATTATAACACTTAACTAAAGCTACACCGGGTATACAATACACCCGCTAACAGATAATCTCGGTGTTAGTTACGTGAGGTAGGTTGGTAATTGGTTTTAGTTGAGTCGTCTCCCCCGACGGCGGCCATCGTGACCCACTTACGACAGAACAATAACACTTCTTATTTCCACTCAAAAAATATCTAAACAATATTGTGTTTTGTACAGTTTTGTTTTTGTAAAAAAGGTGTTCGTGATAAATAAATATTTTGATTCCTCTGTTTCTAAAACCATTTCACTTCTAATGATATTTTTCATTATCGTCATCATCATCAATAGCCTTTAATAGTATTTATTCTCTTTGCGGTGCTGTTGTCCTGCGTAGTTTGCTCTCTTAGTCGGCTCTTACGACACCCAAGGGATGTATAGAGGGGTGACACTCGGTATTGTTAATCCGTCACCACACACATATCATGACGAGTACGCACCGAGTATTTACATATCCGATACATTTTCGCAGAACCAAGAATTGCTTCCCATAAAACTATCTATTAAACAGTATGAAAATATTTCATTTCCGTGTTTCTATTTCAACTACTTACTAAGTATAAGTTGATGAAGCCGTCACTTGCCGTCGACGCTAACAAATGGGAATGTTGATTGAATTCTATTTAAGTCTCCTCTCCGCTCAATCTCCACTCTCCGCTGCTCATTTTGTACGCGACGGGCTATGGCGGCCCTTTATTAAAATTTTTATGATTGACTTCAACTTGATAAGAATTGTAAAACAGTTAATTTTCATAACTTGTTATTTGTGAATACTTTCTAAAGTTTGATTTATTTATCTATACTAATATTATATATAGTAAAGTAAAGTGTAGTAAAGTGGTAAAGTTTGCAAGTTTGTATATTTTGGGTTATCTCAGGAACTACTGGTTCAAATTAAGAAATTATTTTAGTTCGGGATAACCTTTTAACATAAAATAGGCTGTACATGCCTTTATGCTACGACCAATGGGAACCGACTATCAATAAAAACCGTGGCGAAAACAGGTAAAATTTATTCCTTTTGAGAGACGCTGAAGCAGTTTCACAAGACAGTTAATTTTACATAAAATTTATATATTTGTAATTATTCATACATCACATAAACTGATCTGATCCTAAACTAGGCAGAACTTGTACTATTGTAGACAGATTGCTGATGATCATACTAACGCATTTCCAAATACATAAAAATTATAAATAAATAATTCGCACAAAACAAATGATCACATCACACAATTATTTGTCCTAGTTAAGAATCGAACTCACGATCTCTGGCTCAGCAAATTCACTAACCAACGCTATTCAACAGGCTAGTCAATCAAGATCATATTTTCTTCTCGCTAGAGTCTCGCGTTGATTATTACAACATTACGTGTCATGTCATGTCGTTCTTAAGACTCGTTTCTCTGAAACTCCTCTATCATTTTGTGTGTCACTATATCACCGAATTGTGAAATAATATGTTCCACTGATCGGTTTACCCACGTCACTTAGTATTTGGTCTGTCCAGTGAACCACCCTCCATTAGTTTTGAGCTCTTAGAAGACACATTCCAAATATATTTACGAGATTATTTTTAGGATTTGATAAAATTTCTTAAATTTCACTGTTTGAACTATCCTGTATATTTCTTATATCTTTCATAACTTTCTTACTTACTATATCCAGTTCTTATTGAGGTACCTCCATTTTCTAATTTGCTGAAACGAAATTTTTAAACTGTTGGCCACTTTAATTGAGTTGTGTTGGATGGTGTGAGCATTTAACTTCACTTTAACTTAATGCTGCACCACTAGTCGTCTTTTGTAGGTTACCCAATAAAATATTTTGTGTAAAACAAATGTTTATATAATATACATTTTACTTTCTGCAATAGTTGAGAAAAGAACTAAGGTTAAGGTAAAATCATCTTTTATTTGTACCAATATCACACACACGTTCAGCTCTATATTCCCGAAAGGATAGAGATATTAAACGCCCACATCGTACCTTGATTATATTTGTACACGCCGCATACTATTACCACGACGCGGATTTTTGATCAGTATCAGCATGCAATAGATCACACTGCCTCGGAAACGGTAACTCATACATGAAGATAATTTGAAAACGAACAAAAGGGGTACAATTTATAGAGTGCGTGCCTTCGTGGCAGGCTTTATTTTCGCGTTCCCTTATAATAACTGAGCAACCACAAGGTTCTGGCACGATGAAGGGTAAGTATCAGTAAAGTATTTTGTCATTATAGAATGCTTATGATATTTATATATAGATTACACCGAAGAGTTTAAGATTTCAATCGGAACGTTGTCGATTAAAACTATTATGCTGCACAAATATTAAGTTTTAAACCTCCAAATTTTAGGGAGAACACATATCATCTAATTTACTGGCTTGTTTAATAAAAAAGCTTCTATTTTATAAATGTTCACTACAGATTTGGAAAAAATATTACAGGTAGTTATTAAATTGTATAACTCACCAACTGGTCCTACCAGGATGGTGATTTTTTGGGGTTTTTCAATTAAGGTTTAGATGGCCTCAAAGGCCCACAACAAATCATACTTGGCATTCATATTATTTAGTTTACATATTCACAAAACGCTTTCCTTCTACTTGTTCAAATAAACCACATCATTTGAATAATAAATAATTTATCGCAATAAAGACATCCATATTTCATTAGCTTGCCAGCTGACAAGTACTGTTTCCGCTTAATTTACATGTTATTGCCAAACGGTAGCAATAAATTATATTTAATATACTATCGTACGACAGTCGAATAAAGGCCTAGTATTCTATTGATACGCATAATTGTTGAACCGTAAGCACAAAATAACAGCCTAATGTTTAAATCTCTTATAATGTGACATTACGTTCACGGCCCTTATCACAGCTCAAAGCCACAGGACTGGATATCAAATTCACTCTATAGAAATAGAGAAGATGGCAAGGCAAATGTCTGTCTTTCTATCGCAAATGAAAGCCTACCTTTAAGTTGTATATTTACTTTTCTCAACATATTTTACATAAACATAATGACATAGTATTTATATCATATGCGTCATTAGTTTTAAACGGTTATTTGAATTTTAATTTCAATCGTGCAGTTCAATACCAGTATCAAAGTGCTTGCCGAAATATGAATATGTACCTACTATGTACCTTTAGGTGATTATGTCTTTAACACGTTTTTAATCCAATACTATTTGTAGGTATTGGAATGGAAGATAGTTTGTGGTTCATTACACCTCAACTATCCAATCGATCAGATAAAGACATAGGAACCTTTCACTCAGGAAAAGTTCCTACTGATTTTGAAGGACATGCAAAATCTAACAGTTATCTTTAAAACAAAATGAGTTACGTTAGTTACTTAACAATGGTTGTCTCACAGAACTGTTAACAACAATTGTTTGACTCTTCAAGTAACCTACAGCAAAATTTCCGCCCCTAGTTCAAAGATACCTAAGCGTAATGATCTAATAGTGACCCCCATTCTCTCCCAATTTTGCATACCTCCATCGCCTTATTACTGAAGTCGTGGAGGACCGACGTTATTATGGTTCAAGTGCGGTTCACGCAGGTCATCGTGGATTTTTCGCTTTAACGCCTCGACGCGTTCATGTCTCGGCGGAACGAGGTCCCTTTTAGTGAATAAATTATGTGTCACGTTGTAGAAATGAGACATAATTATGTGGTTTTAGGGTATGTATTTGTTTATTAAATGAATGGGTAAAAATGACTATATAGAATAGAACTGACAATATTTAGACCTCTACTACTATTAATAATTTAAATTAAATTACTGATTATAGTGTAAAAAGTTACTGTTCATCATGGATTTACTGATTAGATATTATATCTTACAAAGAGTTGTCTTATTCAGAATTAGACAGAGCCTACTATGGAATCCAGACTATTGATAAACATACGTGAATATTTCGAAATTATATACATACATTCATTTTACAGATAAATTAACAACTTGATACAGAACATATAATCGTTAACATGCCACAATTATTTGTTTGTCATGGGTGGGAATCGATCCCACAACCCCTGGCTAAGCAGTTGGGAACTCAGTTTTAACAAAAAGTACGTTATTAAAAAAAGCTAAAATGCTATATACATAAAGAGGTACACCGTTGATTCGATTTTTGAACGAAATATTTTAACTGCATATCTAGATTTTTAGAACCGCGGAACAGTTTTTATTCAAGCTTTCCTCCCCTACATGAAAATGTTATCTATTTTTTTCAGTATCGTTGAATTTGTTTCAGTTTTTTGAAGGTACAAAACTAATAAACGAGTTCTAGATAAATGAAACGCAGATATATTTTTTTAGTTTTTTAAATAACGTTTTCTATGAAATGAGTTAGTAAATATTGATATAAATATACAGCTAAATAATTTTAAGTATCGTATCTGTTATTATTTGAAAAGGGTGGTCTTTGTCTTACCTTTGGTAAAATATATTTAAAAAATATTATCTTTTTGTTTCAAACTGAGAAACTTTTTTTTTGTTGAGGGTAAGCGAGTATGCGGGTCACCTGATGGAAATCATTTCTTTAATCGTTATGCATAAGAACATGTACATACAACGAGAAACATACTTCAATACTACTAATACTACGTCGCACAATGAAATTTGTTGCGCTGTTTAGTACGTAATATAATATATTCTTTCCGGCATCAGCTGTGGAGTCGCGAGCCGCCAGGCAGTCACTTTGCCTAGCCTGCGCATCCTTTCTTTATATTGGAGACGTTTCGTCAATAACTCGTTTACTCAATAATCTATAATAACCATAACAGTTATTAAAAAGATAAATAACAAAATGTAAGTTCCTACTCTATTCTCTCACTTGTATGGCTCTCATAAAACTATAAGGTTGTGTAAGTATCAAGAGCGAGTGCGTACAATTTCTTCCAAATATTATACGTCATAAACAAAAAGCTCAGAACTTCTAACGATGTCTCTTGAACTGTTATTCTAACAAGCTTAGTTAGAAATTTCTGAACTAAGACCATCGTTATCCCTTCTTCCAACACACTGGACCCACTTAATCGCACGACCGCTCACTCAAGCATCGAGTGCACTACGTGGTTAAGACCGCAATCATTTATCGCTTCTCGTATTTATTGAGCAATGTAGATAGTTGATTTCGGTATGCACGGCGTCTGTCACTGATGGTGCTGATCGTCGAATAGAACCATTTGCGTCGTCAAACGTTATGCTATATGTTGTTAGTACAAATATTACACGTTTTGAGATTTTCATGTGCTGGCAATGTTTGTATGTGGTTTATTATTATTATTATGTGGTTTATTGTTGAATTTGAGCTTCAGTGATTGTTAAACATCATTTTGAAGAGTAAGGCGAAAAACATTTTGGTACTTTAAACTTACACTACGTAATATTATGTATAAATTACGTATGATCATTATCTTTTCATTTATCTACCGATACGCTATACATTAATTTTTAAGAGATAACATCGGGTGTTTTTTTTCTCTGAAATTACTATATATATATCAGAGAATACTATAGCTTTTTTTAATAATTTTCAAGATTTCTTTAGTTACAGAATGACAAAAAAAAACAAATTTAAAATACTGTTCAGTATTAGTTTCGATATTAATACCATACTATCAATATTAACATTAAGTATGTTGTTTTGGATACTATAATACACAGAGTGACACAGATTTGTAAGCATTGTTTCTCTCATATTGGTTTTAGTAAAAAACAACATACTTTTATCAGTATTATCGTTCGTGTTCCGTAGTCACGTTCATCACATATTACGCTTCTGTTGAAGGAGGGAAAAGCACGTACAAAATGAAGTATAAGAGGTAGGTGTCGGTGGTCGGTGGTTCATGAACAGCTAATGTCGACAAAGTAATGACAGGAATATCAATTGGAAGAAACCTGCTAACGTTTGCTTACGAATATGCAAACATGGTCTTACTCTGACTCTTTTCTTATTAAAAAATTGAGTTGATAAAAAGATGTTTGAGAAACTGTTTTAATTCTTTGTTTTATTCATTAAAGGAAGAGTGGAAAGCAAAAATATTTCAAATTTAGCAAATCTGCAAAATATTACGTTTTTACGACCAACGAGACACCTATAGTTACTTGAAAGTCTGATTTACCTAACTTGTAGCAATTATAATATGTATAATAACCTAATTTTACTTTTTTAAGGAAATTTAAAGTTCAGATCAAGATTCGAAGATCTTAACATCGTCAGATCTCCGTCATCTTGTGGCATCGTTCGAACTATATAAACGTGAGAAGTTTCAACGAAATCGATCCACAGATTCACTCAGAACTTCTTATATTTAAATTTAAACGAAAACCACTAAACCGTAATTCCAATTGAATAACTACAATGTTCGAAACTGAACTCTCCTGTAAAAAATATACATGCTCGTACATAACAATAAACGATGCACTTGAAAACCTCCACCTTGTTACGACTGAAACTTAAATGGAAATTGAGGAAATTGCTTTAGTAATGAGAGAGCCAATAAGCCACTTATTCATTCACTTTATGGTAGCTGAGTAACAAGGAATATGACTGTGAACAAACTCAAATAACACATCGCGTATATTGCTATTTAGTTGTAAATAAAAAGAGAAGGTAAAAGGGAAAATAATAAGGGAAATACAATTTTTATAGTCAAATACAGAAAAAGTTTATTTATTAAAATGAGTTATTGTTTTCTCAGTAAATGTGTAAATATTCTTTCTTCAAATAAGAACTGCAACCGGCAGACATTTTTCAAAGTAAACTTGTAATATAAAAAAGCCTATTATAATTTTTATCACAAAGGAAATCTTTTAATTAAAACAGGAATGTCTGTTTGACAAGACTCACTACTGACTTTGATACAACAATCGTTCAAAGTTTATTTTCAATTCCACCGAGTCTTTAGGTAATATTGTTGACACAGAACAATATATAAAGGTATGTATGACAATACAGAGTAGTGCGGTGTAAATGTCCCTCATAGTGGCTCCCGATGATGGAGGTGAACTCCCAACGGACGGCAGATGGACGCCCGCTACGACTCAGATTACATTTCCCGGCTTTTCCTTTGTCAGATATAACGTAAACAACGACACGTTACTAAATATTATAAATATCGATTTCACACATAAGGGCCGAGAGTAAAGATGCATTAGGTATATAAATGTAACTTTGTATGTTAATCAAAATAGTTTTTTTTTTAAATTTAGGTTCGAACTCCACACTTAAGTAATGTAAATTTTCCTCCTTTTGATTTTTTCTGTGCGGAACTCCCCTCGGATATCACCTATCAGACTCAAACGTACTAAAAACCGCACGCCGTCTCCAGGTAGCAATAGCCAGCGAACCAGGTATGTATACCTAGAAAAAAAAGCCCTGGTATGACGACCCCTCCTGTGTGGGAACACCGATGTTCTTTTCCTGTTCCTGAAGGGCTTGCGCGCTCCGCAGCGCGTCGCACCGCCATTGACCCCGGTCTGCTTCAGCTAGGTTGACAGATGGCCTGCGCTTATGGAAGACATGGCCTGAGTCGTCTGATGTATCTGTCTCGTTCCCGGGCCTGGTGGGCCATTTTAATATTTTTGCTCATAATCATCATCATCAATCATCAACAGCCTTTAACAGTCCACTGCTGGACATAGGCCTCTCCTTAGAAAGGAGGTTTTGGCCTACTACACCACGCTGGCCAGACGGGTTGGTATAGGGTTTGTGTCAAGTTTCCTTCTCTCTGCAGTGCTGTTGTCTTGCCTAGTTTGCTCCCTTAGTCGCCTCTTACGACACCCACGGGATGAATTGGAGTGGTGACACTCTGTATTCTTAATCCGTCACCACACGGACAGGACAGTTGCTCATAAAGCAGTCAGTAAATAAAGACACATTTTTATATAATGTCAACACGTTAAGATGGAGATAAAAACTTGAATTAATTAGTCTAGACTAGCAGCTCCAGTTAATTATTTACATTCTAAAGTAACGTCTAGTAAATTTTGTACGTTACGTTACGTCTTTATATTTTGGGTTTTCGTGATGTTATAGACAGAGAAAATGGTAGAGTTTTTCTTTTGTGTCTTTTTAATAAAAAAATGTCTGTTCAAGTAAAAAAGTAAATAGACAAAATTTCCTCCACATTGATGTAACTATCTCATTTTACTTAAAACATATTTCAGATTTATACTTTTTAATTTCAATATTTTTATTTTATAAAATTGCTTAAAAATGATTCTGCCTGTGCGTGTATTGTCTGTGACCTGCCCCTTGTGAGGAGAAATTGGACAAACTTCTCACGGCAACTTTTTTTTTCACACTGTACTCAAATATTACTTCGAATTCTATAGCTGCGGGGGAACGTGGTGTAGTTGGTATGTGGTTTAGCTATAATATACACGTCTCAATCTATTCACCGCGAGGACAGGAAGGAACACAAAGCGACCGGTGACATTGAATACTGATCAGCTTATTTACTTAGCAACCCTCCTTTAAACGACTTACAATTTACCAAACCGACCGCTGTTGATCAAATTGATCTTCGTAAAGGGTAAAGGGAAAATACATTTTCGTGCGTTTCCTTTTTTAAATCACTTCATAGACACTGTTTTTTTTAGCTGAGACTTTGGTATGTTCTTCTAACCCCTTGAATTATTTTCTACGTTATACGTACATAGATATCACGAAAAACATAACTGTACGGATATTTGTTAGGTATGAGATAATTGAAACGACTACTACCTTCAGATGTTTTTAAAGAGATGTTTTAGAACAAGGTAGTGTTGTATATGTACAAGTGTACAAGTGAGCGTTGTTCGCCAAGCGAGCTGTATGTGTGCGTGCCTGCACCTCCTTGCATTTCGCATGAATTGTATTATTTTATAAGTTAGTAATAAACGTGCCTCCGCGCTAAATTGTTGTTTGTTCTTCTATCCACTGGTCAAATACTTATGAGGCAGTCAATAACTTTTTGAGTCCTGGTAATCCCAACGTTTCAGCTCACCAAGCTCATTTTAGCTCTTCTTTAACCTTTTTGAAACAGTTATAGTCAGATACTAGTACTGGAGAAGTTATCAGCCTTATAATAAACATACAGATAAATAAAAAAAACAAGAAGAAATCGATTGGACAAACAGCAGAATAGGCCCTAATCTGATTTTTTTCTTGTTTTTATCTATTTTTAAGTTACATATTATCTATTACTCACCAGGTAACGTCACAAAGATGAGGTATAAATCATTTAATAAACTTAAATTTAACGCGACTGTTACTAGCATTGACACTTCGGCAACCAGTTACTTCTATGTGTGTAGAAAACACACGAAGATGTGTTTAGAATGAATGTTACAGTAGTGAGCAAAACGGAGCTCATAGTATCCTTGTCCCTCGACTTGGAGTAAGCTCAGCAGCTTGTTGCCAAAGTTATTAACCCCAAACTAGGATAACATCTTTATTATACTTTATGTGACTATTAAAACTTAGTCGTGCTCGTTGCCCAATCTTGCAATAGAAAACTTCTGTCAATTTTATTAAACTTATTAGAAACTCAGACAGATCTATGTAAGCGTAATTTATTATAGTCATTTATTTTTCTTTTCTTTTTTTAAACCACTAGGGCTTCCGGACTTCGCGAACATACAAATAACGAACTCAAAAAACATCCAGACTCGAAAGAAATATTTGTGGATCATACAAATTGCTATTCCATGCATGAATGGAACCCACAATACTCGGCGTTGCGGTGTGGCGAAGCGACCATTTTATCCATTGTCCCATCTGAGCAGTAATATTAACATATTCTTTTTTAATTTGTATTTAGTCTTTTAATTCCGAAATTATTCAATAACCTGTAAAAATTAGAGTGAATTAAGCTTTATTTGTAAAAATACACAATGTTGTTATTATCGTATAATATGCGTCCATTTAATTTCGCTCTGTGAAACCATTATAGGTTTATCATCAGCATGTGGATGGATTAAATACTGTTATAGCCGTTACAATACCCAGTCGTGGTATCTACTAAATTATAGTTATTTGCCGTTGACTATTGTTTACGCAGCACACAGTAAACCAACAACTAACTTTATTCAAATGCTCGTAAAATTAATTTACAGCTGTTATTTTATACAGTAGTCGAATGCCAGGCAGAAGAAGCTTATAATCCATAAGGGGCGTTGGAATTGTGTTGCGGGTTCGAACCCCTAATGTTACTAGACTGAATGACAAATGTAGCAAAAAGAAAATTGGAAGAGGGTGCTCCGTCTGGTTATAGGCAGTTATTTTTGACCGTAAATGTTAACAATACAATACTATCACACTCCGACAATCCTTCCAGTCAACTACAATACTATCAATGGGGCGGACAATGGTATTAGCTTACGTACTCGTTTACTGTCACGACGTGCTCCCTTATCTAGTCGACTAGTCAACTTAAAATGAAAATAGCTTATTCGTGAGAATACCACCACGGATGCTTACACGACATGTACACAGTTTGTGCTTAGGTGCACTTAGATTGTTGACTTTTTGGCGTATCTTCTGAAGGCGAGTTAGAAGTAGACACCATCTAACTTTAAAAAACAAACTATTTTGTAAAACTGACGGAAAAGATCTATTAATCATTTTTTTAGGAGTTAACTTTTTTAGGAGTTAACTCCAACGAAACATTTTAATCTAAAATGTAGGTAGCATCCCTTTCCCCGCCAGCAATCATTGCTGCCATGCTGGCGGGTGAAGAGGGCTGGGGCGCAGTGGTCTCTTTCTGTGAAGCTGTAATGCTCCAGAAAGAGACCGCTGAACGGGATCGGGAGAGAGCCGATCCCGAACGTAGAGGACGTCGGCACCGATATCAGCCGTCGACGGCGCCGCGGGCCGCCAGAGAGTGGGGACCTCTGGTGGAAGATTGATTTCTGCAGTAGGGGTGTCAATTCGGGGAGGACCTGAAATAACATGGTCCGGGTCCTCCCTAGAGTAGGACACCTAAGGCCGGCCGTCGGGGTGGTTTTTAGTGGAATCACCACACACTCCTGGCTCCTGAGTCCCCGAGAAGCAGGAGATCCGAAGGGATTTTCCACACCGTCAACTAAAACAAAAAAAAAAGGTAGAATCCCTTGCTTCAGTAATAACGTAGTATAATTGTATTCTCTGCATTTAGCAGCTGAGCTTCATTTTTTAATACTAGGCGATCCCTGCCTTTTCTTGTCTCCTAAATTATGTAGCACTTTTCTCGTGTTTGTCATATACATATAAATTTATTACCTCGTCAGTGGCTAAACACTGTAGCATTCAATCAGCCTATGACGTCACGGACTAAATGGGGCATTAGAGTGGCGACGCGTCGTTAATTTGCACCGTGTTAATGCCAGGCGATGCAGGGGTTGGAGACATGAGGAATAGGGGGTGAGGTTCAGCTTTACCGATAATGTACGTCTTCATAGTTACTCACTCACTCGGTAAAAAACAACAAAACAATTGCTTAACATCGGTTTTCTGTGAGGCCGGTGAACCTGGCCCATATGCGCCGTAGCATGGCTCTCCCACTTTATCCTTTGAAAATGTGAGTAATTCTGACTACAAGGTATATTCTTATACTTCATTTATTTTCTCCTTTTTTGTACCATTACAATATATTCATTCATTCCATGAAAGTTACTCCATTTTATAATCAATTACCCAAACAATTTAACGGTATATTATAGTCCTCAGCCAGGTTATCAGAAAATAAAGCATATGTTGTCTAATATGGCTAGTTGTGGTATTTAAGGTTGATCATTTCAATAACTGGTGCAATAGATGCCTTCCATGGTTGGTACGAAAACCATAGTGCAGTTACTGACAGTCAGTTGCTACTGCATAATTTTATAGTTGAAGTTCACTACAGAAGTAAATTACATGAGGGTAATAAAATTGGTATTTAATGTTCCTTGGAAGAACGTGTCCAGTTTAGATATACTCGTATAGAATGCAGTCATGCGTCCCAGATAACGTACTTCGTTAGACAATTTAAGAGCACAGCGAACATTTAGTATTAGGCCAGTATAACTAGCTCAGCTATTAATGAACACGTAATTACTTTCTAAATTGGGTCATAAAGAGTGACGCTTCCTCGCTGCCTTCCAACACCATTACGGGTAATAACTGCGCTTGAGGAACTTCCGATATAGAGCTCGTTCGTAGACCTGATTACTTTTAGTGTAGAACAATATAGAAAGGTTTTCCAAGTCATAAAGATGATTGAATGGCCCTGTAATGTCTAACTATCACATGGACCAAGGAAGTGAGTTTATTATTATAAATTCAATGGCTACACATTACATTAAAGTAACATAATATTTAGATATAGTAAATAGTTTACTGTAAGATGTCGTATTAATGTAATTAACAGCAATTCTTCTGGTCGAAGTTTAATGAATTGAGAACAGAATTCATAATAACATGTAACATACGATTATGCATTTCAAAACCTTTTAGTTGAATCCTTACACAGTCGTTACAAATAATTGTGTACGATAAGGATCCGGGATTGAAAATCAAATGATATTTTTTCTGAATCAACAAAGTGGAAGGGACAATATGAATCGCAATGTGAAAGAGTCCATGGTTCTAGTTCTGTTCTTTGTTTAGTCCTGTCAAATACTAAGTTTTCAGAATAGGAAACGTTTTTTGCTGCACTAAACTAGTTTCTTGTGATTTTTAGGTTAGTTTAGGGATTTTATGGACAATAGAATTAGCACCATTATTGAAGGGGTAATTTGAATTTATGGAAAAGACATTGTAGGATAGACCATATTATACAAACGAAAATATAAAAGGGGCTGTTTATATTGCAGTATGTAGAAATTATTAAGCTTACTGCGGTCATGTAAATGTGTAAGTATATATTGCATTACTTTGAGGATAAAGTAAAGAAAGAAAAGAAAATACCTCAACTAAAGAAAGTACCACAACTAATTGTACAATATGGGAAGGATGCAGGTAAAAAGTTGTTGTGGAGAAAATAACATGAAAAAGTTACGGGAAATGTATAAGGTGGTATCTTTAATGAGAGAACAACCTTGATACGGATAAACAATCGCTTGCAATTCATGAGTATATAAAAAATAATTTCAAATAACTTTTCTTGTACTTGACATTATCTATAGCAAAATTAATAAAATTTAACATCTCATCTTCTACTTCAAATAAAATTATTACGCAATTTGAGCCGAAAACAGAAAACTGTCGTATTCCGGGCGGTCCATTTGTCAATGGGGCAGTTAAAATCTGGGCCGAGATGCATGACGAATGGGCTGAGCATGCCTGAGCCCGCCAGCTACGAACTAATTAATGTGCCTCTAATCTTTAGGCAACGAGCCTAGAAATATGATGTCATCAATCACAGTTGTGACACGATCGTAGTGGTATTTTTGTTTCGTGACTTTAAGAGGATAATTGCGATATATCGATAAGATCAGTGGGTAACCGCGCGTTTGAAAGCGGTCTCCTTGTTAAACTTAGAGAGGACGGAGTAAGCGTGTCAATCTTAATTTAAGAACCTTGTAGCGGATGGGGAATACTGAGCGTGTTTACATTTAGCTTAATTGTAAAATAGGCTAGTTGACAAAATTTCAATAACTGCTTAATATTTTAGCTTATTAGGCATTTTATTGAAAAAAAAAGGTTTATTTATTTTTAATCGAGCGTTTACACTACGTTTACATTATAAATTTCGCGTTTTAAAAAACCAATTTCAATTTGGTTCCAAAACGCACAAGACTGTCATGGCGTCTTGAATGACGTCACGCCGTGCGAAACAAACCAAAGAGCGATCGTGTCTTCGTACGTTATAGCTAGTTTTTATCGTTTAAAAATGAATTTCTCATATTATAAGTACTCTATAGTGCCCCAGTGTGATAGCACGACTATAAAAACGCCAAACAAGTTATTTATATGTGTTCCAAACAATGGAGAAATACGGAAAAAGTGGCTAAAACTTGCAAGAAGAGATGATGCTCATACTTTATCAACAGGTTCAAGAATGTATTTTTGTGAAGATCATTTTGATGTAAGTATTTCACACAATACAATCTATTACTTAATTTGAGCAAACTAGATGTGTTTTGTAGAATCCCTATTTTCTAAATAATAAATACATGAGTTCAGGTTAAGTTGTTTCACTTTTAGGAGTGAACGTTTTATTTTAGTTTTCTAATTAATGTTACAAACATACTCTTTTTATTATTCTAGTTGCCAAATGATATGATTAATTATATGGAGTATCATATGAAGGGAACAGTATCACAAGTGCGCATGAAACCAGGTTGTATGCCAAGTAAATTTGGATGTCAAGAAGACAAAAGAAAACGAACATGCAGCAGTACAGAACGGCCATATATTCTAAAAAAACAAAGAAAGATGATAATAGAAGAGTGTCTGAATGAATCAAAAGAAAGTTGTACTCCAAGTTGTTCTCCAATCCAGATTCCATGGTTAATTCTTTCAAATTATAATTATCAAAAACTGTATCAACTTAATATTAATTGTTAAAAACCAAAATTTTATCAAGAACAGGTAGTGATACTCGAAACGTCAAAGACAAGATTGGAGTTTCGCACGGCGTGACGTAACGCTTTCTGATTGGTGTTCACTGTCACGTGACTAAAGGTTTCATTTTACGAAATTTATTTTTTAAAAATATTATTAATCTTTAACGCTTTTAATAATTAAAATTGTTTGTTATTTTCTCCATAATATAATTAATCATTATAAACCCCTATCCATTATATTTATTCTTAATGGACACAAGCCTATTGCAAGATGTTGTATACATACTTTCTTAAGTAGTTTAAAAACGTAAAAATTGTATAAGACTATGATTTTATAGACACAAATATAAGTAAATACAAAGTCACATTTGTCATTGTTATTGCCTCCGAAAACCACAGCTTTTGCAACTAAATAACTAAACTACAGAGAGATGAATAATCTTAAGGATTGTAGTTTAATGGTGAAATTTATTATACAATGCAGCATTTAACCCGGCTAAAGCGTAGGTTTAAGTTTATGCTAATAATATGAAAGCTATTATGCTGCAAAATTAGGTCTCACCTTGTGGGTACGACACCTATATATAATATAATATAATATCTTACACATTTCACACACGGCCGTCTGATCCCAAACTAGGCAGAGCCTGTACTATGGTCACCAGACTACTGATAAACATACATATATATTTTTAAAATTGATACGCATTATAGATAAATTACACCTTGTGCGACCTTCAAACTACTCTGTGTCTTACTTATGGTGGTAGATATAATTTTCTAGCACGATTACGTTTCGTTATGTTACATATGTATTAATATATGTGTATGATAAATGCTTTATTCTCATCAATCATGCAAATCTCATATTTACCATCAAAAGTTATGTCCCTTTTTACATAAAACTCATTAATCAAGGTAATGTAATAAAGAACCATTAAAAGTTCGATGACGGACAGTGCCGAGCTACGCCGAGTTGAATCGAAGTGAACTGAAAAGTTCCGAAGAAGCCAGATGTTGCACTGATGCAACTTAGGGTCTAACTTTATTTAGGAAATGAAAATTATTGTTCATTAACATAACAGATAGAAGATAGATATTAAGCATTGTTAAGAATCGAAACTTTTCATAAAAAATCTTCAAATGTAAAAATAAACGTGTTACACTCTGGGTATGATCTAAGGACTCTGACCTAATTCTTTAAACATGACTTGCCATAGAGATCGTCCTATTTTCACTAAGCCGTTACCTTAAGTGATTGTGCAAAAATTACTGAGGATTACTTGCAGTACCTTCATATTGTTCATCATCATTAACATCTTTCTGTCCTCTCATATTATTAGGGATCAGCGCAATGTGCGACGTTGCAAAAGGTTTTCGATGGTTTATTTTACTGCTAATTTTCAGACGGGACATAGGCCCGTATTTTAAAAGACGTCTCAAGTATCTGTTGAACTGTGATTACCTGCAATTAGTTTAAGGTTCAGATCAATACTTAAGCATCGATTATATTATACAAAGCGCTTTAGGTTTTACTCAGCTGTCATGTGAAGCACTGATTTGAACTTGCAGTCCGCTTTCTATTACGTTTTCGCATGATCAACATTATTATTCAGTCTCACGTAGACTATTGGCTAGTGTAGCAATGTGAACACATAAGAAAGTTAGTTGCTTGCCTAAAATTAAATATTAAAATAAAAATTACTAGCCTTAACGGAACGTTCTAATTATTAATCAACACTTGTCATGTTGAATTGTTAAACCATGTTTTATCAAAATTTATAATACTATAATAATATTATACTTTCGTTATAAACCAAAAGGTTGAAGTTGATTTTTATTAAAACAACTAATTAAATGTGAATTTAAGTGAATTGAATATGAATTAAGGTAATTTGAAATGAGTAATTATCCAGAAACAAATCATCGTAAAACACGTTTATTTCCGTTAAAATGTTTTAAAATAGATTTAAGTAGTAGTGGTCTGGTAGTCTGGTTGAGAACAGTTTCTGCTTGTTTTACGTAAACAAAGATCACATCTGTCAAAATCTATACTTGAGTGAAGATTTCGACATAAACGTATGTTCTGAAATAAGTCACCTCTCACTAGAGTTTGGATCGGTGAATCACTTTATTCTCTCTCTCCGTCTAGCCTTACCCCATTCTTCGCCAGGAGGCTCTGTCCCGGGTCATCTCAGATGTGACTTTTGCATTTTTCGTATATCTGTCTATAGTGTATCGCTAAAAAAAGCGAGAAAGACTCCGCATCCCATGGAGAGCTCCATGTGATGCGGGGTCTTTTTCGCTTTTTTTGGCTCCGGAAACACTTGTAGGGTCATGTGTTCGGGTGGGTGACGCATTTCATGTCCATACCATCCAATTCGACTCTCCATTAGATTTTCTTGTATTGGTTTTACCCGGAAGCTACCTACCCCCCGCCCAGCGCATCATCTTCATTTGCAGCGGCATGCAGTCTATCCTCTTGTATGTAATGAATCTCTTTATTTACGTTCTATAATAAATTCGCCACTTAATTATAGGTATTTTAAATTACATGTCATTGTTTCCTATGTCTCGTGTCTCGAAGCGTCTCTAAAGAAAATGGATAGAATGAGAAATAGCTGATAGCTGAGTATCTGAAATCATTTTCTATAGAATACGCTTCTAATGGGTGTCTCAGTAAGAGTGCACTTTTTTAATTTAGATATTTTTTTTCGTGCAAGTTTCAACTTTGAAATTTGACAGCTATCATCTATGTTTATTCCGATTATTAAAAATGGCGCTTTTCAAAAGAACAACGCGATATAATTGTGAAAACTTCGCATAATTTTCAGTCGAGAAAGTGCACATGATGTGTCAACCATTCGAAGAGTGGTCCAAAAATTTGAAGAAACTGGGTCCATTAAGGATATTAAGAATCCTTTGCGTCAACGTACCGGTAGGTCTCTTGAAAACATCGCTGCTCTAAACGATAGTGTTGCTGAAAACTCGAAAACATCAATACGCCATTGCTTTCAACAACTTCAAATTTCACCAAACCTACGCATCAAATTTTGACAAAAGACCCCCATGCGTACTAGATTCAGCTAACTCAGGGTCTTAATCCCGCAGACCTTGGAAAGCGCCGGCAATTCGTTCAATGGGTAATGGAGCAAAGTGAAGTCAATGCCAATTTTTCTAAAAAGGTCTACTTGAATACACTAAATTGACAAATTTGGGGCTCAGAAAATCTTTACGCAATCCATGAGAAACAAACACCCACAACGAGCACCTGTCTGGTGCAGATTTTGGTCAGGTGGCGTTATTGGGCCTTACTTTTTTGATGATGAAGCCGAAGTTGCAGTGACTGTGAAAGGCATTCGTTACAGGAATATGCTAAAGGAGTTCTTGTGGCTTCAACTGGACGGCATTTATCTGGACAATATGTGGTTTCAGCAGGAAGGCGCCACCGGCCACACCGCGCATGAAACAATTGACTTATTGCAGCAACGATTTCCAGAACACATTATCTTATGAAATTCTGATGTGAACTGGCCACCAAGATCGTGCGATTTGTTTCTTTGGGGTTTTGTGAAATCTCGGGTTTATACAAATAAACCAGAAACAATTCCTGAGCTCAAATCAGAGATTCAACGCGTCATAAGTGAGGTACAGCCACATCTCTGTATAAAAGTCATGGAAAATGACATGAAAAGAGTAATGCCCTGTTTTATTCATTTGCCGGATATTTTATTCCAAACTTAATCGGAACATGTATTCTTTACAATCCAATAAAAATATCACAACTCTTTCATAATATACGTGTTTTTGTGAACGTGTACTCTTACTGAGACATCCCTTACATGTCCCAGACAAATGAAAGTGAGTACACCACAATATAATGAGGCGATTGCTAAAAATCAATAAACTGAACTTATTGTACCGATACATTCATGTAAACAAATACACAATACAAAAAACGGTCCGCATGGGCGTTTGCGAATGGCGGCGTATCATCAGTACAAATTTGCGCGAGCAATTTACAAGCTTTGTGTGGTTCCTATTGTTGTGGCACCTGAAGAATACGTGTTTTTGTTATGACTCGTTGGGCGGCTAATAATAGACAATGTTTTGTTAGCTATTCATAACATTACACCAGCAAATATGGAAAATAAATTGTAAGAAAGATCTTGCATTCAGGGATATTTTGACCACATTATTTTGTAGTGACTATGACTGTACCAATTCAAACAATATATGTTTGGTTTGATGTATCATATGCACATCAATGATTTTATCCTTCTAACAACAGCTGTGGTACAAAACTATGACTAATTTCCATCAAGATATCGCTGTTTAATATCCCAATTACAAAAAAAAAAACGCCTACAGCTTCAATGGTTCCTTTACGAGTACATGCTTAACTTAAATAAACACCAAGCTTAAGAATGTGAAACGCTAATCACACGATAGGAATCAAGAGTTTACGAATTTAACGTCAGGAATTTTCGACGTTGCGATATCCAGAGCAATTGTTACAGCACAGCATTGTGACATTGGGCATCAAAACTTCGATTGAACATGCTGATGTATTGTAGAACATTGGTTTAAGGTATAAGATACTGAATAAATTACGTCTTGTAGAGGCAAATGAGCTTTGTAATATGGATGGATGATGAATATAATCTCCAGCTATTGGTAGAGGGCTCTGTATCCAACATTTAGCATCATAGTCTATTAAGTGTGTTGGGAAGCCTGGCTAGGTGAGTCAACCTAGTTCCTTCCAGAAGCAAATTAGAAATTTCCTCCGGGAGAATTTAAAGGCTTCTAAGAAAAATCTCGGATATAAAGTCATTGCCTACTCACTCCCTTACACTCCAGGATTACGTTTGAAATTGTTTCTTCCGCGTTAAGACATCTTCTTCATAGAGATCTGTCTGCCGCGTTTATGGTGAATATCTGCTGATTCATTGCCAATTACCACCTAAATTGATTTAGTTGATCATAAACAAAGGTTCAAGAAAGAAGTACCTAATAGTGAGTTTAAAATCTTTTTACATCGAACAAAGAAGTTAATTCAAAGGGTTGTATTTGTTATGCAAACCCTTAAATCTTCCTTAATACGGCTGATTATTTTTCTCTACTTTTTTAATTTAATGATAAATTTTCTTCGAAGTCCCTTACACTTTTGTTTCCACAAAGTGATGTGGCATATGGAAAAAAAACAACAGAATATTTATGTAAGCCGCACACGATAAGTGTTTGTATAACTAACATCACAATGACGTATTAATCCCTGACTGAAGAGTGTTAATCCCTGACAAAGGTCTAAAAACATTGTTTGTACAAACATGTTGGCTAGTAATGTAAACAGCAACGACAGATCTGTGTAACTAGAGCCCAGTTATAGCGGTCGCAAATTAATATTAATGCGTGTTCGGGCGTCACGGCGCTGGCGAGTGGGCCAGCGCAGGGTCAATCATTGACCTTTGTTAATTCTGCGGTAACGTGATACTGAAACTAACTGGCGTGTTGGGAGCGGTGTGACTCCTGGAAATGTTGTTCGTAATTATTTTTTAAATGTTTCGTAAGTGTAATGTTAATAAACAGTTTTCGATTGTGTTATACAACTCAGTACACGCTTGTTGACTTCTCCTGTCATGATTATTTTTAAGATTGTAAGCTGATATATTCAAAAAGCTGTTTCTTAGAGATTTATTATTCCTTATAAAGGTGTGTGAGAAGTTCAATGTGTTGAAATCTTTAAGTATTGTCAATGCAAAAAAAAACATATAAAAGTCATTACATATTTACATTAACTAGGTTTCCTTTTATATGGTGTAGAAGATCTAAAAGCAAGATCTCCCTAATAATAGAGAAAGAAGGTGAACTCTGATAACATCACTCTGTCGGTAAAAATTGTGAAAGTTTTTTATGATGCCGATAATGAAAGAAAATTATGAAAGAAAGAATATTAAGGCTAATGCTTCAAATTTTCTGATAAACATACATCTGCTAACATTTGAATAGTATTAGAGTTTATGTACGTAGCATCATAACTAACCTGAGCATCAACAACATATGAGTTTGCTTGTTAACGAAAACAAATGCAAGAATGAACAAAAGGTTTGAAAAATCATTATATCTTGATTTTTTTATGGTACAGGGGAATGACGAGCAGACGGTCACCTGATGGTGAGTGACTCCTGCAACTCACAAGAGTTGCCGCACTTTGAGTCCCCGACCCTGGAATTAGGTGGAGGCGGTGGGAGGGGGGTGTTGTTCTCCGGCAATTTCATTCTTTCGATGAAAGGCAAAGAAAGAATTATTTACCAGCTATTTTATATGGTAACATTCTGGTCGAGTCTGCCCATTTGTACCGAAGCATCGTTCTCCCACAGTTATTCAACAGCGAATAACGCGAAAAGGGAAAATAAAAAATTAAACATCCAATCGCTTTTAAAACAAAAATATAATATTTTCTTACTATCCCACTTAAGTTAAGCTTACAGTTAAAATAATATACTAAGTTTTTAAGGCATCAACCAATACAACTAAATAACAAAAAAAATACAGACGAATTGAGAACGTCCTCTTTTATGATTTGGAACTCGGTTTAAAATATACAACACCTTATTTGCCCTGACCTAATGCCACAAATCATTCTTATATTAAGATAAGCATGCAAAACTTATCATATCATCATAATATATAAAATACCTTTTAAAATTCTATTTTAAAAGTAGTTATCATCATCAATTTATAAGACAACAAGTTGACCAGCGTAACTTCGTCTGCATCTCTCTTTTCCTTTTTGCAACATTTTTTATTGTTGCTCGGCCCCATTAGGTCATAGCGTGATGTTATATCACCTTCAGCCTTCCTCGATAAATAGGCTATTAAACATAAAATAACTTTTCAATTCGAATCAGTAGTTACTGAGACTCAAATCATACAATCCCTTCAGCTTTTTAATTAGTAAAGATTATAATCGAGTACTATAAAAAGCGTCAATTTCTTGTCTATCCACATACAAGAAGTCAAGATTATTAAGACCTCTCTCCTCGTCCCAAGTACCAGATCATATATTTCGCTAAAATAACTGTTCATTTGCAGAGACCGGCTCTAATTTATAGCGACGCTTTTGTCTAGATTATTGCTACGTCTCAATCAGTGTCTGATTTGTGGCAAGGTTTTGTGCACACTGACCTGTATTTTCTGGACCAAATAAATAATAAGCCGTGTTTGTGTATTGACATATTACACATACAAAGACAAGAAAAAACGCCATAGTCCGTCTAGGTCTTCGTCCCACGTACAGTCTAGGTCCGATAGAGATTATCGAAATGATAGCCGTGTAAGCAATAAGGTTTGGATTTTATTAGCAAACTCCTCTATAGGTACACGCGCGTATATGTATTGCAATGGTTTTTTTATTTAGTATACTTAGAACAGATAAACTCCAATAATAAAAAGTAAGGAATACAAAAAAAAAACAAGAGCCACTAACAAAAAAAACAATCATGTTAATTATTATTCTTTATTTAAGCTAGCAGACGGGTCACCTGATGGTCAGCGAGGTCAGGTCAGGAGTCAGGAGCAAGAAGTCTTTCTTGAAGGTTTGGGTTAAAATAGAACAGATTCAGTCGACCTCAAGCTGAAACCTTTGCTAAGGAAGTTATAACTTCAGACACAAGTTCGTTTCGACTCTCGATGACGTTTTCCTGAGAAATATTGGGACGGCCGGTATAAAAGTTCGTGTTGATTAGGCATATTTCCTACAGAATTTCATACATGTAAATAAAATCGTCACCTATCCATCTGCATGCAAATTAACGGTCTGAATCTAGGAGATCATATTACAGAGCAGTAAGTGTTCCTGTTACAAGCGAATTTGCTCTGACCACGGTACGACAAAAGGCACTGCAAATCACTTATATTATTATTCTTATTGTAAAGTTAAATAACAAATTCATAAATTGGTTTAGTTTTTATATCAAGAAGCAAACGCTCAGCAATCATTTAAATCTTTATATATATATATATATATATATATATATAGCTCAGAAATACTTTAAGTTACGGGTATGCGGCTCTGGCCTACTCGAGCTATTGTTTACACTGCCCTATCTATCCATAAAGGTGATATTCCTTCCCTACCATAGTCTTTCCATCTTAATAACTCTTTCCTCTCGTATTAAACTTCTTATTTTCCAATCTAATTCTTAAAATGTCCGGTTGATAACAATATATTATATAAATGAGGCTAAAATTATAGTCGTCAAAATATGGATATGTAACACGATTCTGCTTACCTCTTTGGAGTTATAGGCTATGTATTTAATGTACAGTTTTAGTCATAAAATTGATTTAACTGTAATCTATTATGTTTTATTTGACAAACAGCAATACTTTTCTCTAACATTTATTAAAAAAAATGCAATCAACCAAGCAAATAGGCTTTGCGAGATTATTTACTTTCGATTCAAGTTATTTAAATATACACAATGTTTGCTTCATATTGGTTTGTTACATAAAAACAGCTCCAGATCTTTCGGTTGCCTGAAGTTTTTAGGCGCAAATATTTGAAAATGGAAATAATGAAAATACAGGCAGTTTTTTAGACATTTAAAAAAAAAAAAACAAAAAACGTCGCAGGATGTATGTGTGTCAAATCAATACTACAAATATAATTCTCAAACAAGCTGTTGTTCGCATCGACGGTGTTACTGGGCCACTCTATTCTATGAACTCTCCTGCCCTATTTTATATAGGCTTCCGCTTCCGTTCTGAATAAAATAACATACGTCTGCGGTTGCACGAACATGATTTAATTATAATAATATAGTAGAATTTTACACAACTTTGAAGTAAACTTAAGATTTGTTTTCGTGTTTAAAGGTTTCTGGTAAATGATTCTCCAAAACAGCTCCTGATATTTTTTATAATATCAATGGGAAGTGGGCATAAACTCCAAGTGTGTGTGTGTATTATCCGTGTTGTGACGGATTAAGAATACGGAATGTCACCACCCCTATTCATCCCGTGGGTGTCGTAAGAGCCGACTAAGGGAGCAAACTACGCAGGATAACAGCACTACAAAGAGAAGGAAAACTTGACACAAACCCTATATCAACCCGTCTGGCCAGCAAGCGGCCTAGGAGAGGACTATGTCCAGCAGTTGACTATTATAGGCTGTTGATGATGATGATAAACTCCAAGTTAAGGTAAATTCTACTTACGAGTAGTAATCTAGTAGTAATCGCTTATTATAAACTATATAGTTACTATGTACTACTAACTATAATAATATGCAATTTTTACTATTGGTGTAAAATTCAAATAATTAATAATACCTACTTGTTATTTGGCATTTATATTGTGAAACACTACACTTATCCTTATCCCTATTTAAAATGAATATTTTAATGAAAATAAAATGTCTAATGTTACTAGCAAATAATCATTTTTTAAATAAGTTTAACTGGCTTATAATTATAGCAATACTAATAAAGCATTAAAAGGCCCAGCAGCAAACGCGGTTGATATGCTGTCCTTTTTTGAAGAATTCCGTTGTCTGTCTCCGAAACTCATCATCAAAGCTATGTGAAATTTAAATGGGACCATTTAACCCCTTTCAAACAAAAAAAGAGTTTTGTAAATCCGTCTATATATGACGGAGTTATAAGATACATACGGAGACATAATATGTACCATAATGATATTACGAGTATTATCGAGTCCCTTATTCAAAACCGTGCTACATATGTTTGACCCTTTGTGAACATTTTTTCATATTTGTCTCGACCCACCTATAAGTGATAGCATTTAATTACTTTTTATAATCGAGATCGATAGTAATGATATCGACACTCTAGCTGCTGTCTTCCTTCGCTTTATCAATATTGTCGTTATTAGGCTGTGACATCCACGATTACTGCTCCAGTCGTTGTTCTTTTTAGTCACAATCTATGACACACAAACAACTTGAGAGAGTTATATTTAAAAATTCATGGCACCTCAAATAACTTAAACATAAAATTAATTAAACTTCTTGTTCTAAAAAGAAATACTGAAAATTGCACACTTTCAGATTTCCTTTTAATCTTTTTTACAAGATTATAGCGACTCGTGCATTGTACATAATCTCACCGCCCTGTACACAGCAGCGGCTGTGAACACGACGAAAAAAAAAATTCCCTGTTTTCTGCACCTTACGATACACGCTCAGTGGGCAAGTTTGTGGCACCGTGGGATGCGAATAATATAGAATTTTTCATTTTCATGTGTTAGGAACACTGACTGAATGAAAACTGTCTGGTGTACTGGAATGAAAACTTTCGTGAATAGTACATGTATTTATAAAGGTTCTGAGTGCAGCATCTGACACGAAAGGTCGTTTCGTCCCACGAAAAAGGTCGAAACTAGTCGAGCATGCGCGACATATACACGTTACTAAAACCGTTTACCCTTTAAAGTCCTATTTGAAGTACATCAACTTTTTTTTGTGTTTTATAAAAATGATTTATTTATCTTAAATTTATAAATACTTATTTTAGTTATTTATGAAGTTAAAGTTAAATTAGTCCACTTGAATTGGTTTGTTTTAACAATAAATAGATTCATTCCCTAAGGACTGACTGTAAATATTTTTTTTTAAGTGGAAGAGTTAACCTGAGGCTTTTAATTCTTAAGTTATTTGAGACTCTGTTAGGAATAAAATGTAAAATACATGTTTTTTGTTAAATATGAATACAATTAGCTGCATCGCTACACTGAGATTGCCCTCAACCTTAACACAAAGCGTCTGGCGCGCCGCCAGCGTTCGGTGCTACCGTGAATTATTCATAGCGTTCGGCCCGTTACATCTTCAATTAACCCGTTCACTGCCGGCCTCGGTCCTTGCGTCCATCCATCTATCAGCTCATTAAAAACCAACGCATGACCATGTTCCAATATCAAAAATGGAATGTATGCTATGAATTGGTTCCAGACGGATAAAAAATGTTGGGGTTACCTACACGTGATACACATACAAGGGTTATTTTTTAAACCAAGAGACGATTACTACATACTTTGAATTTATTAAATGCTGGGTATAACAGATGTAATGTAAAGGAACTGGGTAGCAGTGGTCATTCGCTATTGTAGTTTAAAGATATCAATGCCAGTCCAGTAAAGACGCGGACGTAATTTTTTTTTCAAGAAACTAATCAGGGCATTTCGACAACCATTACCATAACTTCGCAGAACTTTAACACACATTGCAGATAGAATTACCTTCGCTCTTTCTAACATTTTCCTTATAATAGTATGGAGGAACGTATGTCATGCCGCGGCCCAACGGTTTACGTTGGGTAGTTGTTAATCTGCGTAAAAAATATTTATATCGCGATACAGGATAAGCAGTTACTCCGTAGTTCGCTGTTTCTTCGTTAGATGGCGCAGTAGTATGTTTCTATGTTTCAATGTATGTGGAAGTCGCCACAATATAAGACCTACAATATTTTAAAGCTGGAATAATATTTTAATTTATTTTGCAAACAATGTCGATATTAAGAGGTAAGTCTACTTATCTAAAACCATTAGACAAAGCCGAGACTTCAACTTGACAATTATTAACAACCCGAGTACTGTTCTCTGTCAGGAATTTCCTTCCTAGGCAGGGATTTCCTTCCTAGGGTTCACCTGGTTCCCCGGCAACTGGTACCCGATACGGCGTGCGGTTTTTGGTCGGTTCGAGTCCGACATAACCACCGGTGGGTGGTATCCGAGGGGATTTCCGCACAGAAAAAATGTACTGTTCTTTGAATATTTACCGAGTGATGCTTCCTACAAAAAGCATGTCAATATTATAACAGATACTGTGATAGATGCAACATGGAGCCTAGATTCAGATGTCCATATCAAGTAGAGGTTCTTAGCTTCTAAAGCGTGTAGACACAGTTTATTCCAGAAGTACATTTAGGTGTTGAATACTAATACAATTCATCATCATCATCATCATCAACAATCTTTAATAGTCCACTGCTGGACATAGGCCTCTCCTTAGGAAGGAGGTTTTGGCCTACTATACCACGCTGGCCAGACGGGTTGGTATTGGGTTTGTTTCAAGTTTTCCTTCTCGCTGCAGTGCTGTTGTCCTGCGTATTTTGCTCCCTTAGTCGCCTCTTACGACACCCACGGGATGAATAGGGGCGGTGACACTCTGTATTCTTAATCCGTCACCACACGGACAATACAATTACCGTCTTATAAATAAAATTTATTTACCATATATAAAATGCAGATTTAATATTAATTTACACTCTCATCAATTTTTCACAATAATACCACGAAAAAAGCGCTAATCCTGGCTAATTTTCCCGCACCTTCAACAGTGGCTTTGATAAACGAGAGAGAATGTAGGCTATTTACAAGCAACACTTAGGTTGTAGACAAGATTGAATGGGGCTGGCTATTGAGAGCGTCGTAAATAGCGCACGGGTGACGCGGGCCCTGTTCATTAGCACGGACCTTTGTTCACCACCGGCCCTACAAAAACAAATAATAGTGACGCTAACTACCCTACACTCACAACCTCAATAAACAATCGACTCTGTCACCTTATAATAAGGTAGTTTTGTAATGTACAAAATAATTAGGCGGTTGAATACGGTTGGGCCAGCGTTGAATTTAAAACCAAGGACCAAGGACCAACCTGTTTTCATATATTCGCCATTGGAAGTGCGGATTGCTGTTAACGCTCTAACATGGTCCAAAATGTACGGTTTTTTGTTATTAGCGTTAGCATGTTTTTGTGTTTATATAAACTTCAATTTTTAAATAAAATCCTTATACAGAGCTCGTGAAAGAAATAACTTTGAAAAGTTTAACAACCTAGGCTTTGAATTCTAAATCGAGAGCAATGCCACAAAACTGGTAGCTTAGTTGAATGGGTTAGCGATACACGTAATGTGTGCTACACCTTAGTAAACCTTTCTATCCAAATACAGAATTCGACATTCATTTACATATTATTTAAGCAGTTAATACGTAGAATTCTATCAGTTGCTTCAAAGTAGAACCAACCCATGAATCTGATCCAGTTTAACATGTTTTCTCCTTTTTTAACAAATTGTTTTGTTTTTTAATAAGCTACAAATACCTCAAATGATGAATACAATAATTATACTTAGTTAGTTTATATTAGTTTATGTGAGATATTAGTGTATATGTGTGCGCGTGTATGTCGGTTAAAGTAGCATATGTCCTTTCTCAAGAATCAAAGTATCTCCATGTCAAAATTTCATTTAAGTCGGTTAAGTGGTTTAGCCGTTACAGTGTAACAAATAGACAGACTTACTTTCGCATTTATAATATTAGGAGGGATTTTTACAAAACAAAACTTATTTCAAAGGAAATAAATGTATAAAACCCTCTATAACTTTTTTTCCATTTTAGAGAATACATAGGATTTTAATAATTTTGTTTTCCACTGATATTGTTAATAATTCTGGTATTACTCTAAATGCAATTTTTAATTTAAAGGTTTTTTATGTACTTTTTTTTAGTTTGTTATTTGTTAAAAGGCACGGAAGGAAGTAAGAGGAAGTCTACTATAAATACTAAGATATTTGATTTGGCCAATGATGCTAGAGGTGGCCGTTAGATGATTTGTGAGATCTCAGATGTTTCATCTTTTATGTATTGCTCGTTTAGAAAAATATCAGTGGCTCCCATGCAGGCATACGTTATAATGAAATCGTAATAACCTGTGTTCTTAGGTCTACCTTTTTTTCTTTAAATTTCAATGAGATGAAACGGTACCAAATGAGAACAAACTCTAATAAAAAACAAAATTAGTTCCTGGCTGATTGGATTAAAAATAAAAAACAGGAAGAAAATACAAACAAGTTGAGAACCTCCTTTCTAAAATTGGAAGTTGGTTTAAATTATATAGTATTTTGTGTAAAATAGCTACATTCCATAATCAAAATACTACTTGGTCGTTATCCACCCTTGAACATGACCTCACGTAATGTCCGAGATCAAATTAGATGTGCCTGAATTGATAAAAGTCTTTTCTTTGCTCAATTTAATTTAATGAATTCATCTGCCTCTTTGTGCCTACCACGGAAAAATATTCTTACTTACATTTCTACTTCATGTCCTTATCTAGATGGTCATGTTACTATCTCGTGAGTTATCCCATTTTGTAAGGAGGATACACTTCTCTTGTGTTAGTCTATATGGATTGAATTCCTCATGTTAAAAATCCTTGGATTATTTTTTGATTATAAAAATGATATTTTAAAATAATATAATAATATTTTCACACATCTTACCCACGGCCGTCTGATCCCAAACTAGGTAGAGCCTGTGCTATGGTAACCAGACTGCTGATAAACATACTTATATATTTCTAAATACATACCTATTATAGGTAAATTACACCCAGACAAAACAAATGACCATACTCATCACACAATTATTTGTCCTGGGTGGGAATCGAATCCACAGCTGTTAGGGTTACTAACCACTAGACCAACCGGCCAGTCAGAACCTTTGACACTTTCTTTACTGTAGGAAATAGATTTAAAATTGGAATACTTCTTGCACAAAACAAATTAATCACATTTTGTACTTGTTATGAAACCCGCCTTTTATTTCATTCTTAAGTTGTCTTGAATAAATAAATACTAGTTACGTCATGTATATACTTCTTCTCATTTTTTAGATTAACTATAATTTTAATAGCTACTACATGAATTATTCAACGCACAGCAAAATCACTTTGCAATTTTATTGAAATACAAGGTTACCTGGAAGAAATTGCTTCTATTAATAAGACCGCCCGTTGTACTTACATATAAACTTTATATTCACAATGTAACAATATTCATTTTTGTTTACAAAGTTTATTCTGGGTTGAATTATTACGTTGAAAAATAATGTATGTAATTATACAAATTGAATGTTGCGTAGTTATTGGTAAGCTTGTGCAAACAAAACAAAAGTATTTCGTTATCTATTGCCTTTGTTTAAAACCAACGCTGGTATCGTCGCACTGCGAACATTCATTACTTAAGCACAAGGCTTCGACCACGCAGTAAAAACGAAAACTCAATTGTTAAAAGATAAGTAAACCAACTAAAGCTGGTGTTGCCAACTGGAATGTGAATTTATTCACATTATAACCGAGGTATTATAACCGAGTACCAATAATATTTTCAGTCTGGATTAAATTGTGTTCTTAATGTTATTACAAATTTCGTTCACAGTTGTTTTCTTTAGACATTTTCAATATAGTTTATAAAGTTATTTTAGTAGTGAAACGCAAGGAATTACAACTTAAAGAGAAAAAGGTTTTTAATTAATAAAAATTTTGTGTCTGTTTTAAATATATTTTCGTTACTTGTTAATCGATTTTAATCATCCCTTTTTTATTTGAAACAATTTAATCATTTAATAAAACAAAGCTGCCTTCAAAAAATACACAAGAACTACAAACCAAAAAATAATTGGTACTTCATACGATTTCCTACCCAAACCTATAAATCAAATTTATATTACAATTCCAGTACAAAAATCAACTAAACTAAACACTCACTTAAGTATAAATAGTGATCTTAATTACTATACCTACGATACACGATTTAATATCCAATTATAATTTATAATTATCTATTTCCACATTTACGATGTATTTTTTGTCTAAACCCGTTATCTATTAATTTAAATAAAATATTATATGTGATAGACACCTACTGATGTGTTTGAAGTCGGTGTCAACTCCAAAAATAACAAAAACAATACCTACCTAGTAATTCATACACAATTACATTAATAACAAAATGTAATTCTAATGAAATACTTTAATTAAGGTACGATCGCATCACCAACACTAAAACGCATCAAAAATGTAATTTAATTCGAGACGACCGTCAACGACAACGAGAGGACAAATGAGCAGCCGGGTCACCTGATGGAAAGTGTATACATAATTCAAGCTGTATTCCAAGCAACTAGACAACTAGAGGCTATGGTATCGCTAAGCGGCTTATGTTACCTCTTATTTTATGCTGGGCTGTAACTATGCATAAACTACGGGATACAACCCGTGATAGAGCTGTCATAGACTTAATAGAAGATAGAAGGAAGGCAGAGAGATAGAAGAAATACCTCTATCTGATTTAGAACCCTCTAAACTGTTCAGTAAACCATATGATGAACGGGCATTAGCAGATGTGCACCTATTGAAAAATCTTATTTCTGACGAAAGGTGAGAGAACCTCCTTCATTTTGAAGTCGGTTTAAAATAATTTTTAATTTTTAATTTTTTGTGGCAAGTAGATGTATTTTGTTTACTCGTATATATAAAATGGATGGGAACGCACTGCTCCAATGAGACAGAAAGGTTTCGTAAGTAAACAAAAATATAATCAATTTTTAGACTTTAATAAATTTTTCTAAAACTGCTAGACCGATTTTAGTTATGGAATTTTAATGGAACTACCTGGGCAGTAGACCGTTGGTATTAGTTGTGGGCTTCGGTTTCCGCATTTAGACTCAAGAGTGAAAACCGTTTAAACAGTAGACCGTTTAAAACAAAACAAAAATTCCAAATCGGTTCAGGCGTCTTCGAGTAATCAGTGAACATACATAACAAAAAAAAATCGGATAAATTGAATACCTCCTCCTTTTTTGAAGTCGTTTATAAATTATCTAACTGTTGAATAGAGAAAGTGAAAGTGCTTGAAATCGACACTCGAAAAGCGACAATGCACTTGTGTCTTTTAGGTAGCCGGTGCACGGTTGTCGACAGTTACCTGCGAATAGGCGACCTGTCTCCTCGTTTCCCGCCGATTCCATAAAAAAAAAAAACAACCATAGCCGAAACATTAGCATCTACATTAGCAGCCACTGTTAATAACTACTAGATCAACTGACCACTCATTACATTTTCCTAAATCAATTTTATGAGAGTAGTAGAAGGTTCAATTTCCATTTGACCTTCAAGAAATTGCACTTTAAACTTATATCCTTGAAAGACAATATCTTAGCCGCGTTCACGACGTCACGTGGAAACAAAATGCACTTCAGAGACTAAGCCGAGCGAGGGAGCTCGGCTGTGGAGCCTCGTCGCCACGTCGAGCCGTACAGTGCCATTATCGTGAAGCGTTCGAGCAAAATTTACCATGTCTATTTTAAAGCCTTTATAAATGTTTTTCCATCCTATGCGTAATAGTATTCGAATTTATTTTCACTATAAATACAATTTTTCTTTCCTTTCCTCTCGTTTTCCTGCAATCTATGATAGTAATTTCTTGGAGGAACTTTCGTATTTGGTTTGACCAATGAGCGCACTTGATGCTAAAGATGTTAGATGTTACGAATTATCATTCTCCCCCCCCCCCCCCCTCCAAATTTATCCCGTGGGTGTCGTAAGAGCTGACTGAGGGAGCAAACTACGTTCCCGGCTGGAGGCCCCACGTGCTGGCTTTGCCATCGTGGATTATTCTGCGAAGACATCATCTAGCGGAAGGAGGCGTTCGTCGTCGGCGAACCGGGCGGCGAAGGCGCGCTTACCATCGCCTCATGCCCCCTTTAGTGTGGCCGCGGGTGGACGGGACGGGCTTTCCCCTCCATCTGCCATAACGGCCAGCAGCAAGGAGGCGACGTCCGCGTGTGTCGGATGTCGCCTAAATGGAGAATGTACCCGAAGTTGGTGCCCGCGACATTGCGGGCAGGCGGTCTTAATAATAGCGGTTCCCGAACCTCTCTCTCTAGGCGCAAGCGTGCTATAGTAGGATAAAACCTCCCTTCAGAGGAGAGGCCTATGTCCAGCAGTGAACTATTAAGGGCTGTATATGATCATGATGACGAATATTATTTTTAAATTCTTATTATGTACGTGAACAAACTGAAATTTCACATACTATTGTACTAGTGAAATAAATAAAAGGAACCGTAAAATAGTGAAGTTATTTACTCCATTTTATGTGAAACACTAAAAATCTTGAATCAAGACTTTATTTGAAATAAAACAAGTTTCAGTTAAAGTTAAAGCGACCAAAAACACTTCCACTTTGCTCAATTACCGTTTATTCTAGAATCTTTAACATTAAATATGTTTGGTGTATTCAGATTCAAGACTTCTACAAAACGGTTCTCCTCTCAGAGCGAGGTTTTCTTGCGAATCTCTGTTAAGAACTAAGGCGCATACTTGAGTGGAAATGCCAATTGGCTTTAAGTTTTACCACTATTTGCGAGTAATTTCTTCAGAGAGCGCTTACTGTATAACTTTATACAAGAAAGGTCTTCAAAAATTAGTTCCAGAAATGTTTTGTCTCGGTCTACTTAGAAGTAGGTGAGGATAAATCCTTTGTCCGTTTTCCTTGGTCTATTGTCAGTCGGGGTCATAAAGAAGGTGCTTATTTGCCAATTTGATTGCTCTTGTAGCCGATAATATAATAACTTCTGTCAATCGAACAATTTTATTGTGATCGAAGTAAGTTAGATGTTTTTATTGTTGTGGAGTGGCTCCGTGGCGTCAATTTAACTTTTGTTATTGAAGCACCACTCCTGTTCATTGGAAAGCGTCAATCACTTTTGAAAGAAGTGCTTTTACTTGAAATTTCAATTTAAAGGTGGCAATGTTTATTTTATTACAAAGAACTTTAATTGAAATATCTTTAAGTCTAAATTAAAAATGTCATTAAATATCGGCAGTTAAAAGTATTTAGTATAAATGCAATAGATTTTTTGAAGGATTAATTATAAAGGAAGAAATTTATGGCATTATAATTTACCTTATCCTACGTAAGACAATTTTGTCAGGAGTTCTTCGAAAAGAAAATTTTAAAGATTTATTTATTTTCCTTAAAGGATGGGACGATCATGTGTTTGTTAAATTTTATCGAAACCAAACGGTAGTATTCGAACTATTTTACAATTAACTTGCGTATAAGGATAGTAATTTAATAGAAGTTTGAAATCTTTAACACATATAATGTATGTGAGTATCTAACCTAATTAAGAATAACGTTATAATAAAAATATATTGATACTAGTACAACTAAAAAAACGAAGAATAGCATATCCAAGTGTATTAAACGACCTTAAGAATAAAATGTAACATAAACGAGTGAAATTATGTGCCGTAATGCAAAACTCGAATACGAGCAAAAACGGGCAACTTTATAAAACTTTGTGAGAGACCTATTTATTTATTTGACAACGTGTCAAAATATAAATTAGCTTTCACAACTCTGCTCTGGTTTGTCAGCTGATAGCATTGTGCCATTTCAGTACTTCATCATCTGGCTTTTTACTACTTATATTACACGACAGAATAAAGTTTTATTTATAAAAATTTCTGTGACATAAATGTAAGTCCCTCTTAAAGTAGATACCGTCGAGTAAATAGATTGTGTCGTGACGTGACGAAGCGTATTACATGATATCAACAAATAACCATATCAACGTACAATCTCGCCCACGCAAAATATTACGTATTTAGAATTTAGGAAAGAAGAGGGTGTAACGGTGGATGAGCTCATTACTCATTCAGCGCGAGAGCCGTGACAATGGTCACGTGCGTGTCACGCGGCAAAAGGGGCTAAATGTGATTTAACATGTCCACGTGTTGTGTTTTGAATGAGGTGATTCTGACCTGACGGATCATGTTTAACGAGTCACACAAACCTCAAGTATTGTTGTAAGTTAACACGATACTGTAATTTTTAAGTATATACGAGTACAAATTCGTGAAAATCATTACAGCGACATCGTAGCATTAAAGAAAGTTTCTGTAGACCCAACAGTCCGTGACCAGTATTGGCCCATACTGTTGGTAATTTTTAAGCTGCACGGTGAATCTTACAAAATACTAAATCAGACTGCCATTGTGCGCCAATACGCTGGTGATATTCTCCATTCTAAAGTTGAACTAAAACTTAGACAATAATTTATTTTAGAAAATTACAGTTACAAAAACCTTATGTCTCATAAAGTATCTGAAAACTGGGTCTGGTAATAATTATCCTCTTGAGTGAAAAGTTAAACGCGGAAGAGTCATGCTTCATACATATGGGCTCGACCTGAAGGCCAACTCCCGTAATAAAAGTTCGGTTTCGATTCAGTTCCGATCAACTTTCTATCTCACAACTGTCATAAAAAGTATTTTCGTAGTAAAGTATTAAACATCGAACGTTGACTGTAATGTGCCTATATCGTATTGTAACCGAAAATTGTATCGGCAATCTGTTAGACTTAGTAATACTTTACTATTTAACTACGAAAATACCTTTCATGACAGTTATGAGATCGAAATTTGATCGGAACTGAATTGTGACCGAATTTTTATTACGAGAGTTGGCCTCCTGATTGATACCAAGGACTCACTGAAAACTGAAAACTCAGCAATCCTTTCGTTTCGAACTAATAGAGACGAATTTTATAATGTTTATGTATTTTAAAGAACATGCTTTAGAGTAATTTTACCGACAGAACTATAGGATTGTCATATCGTTTGTTACACATGCTTTATATGGTTACATAAGCCACAACTTAAACTCCCGAAGCTTTCTAACCTGGATTTATGTTTAACCTTCTTTTTGTAAAAAAAAATAGGTCGCTATGATATTAATGGCTTTTGTTCTACTAAAATAAACGAAAATAAACAATACTATTATACTTTGACCACAACACCAATCCTTTATTTAGATTAATTTACTGATAACGGATTTATTAATAAAATAGAAGCAGTACTCGAAATTTAAAGTACAATATTTTAGTTAACGCGTTGTTGCACGTAAACATACTAAATCATGAAATTTTGGGTCTGGTTTATATTGGGTCAATTGCCATCATTTTAAAACTAACTAGACTTGGTTTTAACAAACTTTTCATATCGTGTAATAAAGCTGCGCGAATATAAATAAGTTAGTTATCTACTTATTTTTTATAAGTGTTTTTTCTTCTACTACAATTACATTTCTAGGAAATATTTCTGATTCACCACATTTACTTTAATGGTATGTACTAGAATGACTGCACAGATGGCGTAGTGGTTTAAGCAGTCGCCACGCCGCTTCCTACTACGCCTTGTGGGTTCAAACCCCATATGGGACGGAAGTTTGTGTGACCCACAAATTGTTGTTCTGAGTCTGTGTTTTCTTTGTGTCCGTTTCATGTATGTTTGTGGGGTCCCCCGCGACACAGGATATATTCCTAATGCGGGCGTAGTATTTAAAAAAAAAGAATAGATGTAGGTACGTCGTACGTAATTTGTTGGCAGAATATATTAGTTTGTCATAACATGTAAAATAACCTTTAAAGGCTTATGAGACGATGGTCGTTTTAAATGATGTAAACATTTATTGATGAAACAATTGTTTTATAATATTATTTGGCGGGTCTTTTGTTATTTTTGTTTTTGTTAACAATGTTTAAGTGTTTTTGAAGGTCACTAAATATCCATTTTTGTAGTTTACATTTTGAATATCTATAAACAGTGTTACAATTTCGTTAATTTTTCCTAAAGTAATACATTTATTTTTATCAATTAATGTTGTGTTTTATTGTTTAAATTATTTTCCCAACAAGGAATACTCCCAATTATTCTCAAACGTAGATCGTTGTCTGCCCACGAAGGAATCAGGAACCGATTCTCAAAATAATACTTTTTAAAGATGCATCGCATGGCTTTAAGTTAGACATCTGCAAAGCAAATATTTGGGTTCGATAGACTTTTCACAATAAGAATAACCGGATATTAAGCTACTTTATAGCAGGTATAGATAGATAGAAAACTACACACTACTTTACAATGGTACATTACTTACTTTAATATGGTACATAAAAATATCAGACATGTAATGTACAAAGCGCGGCCTTATTGCTAAGAGGAATCTCTTCCGGACAACCTTAGGTATGTTTGTCTGTTATCTGTGATTATGGTCCAATGAGTTGACAGGTTAGTTACTAATGAACATAAAAGAGGTAAAATTTAATAAATATTTACACATAAAACACATATACAATATACATACATAATACACATATACATACGATGTACATACATTAACATATATTTATATATACATAACTAATTAAGTATATCACATAAAAGTAAAAGAGAAAGAAAAGGAACATTCTTATCATGCCTTAACGCGTAATTGACTTAATCAAGATACATAAAATTCTTGAACCATTTTCTTAAAGCTGTTTATGGTCTGTGCTCGCCTGATGTTTGTCGGCAATGCATTCCACAAACCTACAGCTTCAACAGTAAAAGAATGGTCATAAAATTTTGTGGAATGCAGATGCATCTCCAGTATATCTGTCATTTGAATACTTCAGTGTTCTTTGCTCGGCGAGGCTTCATTGAATCGAATCGTATTAGCTGATTGGAGGGGGCAAAGTCAATTGAACATCGATAATTCGTGAATAATCGGTTTTAAGTGTCTGAATTTAGGGCAGGTATTTTTTTATAGTATTCAATTCATGCTGGTTTCATCATAAATACTATACGTGTGGAGATGTATTGACTAAATGGAGTGTCACCCGTGGGTGTCCTAAGGGCCGACTAAGGGGGCAAACTACACAGGACAACAGCACTGAAACAGCAATGAAGGGTAGCATTTTGTCAATTATTGCATTACATCTGTGGCCTAGACTACTTTGAAGAGAATAGTCAATAGACTGGGTAAAATAACTTCATTTTGTAATTATATTTGTAGGATAGAAAGTTCTAGCTTGTTGACAACTAGTCACAAAATTAACCACAAGAAGCATTACTGTGTGTCTATTTCCAGAACGTTATACGCGTGTTCTACGACACATGTTTCTTTTTTTTCGTATTTCTTGTAAAACAAAACACGATAATATACAATATATGTTTCTGTTTCAAAACAGATGCTGTCCCAACAGATTTTTTTCCACATTCACGACATTATTATCTTGATTAAGTTAGTATTTACGAAGGCTTTGCACGTATTCTATCCTAGATATTGTCGATGAGTCTCCCTTATCCGAGGCCACATATCCTTATGAAAGTAAATGTAAGTAATATGGCATCTGCCGATCTTGAAGTGGAACATGTCTGTATCTCTGATTTAAAGATAGGTTAGGTTTGGAACTTCAAAGATTTTATTGAGATGAAGGATTCTGTTTGGGATGTTAGATCAGTAAAAGTGACAAGAAGATCATTTGGAAAGGCTTTACGGATGGTCCCGGCTTAACTTTATTTAGGAAATGTGTCAACATGCAATATTATTAAACTTATATTTTTAAGACACGAGGGCAAGTAAGGAGATAAGACTGATTTAAATTCTTATTTGTATTGAGTATGATTCTAAAATATCTCAAATAAATAGAAGGCTTCATACAAGGAGTATTACAATATATTTGGCATTTTTAATGGTATAAAGAGCAAACAGGCAGACGTATCATCAGATCGGGAGTGAGTACCATCCCACATGGACATTTGTAACTCAAGAGACACTTAACCTCTAGAATTAGCCACAAACGCCCTCCCGGCCTCTTGTTATCATACTTTTAAATGTTTAATACCATTTCCTGAAGGCGTGGCTTTATTCCAGCCTGAGGCGATTCATAGGTTCCCCTAACAGTAGAAAAATATTGAAAATTCTACTTGCATATCACGTTCAGCTATTCAAAGCCACCTATGCAAAGCTATATTTGTTTCTGTAGATTTCCTGGTTTAGAGACCGTGAAGTTAATAATAATAATATTTTCAAACATCTCACACACAGCAGGAACAGACGTTCCCAAACTAGGCAGAGGCTGTACTATGGTAACGAGACAGCTGATAAACATACATATAAATATTTCTAAATACATGCATGATATAGATAAAGTACACCTAAACACAGAACAAACCATCGTGCTCATCAAACAATTGTTTGTCCTGAAGGGGAATTGTATCCACGACCTCTAATTAGAATATAGAATTCACCTTTCACATCATATCACATCAACAGCCTTTAATAGTCCACTGCTGGACATACGCCTCTCCTTAGAAAGGAGGTTTTGGCCTACTATACCACGCTGGCCAGAATTTACCTTTGCATTAAAAAAATTCTGTATCGCGTAACTTTAGGGCTATGCCGCCATAATTGTCGCTTTAAGGATCATTCACAAAAAAAAACAAGTTTATTTGCGGTCACCCCTCTCGGGAAAAATATAAAATACCTACAAAGTTACCGTCTTTATCGTGATAATGCAGAAATTAACGGTCATTGCGTTTTATGGAGGGAAGGTCGTACACAGGGCAACAAAGAAACTTACGTGGAAATTATTATTTGACTGAATTCTTTGTTCTGAATATTAATACTAACTTTGGGATATGTTTGGGTTATGTTTAAATTTTCAGAGGGCCAAGAATAAATATTAAAAAAAAGCATTTCGATTTTGTATTGTACGAGTATTATGGCAAGTTTGCTTTTCCAAACTTGAAATAATACAAATATTTCGAGCGCACGAAAGAACAATGGCAGAAACATATTTACCTAAAACTGAAGCGTTTAAAAAATTAACTAACAGTAAACTTACTAAATATTTTTTCTATGATATATCATTATACCGCCATGTGTTGTATAAGTCTAATAAGAGATAGGATATTTTTAAAGATTTTATTTACCTAAGTACGTAATGTCAGAATCGCCATCACGAACTGACTAGGGATGCGTGATGACATTATTATATTATGGAACGTTTTATCGATAAGCGATTGTTATAACTTTGGCTTAAATATCTATCGAAGGTTCACCTATTATGATTATGAATTTGCTTCTGCCCACGGGTTTACTCATACGCTACCGTAACTAGTACTGTAGTGACTAAATCAACCTAATTAGAAATAATTTAGAACATTTTTGACTCTTTTTAAAAGATTTTTACTACACCAAAATAAATAGAATATAGTTACGTTATTTTCCTACAGAAAAGTACTAAAACAATATACTGCTTAGTGTCGATACGTCGTCGTCGCACTTACTATAACCCGGCAATCTCGTGCGCGACCGTCCCGCGGGGTGACAGACAGTGGCGGGGGCGAGGTAGCGCGTCATTCTAGCACACGGCTACACACGATCCCCTTCCCCGCTACACCACCCGCTACCCGCTGACATCGTGAGTACCTCGTCCCCGCCACCGTCTGTCACCCCGCAGGACGGTCGCGCACGACTTTGACGGACTATAGTCTTGTCGTTTGACACTTACACGCATGACTTACATACCATTTTTCATAAGGCAATTGTAGTTTATTTGGTTGTTTTACTTTTGTTTAGTATTAAACTCTCATATATGTTTATTTTAATTTTAAATAGTGTTACTCCATTATGCATTAATCTCAATATAATGGATGCATGCTTTAGATTTTAGTAAATAATGTCACAACTACTGACTGTTGAATAACTAAATAATTAAATAAATGCTCCCGCCTTGTGTAAATGTGTAGTACAATAGTACAATAGTGAAGTACATTTATTCAAATGATTATTAATAATTTATGTATTTATGGCTAGTATTACACCTGCTATGTAAGCGAAGATTTTTTTCTATTGTTTACCAATACATGCCAAACAAATACCCTTCCTTCCTTCACCCATTTAGAGAGTCGGCTAACACTTTCTACAGCAAAATAGGGTTGCTTATGAGTAATAATAATGATGAATAATATTTTCGAATATATGACACACAACGCCATCTAGTTTCAAACAAAACATTGACAATATTTTAGTACTTAACCTCGAAACATTCAAAATCCAATATCTTTTTTCCTAGACTTCTTTCGCTAGTAATTTTTTTATGAGAATGTTTACATCATTTTTCATATTTAAACGCTGTGATTTCACTTCAAATAAAATTATGTATGGGGACCTGCCATTGTCCTTTTCAAAGCGCACGAATATTTCATTCAACGTTCCTTTAGAACATTGAAAAGGTAATTATATCCTCACAAACACCTTACATATTTCGCCAATACATTGAAGATCGCAATTAAAAATAAATTGTCAGGCGGCGTGCGGTTTTAGTCGGTTCGAGTCCGACGTTGCCACCGGTAAGTGGTATCCGAGGAGATTTCCGCACAGGAAAAAAAAGGCAGAAAAGCAAACCCGTACGTGATAAAACAAAATAAATTTTAACTATAAACACAGTTGGACTTATATTTAACGGAAGCTGTACTATTCATACATCTAGGTAATTTAATTTAAAAAAATATATTTTTAATTCAAAGTACTAAAACAACAGTTGGCAATAACGGAAAGTCAACATTATTTTAACTGACTTCAAAAAAGCAGGTCCTCATTCAACAGTTATTTTCGTGTGTATCATATCAAATCAACAGCCTTTAATAGTCCACCGCTGGACATAGGCCTCTCAATAGAAAGGAGGTATATTACACGCTAGTATAGGGGCAAACTACGGAGATACATGAACTCAACAGACACAAATCGCCTCAGAGTTAGTTTGGGTCTCCGTGAACCTCACTCACCTGATGATAAGCATCGAAAGAATTCCTTAACTGCTGTTTTCTGAGATGCCTTGATATCACCCCGGTCCAGATAGCCTATATGTGCAGTAGCATAGCTCTCCCACTTGAAAACAGTGATTTAATTAAATTTAGAAAAGAAAAGGTCTAAGTTTAAAAAATTAAAAGATGAAGAATACACGAAAATAACATTTGATCATTGAAAATTAAATTATATTTATTTCTGTGAGTAAATCTCTTCAGATATTTTTACAAGTCGGAATTAATGAAGTCGGCGATGTTTTTTTACACGCTTTTTATTAGCTTCACCTGTATGTTTGTATGTAACCGACTCCTTTGGGCGTGATTTGGACTGCTTTCAAACGGTCAGAATTCGTTCAAACTTTGTAAATATATCGAGGACCATTGACAATACACTAATTTACAATAAAAAAATAAAATAAATTATATTAAAAATAAATAGTTTAAAAAACACGATTTTTAGTTTTTTTTAAACTATTATTATTAAAGTTCTAATAGATTTTTTCTCAAACTTATTCAACCTACTTATTGAAAATTATTATGACTGCAATAATAACGAATAGAAAAGCTGTAATGGATGTACCATTGGTTTCAAAATAATTAACCAAATTGGAATCCATCTGCAAACCCTAATTACTTAGTACGTTCTACTCTGCGCAGGAAACTTTATTATTTAATAGCAAAATTAATGATTCCTTTAGCAAAAACTATCAGAAACCTATTATTCATTACGTTCTATGAATCAAGTGCTGGCGTCAAAGCCAAAAGTGCGTCTAGCTTGTCCACGGACCACAGACTACACCTAAATTGAAATTCTACGCATAAATTTTGAACATAATAGGTACCTAACCTCTTCAAAACTGGATGTTATTTATTTCATATCTTATGAAGTGAGACTTTAATTAATGAGTGCTACAGCACGCCTGAAAATAAACTAAATTAAATATTAACACGTAGCGTAGAGAACAAAGTAAGGATACGTATGGGCATAGATATGTATTGCGTCTTTTGAAGTAGCAATAGATAACATACATATCCATCTTGGAATGAAGGTCTCAGAGTGACATAATAATAATAAAGTGACTAATTTTCTGGAAAATATATGTTTTAAAATATAATTGTCTTCTATACATCTATACAAATAAATAAAATTAAAGTGTATGTTTGTAGTGACAAAATGAAAGGTTTTCATTCTTTCAATATTTTTGTCTGTCTAGCTGTCTGTTTGTTACGGGTAATTTTTAAAACGGCTTGACCGACTTTGATAATATTTTACTATCAGGTAGCTGACTATACAAGGAGTTGACGGTATAGTGGTTTAAGCGGTCGCCACGCCGCTTACTACTGCGCTGAGTGTTGTGAGTCCGATTCCCACAAAGGACGACACTTTGTGTGATCCACAAATTGTTGTTCTAAGTCTGGGTGTTCTTTGTGTCTTACATGTATGTTTGTAAAGTCACCCGCAACACAGGATATGTTCGTAATGCGGGAGTTGTTTAGGCTATTTTGTCTCGCAAAAAAACCCTATACAATTTTGCCCGGTCCGGGAATCAAACCCATTAAGGCAGCGCTTTTCAAATTCTACGCGAACTAAGTCGCCAGCACCAGCTGGTATAAAACAAATAAAAATAATTATAATAATATTTTTGGACATCTGACACACAACGCCATGGTGTTTCAACCTAAGCAGAGCTGGTACTATGGAAACTAGATTGACTGATTGCATACTTGTATACTTTTTTTTGCAAATACACCTTGAGCTAGACCACAAATGCGATGAAAGGATGAAGTCAAGAAAACTGCAAGATTGAGTTAGATGGAAGTAGCACAAAAACCTCCGTCAGTCAAATAACCTTCTACAATGTTATAATAAAATTATAGACATTGTTAAATATTTAGAGTAAGGGTGCAAAACCAAATAATTTATATTTGACCACAACACGAAACAAAGTACTTCTAGTAGAGCACTTTGTGTAATGCTCGTGATTTTTTTTTATGTTAGAGGGGGCAGACCAGCAGACGGGTCACCTGATGGAAAGTCTGCAACTCAGGACTTTTAGGAAGGAGTACGCTCTTTTCTTGAAGGTTTGAAGGTCGTATCGGTCCGGAAATACCGCAGACGATAACCCGTTCCACAGATTGGTTGTGCGGGGTAAAAAGTGTCTCGAAAAGCGCACAGTAGTGGAGCGCCAACTATCCAGGTAATGAGGATGAAAATTTTGCCGCGTGGAACGATGTCGGAATTTTGCATGTCACCTGAACCTGACCTTTTCTCAGTATTTGCTTAAAGCTTAAGATTTATGAAGTTGTAGAAAATGTTACAGCAACAAGAAAAGCTAAAACAGATAAAATTGACTTTCTTTGGTGGTCGTACAATGGGCTTATTTTAATTTCCTAAAAAAGTCAACTCCCGCATTAGGAATATATCCTGTGTCGCTGAGGACTTTACAAACATACATGAAACGGACACAAAGAACACCCAGACTCAGAACAAAAATTTGTGGATCACACAAAGTGTTGTCCCATGTGAGGACCGCTTAAACTACTAAGCCATACGTGCAGTCAAGTGTATACCTTGTAGGATAACCAAACAAATTTATTTCGAAAGTCACGGTTGAATAAAAAGTTGTGAGGATCATTCTATACTTTCGGAGAAATAATTAAAATGTAACAAAAATAATTTAAGATAATATTGATGTTCAATTTGAGTTCCGTGCCTGTGGCAATCGTTACGTGTAGTTGGAACCCTAAAAATTCCGTCAAAAGTCTATCTACAGCACTTCGATATCGCCTAGTGCAGTGGCTTCGCATAAAAAAAAATGAAGTTCAGCCGTGTCATAGAGGAATTAAAGCCGACCCCAACCAAGTTAGGCAAACAAGGAAAAAAATCTTGTTCTATTTAAATTGTGCGTATAGATTTGGAGCTAGATATACATTGAGTGACTTAACATAATATTCTTAAAAATCTAAATGATATATAATTTCGGATATCTACTTGTTTTCCAGTTCAATAAAACCCCCAGCAGCTAGAGATATATATTAATTCCGTTTTAAAAATCTCAAAGCCTTTGTGATAAATGTGTCTTTTAAAACCACTCACAATATTATTTAAAAATATAAAATGTTTTAGAATAAAACTTATCGTCTCTAAATAAGTTTAAAATTAAATATACAAACTTATAATAGCATATTCAAGCAGCACCATTTCATTTAAATATTTGATAAATTTTGTAAGTGTTTGAAATTCTTTCTGCAAAATGCGTGTACGTTTTTAATTTATATGAACTTGTTGTACGCTTGTACACACATAAACAAAATTTGTCTTTTACGTCCATGGTTTAATAGGCACAACTTTTCTTAATTTGTTTCTTTGTTAAAGTATTTCATTTATCGTGAACTTTTTAACTATCGTTGGACCTAAACTAGAACATGATTTCTTAATTAGGATCCTTCAACTTCCACCTCTTAGCACTCAACCAGTTTATCCAGCAAAATAGCAAGACATATTAGAATAAATAGATCGAGAAAAATATACTTCATTGAAGCAATGAAGTTCGATTCTCTGCTAACTATTAATATGCTGAATATTTCATTAACGATGTGTATATTATTATATTTAATTTATGGATTATTCATGCGCCATTGTTTACTTAAGGTTCGTATAATGACAAAAGGGTTTGATGTGCAAAATAGCAGGTGACCTGACCCTGAAAAGGAACAGCAAACGTTCGTGTCACCAGCACGGAGGTCAAAGTAAAGTAAAACAAGCCTTAGTGTCGCCACTAAGCACAATATAAATCTAATTTGCGGTGGCTTCGCACTATATATTTACTTGCGTTCGTAGCCATTAAGGGATTAATGTTGATCATAAGGATTATCCCGTAAAGCAGTTTATTAGGGGGTGCTAAACTAATAATTACTGCCGATTTGATATCATTTAATCTGTATATAAACTGTGCTCTATTGTATTGTTGAATACCGAAATCTTACAATATACTGGTAGGTATAACGCCAACAGAAATATGTCGGCCTTTTAATTTGCAAATTTTGGTAGCTTAACTATTAAAAAGCTCAATTTTTATTTAAATGCTTGTTGTGTAGTATTAGATTTTTTTTAGTAATTGTAATAAGAACATGTAAGTAAAAAAATAGTTCTTTATCATGATTTTACATATAAATATTTATATATATATATAAATACTCATGTTTAAATATGAAAATAGGCAAAGATGTTAGCACAAGAAATCCAGAATGTTAAAAGTTTGCTCAAACCAAATTACAACGCACACGGTGAATTAATATTTAAATTCAGCTTTAGAAAGATGCTTCGCCCAGGGTATGAAGCGATCTTCGATAATCTCTGACTGAAATTAAACTAAACCAAGGCTTTCTTAGGTTATCCTGGGTACGATATCACATGAAAAAGTATCATTGACCAAAACTGCTACGTAAGAATTAAAGAAGCAATCAGACCATAACACGATACAAAGCGTAAATCATAGGCTCACATGTCGCAGCAGTAGTTAGCGGGTCTGTTTTGTCGCGTCGCTCGTCGCTCGTTGCTAATGATCCATTAAATCTATGCTATTGTTATGTAAATGGAGCCGTTGTGTATGACGCCGACAGAGAATAGAAGGCTAGTGATATACAAAATGGGCAAGTATGAAGTACCGTTTAGTTACTTGATTCATGTAACTATTATTTAGAAGACAGCGTTGGTTCCATCAATCCTTACAATTCAATTAATTGAACAATTTTGTACGTGATTAAAATAAGATCTCATTAGAAAAATTATATCAGTGATTAGTACACACAATTATTGAATATGTATAGCTGTACTTATCCGTGTATTTTGGGCATGCCCAAATAGTTTTGGACCTGTTGGGTCTTCTTATTTATTTGACGAGGAACAAAAATCCTGTGGCTGAGGCATCCTATGCTAGAACCTTGTATACTGTAAAACCAATGAATCCATTCAAAAAAACACATGAGCACAAATTATTTTGAAACATTTGTGAACTGAGTCTTAAGCAATAAGTATCACATGTCAATAGTTAGAATAAGGCTAGCACGACAATTTATATTAAATCACTATAATATACATATGTCATTTCTTCGATCTTTCTTAATTCTAAATACCAATTGATGTAGACATAAAACAATATAACAGGGACCAACAAGTTGCACAAATTACCATAATATCTCTACACAATCAAACTACAGCGTTCAAGTCCCAGGAGGAACACTAGTTACCCAATAGAACTAAGTATGAAACAGCGAATGAGCGAGGAGACAGCAAGCTTCCGAAGCGGCGCGATATGTCACGGGAACGCGCCACTTACCGGCGCGGCGCTCGATAGATTGCACCCGGTCAAAAGTTCCTCGCCAAAACTTGTGCACACGAACAGTGAACGGTACGGTGAAGGTAGCAAACGAAGCTAGAAAACAATGTTTGTTTGTCTGCTCACTTACATATACATCATTAATTAAATTTCATGGGTTACGATATTATGAAGTTCATAAATCATGTAATTATCTGTTAATCTTTAGAGTTTCTTAAAATTGACAATAATTCTCCTTTAATCAGACGTTTCCGAGCTACCGCAACCAGTAAGACAATCTTACTGTACAACTTTGTCAGGAAAGAAGTCGCCAACACAACATTGAACTCTTAGGATCAACAGCTAAAGATATCGGTATCCATATAATTCTAAAACTTCGCAAAATGCTTCCCTAAGTAACTCGGCGTAGTTCGATCAACTTTGTTTTAATTGTATTCAATAAAATAACTCAAAACAAGTTAGTGACAACTTTGCTTTGTAAGCAAGTTATCTAATTTATATCTTTGCGCCACAAATTGAAATAAACTAAAGTTAATCAACATTTTTATTGGACTTAGATTGTTTCTGACCTTTTCAGACACAGATAACTAGGCTATTAAATTCAAGTCTTTGATTCTGCTTACGAAAGAGAAATGAGGAAATGGATTTTGTTACTTTAAGATTTTATTTCAGACATTTAACTCCTTAATAAATTTATCCATAAATCTCTCCGTAGAATAAAACTAGAGAAATATTCCACGTTTATCCCATTTAAAGTGAGTTATTTATGGGCATGCTCCGGTCATCGGACACCTTACTTCCCGTAGATCTTCGCACAGAAATATCAAGGAGAGGAAACATTTAAATCACTTAGATCGGAATGCACTAATAGCATTCAGAAGACATTTATTATTCCGAGAGCAATTTCTATGGCTAAATGAAATAAATATTGACCTAAAAGAATAGAAAAATAATACAAAATTATGTTTGAATTGCCCGAAGTGTCAACCAAGTTGGACTGGAAGACTGAAGGACTTAATGAAATTTGTTTAAATCTTATGTATAAATTTATGATAAAATTCACAGTTGTATAGTATACATAAACTACATTTAAAAATGTAGTCATATTAAGCAAATTCAAATATGTTTTTTATTTTTTTTGTTAATGGGTTCTTCTGTCGTAGTGCCAACATCAACTTTTCAACTTTGTTTAACTATGCTACACATTTCATTTTGTAATTATTTCTTTTTAATAGTATATATTTTTTCATAAATTTTAGTCATGCCATTTCACTTCGATTTCTTTTCTTAGCAATAATTTAGTAATTAAATGCTTGAATGTCACCATAATATCTCACACCATAGTTCGGCAATATGCCATACATAATACTTTTTTATTATCTTATTCTTTTCTCGCAGCACTTATATTATTACATTGCAAATACGGCACTTGGTACCATTTCTTAAATTCGTAAGAGTTACTGTATAACTGTATGATGTTTATATTGAATCATTTCGGTATGGATCTTTAAGAATATTTAAATGTTTATTATTAAATAACGAATATGTCGATATAAAATTTTATTACGGTATTTTATATAACAGATTGTCATGCTGGATAGTTTAGTAGCTGGTAATCCTAAATATTGAGCCAGAGATCGTGGGTTCAATTCCCACCTAAGATTAACCCCAAACACCTGTTTAGGTCATTTGTCATTGTATTTATTAATATTTTTTATATAGTATAGGCTCCACTTAGTTTATGAACTGAGGGCCTTGTTTGAAAATCTCTATCTCGAGATTTTCAATTTAATTCGTAATAATAGTATTATTACTAATTAACTTGAAAATCTCGATGAAGTGATTTATGAACTTTCAGTATAAACTCTTAAAATTATAGCATTGTTATTTCATTAAAATGCTCTTCATATACAAGTACAAGGTAATAAATTTTCTCAACAGTGAATTCAATACTGAACCATCCCTGTTAATTTTGTTCGCAAAGCATCCACATTTCCATTTAGTAGTAACCTGTTACCCCAGTTTGAAGCGAAAAGTTTATTATTAACAGCAAATAGGTCTCGCAGTGCTCGGGAACTTTATCAAAAACTACTTTGTGGCAGGAAGCAAGCACGAGAGCCTTCGGCACACGATATAACGGAGTTACAGTTAGGTCAGGGTGCGATATCGTGCGCACTACCGATTACATGCGGACGGGGCCGATCGCTGGTGGCCTGGAGGGAAATCGGCCGCTAATCGATTGCACCCTGCACCCTTACTTTATTTAATGGAGCACTAGCTCCAGGTATAGACATACAATGTAGCTTTTCCTGTACTGTACTGTAATTCATTGTTAAGGTAGCACAAGTACATGAAAACTCTGATTAATTTGTAGAAGTTACGAGATGTACGAGTGTGTCTTGATCGACGTCCATTCAAATAGTCCCGAAATAGTCTCTATGAGTTCCGGACGACAATAAGGCAGCATATGTGTATGTATATTATTATAGGAGTATCACCAACTATATAGCAATAATTAAATACTGACATAGTCGTAATTTTATTCAACTCTATTCTAAGTTGTATTTCTGACAGTTCATTCGTTCTGAAATTCTATCTAAATAATTGAAATTCTCAACGCTAAAAAGCTTGTGGATGTGAAAACAGGGAGACTGATAACATACCAACAAACTATACATGTATAGTTTGCAAATCCATTCCTTCGCTGTAAAATCACTATCATCAGAAAGGTTATCTGCAGTGATATATTACTGCTTGTGTACTCTTGTGCAGATAAACAAACAGACTTAGTAGATAATCAATTTGCTAATAAAAGGGAGGAACTGTTGATCGAAACAAAATGTTAGATTGTATCGCAAACAAGTAACGTTAAGTTTGGCGGACAGTCTGTCGTCGCCTGCTGACCACCGCTCGTACCTGCTAAATTGTTCTGTGAATGGTCTAGGTAAAGGACGCCGTGGGTGCCGGGTTATATTAAATACATACAGATTATTTTTGTCGTTCCTTTGTTTATGTGATTAAATAATATTACATGAAATATATTTTTAAAAGTTAGAGGTGATAAATTAACCCAAACACCAAAAGAAATACATAATCTATTGAGTAAAGTACTGGTAAGATTGACACCCGAAAGGCTATGTAAAAAATAAACAAAAACTACGTAAACATTTATCTTGAGATAAAACCTAATAAGAGCAAGAGAAAAAACAAAAAGTGTATATTAGTGCTGTGCAGCTGTTGAGAAACAACTTGGTGACAATCAAGCGAATTGAGTCTCAGTCTGTTATTCTAAATTGTCTAAAAAACAATCCGGACTGATACTACATTCAAACCTTTAAGAAATAGCGTACTTCTGTAGTTGCAGGCGTTCATGGGCGGCGGTGGTCACTTTTCATCAAGTGACCCATTTGCTCGTTTGCCCCATAAAAGAAACCGGCGTGAGGATTCTATTGACGAAGTCGGTCCCGAAGAAGCCGGTCGGAACGAAGTTCCTTTCGCTTTTTGGCAGACGTTTGCTATACAGTCATTATAATTTACTCGTATATTATAAAATATCAAGTTAACAGTGTTAAATTAAAAAATTATGATGAAATATATTTATTATGCATAAAATAAATAATGATACATTAAACACTGAATAATCTGGGATAACTAAATAAATCACAAAAAAAAAAAAAAATTATAACTGTATAAATTTAAATAACTACTAATGCTATAAAAATTTAAGTAAAAGTTAGTTTATAGATTTAATCATAATTTTCAATCAAAGTAATAATTGATTTGTGATAAGAACAAGAAGTGTCGGAAATAAGTCTGCTTACATACTTTTCGGTCTCGCTCCCACCCGCTCAGAGCTTGTACCGCGCGATGAGGAACTTTTCACAACTCCTGGTATAGGTAAAGAGGCGACCTAGTTTTTTCAAAGTAAATCTCAACAATATTTAGTAAGACCTTCTAAATCGTCAATTCAACAAGGTAGTAACATTTTTCCAATTCCGACTGCGGTCCAATGGGAGTGGCGTGTACGAGTGCAAGCTCACGCGAGCTGTCGAGTGCCGGCGCAACTTTGCGGCGGACCGCTCCTAACAATGCATGTAGCGAGTACTTTGTATCGTCCGCTACACAACACACCCCGACAAGCCGGCGCGGAGAGAGGAAATGGGCGCGAAACTTGGAAAGAGGTTTTAGTTTTACATTGTTGAGTTAGATGCTGGCAGTTTATTCATTCATGGCTGGACTTTGTGACGAAGAGACAGTTTCATCAGTATTTATGTTTATTGCAAAAGTTGCGAATACAAGTACAAAGTGAGAATGTCACTTAGCTAATATGTTTAAATGCAATATAAAATTTGTACGTAATTTTAAAAACCTAAGTCAGGTAACTTTTAGCTAACCGAAGTTTGGTTGAAATTTCACCCTTCTAAGAGTCTGGTGAACAGAAAAGAACTTGAAAAAAAATTCTATCTATTTCAATCTATTTTTAATTAATATACCAAATGTATCTCAATACATAACAAATATATCTTCGTCACAGATGAAATGCCTACAATTCTTTAACACCTTTTGCTTGCAACTATCAGTAGTAAGGTGACAATTTGGTCATCTATCTCGGACCCGGATGTTCCAATGTTGAAATATCTTCTTCGTCTGACAAAGACCAAATGCTACTTATTAAAGTCAGACTAGAATTCGTTTCCAATGCCTAAGAAATGTCCTTATTGCGCTGTTTAAATGCAGGCCTTTTCTGCGTAACAAATTTATTGGCTTTGAGTCTTATTAAGCTAAAATTCATATGAATAGGTAGGAATGCTGAGGTAATTCGACAACAGCCAGTCGAGTTACAGCTACATGATCTATTAGCTCGAGCTATGGATAACACTCTCCAACTCTATCCATATAAGCAGTCTTCTTTTCTTACCATTACCTGTCCTTTCTTCCCTACTTTCCTTTTAAAATCTTTACAGTTATCCCATCCAACTTCCAAAGTGTCCAATCAATAGTAGACAGGGAAATTAATGCTACTGTTAACTGATATTCACTTGATGAAAAGATTGATTTTAGTCACTAGTAGTGATTGTGATTTCGTCATAGACAAAGATGTGGCATTAATATCAATCAAAATTATTTTATCAAAGATTTAGATTTGGACCTTTCGCGAGTCTTGCGCTAGCGTAATAGCTATAATTAAGCAGCAGTGGTTTTGTAAATCAGTCACAGGTGTGAAGAAATAATTTTTAAATCATATGATTGATTAAATGTGATTGTGATTTCATTCCATCCTTAGTCAATCAAAATAGGCATACCTCTGATTACATAAATGGCATTAAAAGTTTAGTCAGTAAAAGACGGGTTTTTAATCCGCCTCTGTCTGCCACATCAGGGAATGGGAATTGAGTAGGTATACTCGTATGTATGTAGTTATGTTATTTTGGTAAAGTGCCCAAAGTATGCCATTAAGTGTGTCGCAATTCAAATTATTCTAAATACTGCTTATACTCGTACATAAGTACTACAGCACTATTTTATAAATCAATTACACGGAGCATATTAACTAGCAACATGGCGGCCCCATTCTTATAGAAACATGTTGTACACAACAAAGCACTTGCTCAAGAGTGGACAGCGGCAAACAACTTCAAAACGATTGAAACGAATGATTTGTAGTAACGCCGATGTTGACACAAACATTGTTGTATCTAGTTCCAGTGACGCAATGGACAATGTGCCATTCGATTACTTCATACGATAATAATATCGAAGCAGTTTATTGCACCACACTAGCTTATATAATGGGCCAAAGTTACGAGTAATAACTAGTTAGTGGCACCACGAACCTAACCTATATTAATTGTTTACACGTTCGTATGTTCAGAGTGTTTAAGTAGATTATTTACGTTTTAAAAGATTCTTGTGATTAATAATTAGAATTAAGATAAAAAAATTAACGTAATGATATTCATATTTATAAAAGATTAGTACCACGTAACACAGGATATATGTGAAAGAAACTCTCGCACTAGGAATAAAAATAAATAAAAATATTTTACTCAAATACACTCGGTATTTCGGGGATGCCTCAAACCGAATTGTGAAAAGAAAAATAATGTAAATGATGTATTGTTAAATATTGAAACGTTCTACTTCCACTAAACTAAATTTTTCTCGCTAGCAGAGGGATGACAAAGAAAGTATTCCACTTCCCTCTGTGACGATACTTGCCACAAAAGTAAAAACTATTCGAGTAGCGCAGTTTCCAGAACAAAGACCACTGAAAGATATAAATTTAAAACTACCGAGTCCTTTATCATTTATTCATATTGTTCGAGATATTTTTTAACTTTCCCAAGAGATAGCGTGCTCTTGATTTTAACATCTTTCATTTATTTACCTCCGTTTGTCGTCGACTTCATTTTATGAAATTGAACTAGATGGACCGCCGTTAATATAGGTTCATTCATATGTTTCACTTCTATATTTTTAATATCTATTTAAACTTAGAAGAGGAGTAAAAGTAAACCCTCGACGCAGAGGGCAAAAATAAAAATTTAACGTATGTATCTGTATGTCTGTGGCATCGTAGCTCCTAAATATATTTTGATCTTATATTTTTTTAGTAAAACACAAGATATTTTGTTTATCCGTTTGAAGATAATCAGCTCTATTCTAATCTTTAAAGGGTTTTTCAGTTGTTGTTTTATCAATTTATCTTTATACATGGTTGCACAATTTTTCATAATTTAATATTTGCCACTCTTCTGTCACCTTCCGGACCAACCGACCTTCAGAACCAACCCACTTTGTATAAAAGGTCGTGTCCCCGAGCTTTAAATATAGTTGCTAGCTGTAAATATAGTAACATTAGTCCAATAACTACGGTGTGGTTCATTACACATATACCTACATAGAATTTCTGCGGTTTAATTAATTAACTAATATTAATAAAGTAACACAATACAAGCGGGTATAACATTATGTAAACAGGGACACCGCAACGGAAGGAGTTACGTAGAATATCAGGTCCCTAATTAAAAATCCTTTCCCGGACAGATTAGAACCTTCTCGTCTCGGTTTTGGAAAAGGCTTGGGACTTCTATTACATTTCACTGTTTTTATATTATGTACCTCGTAAGAGCCGACATATTAGCCGCAGAACCGACAGCCGTTGGGGAAAACGAGTTCTTGAGTGGAGACCGCGTCTCGGCAAACGTAGTGTAGGACACCCACAGGCCAGGTGAGTGACGATTTGCGCATGATGGCTGGCAGGAGCTGGATGCGAGAAGCCCAAAATCGATCTAAGTGGCGTGCAATGGGAGAGGCCTATGTCCAGCAGTGGACTGCGATAGGCTGATGATGATGATGAAGAGCCGACTAAGGGAGTAAAGTACGCAGGACAACAGCACTGCAAATAGAAGGAAAACTTAAAACAAACCCTATACCAACCCGTCTGGTGAGCGTGGTATAGTAGGCCGAAACCTCCTTTCCAAGGAGAGGCCTTTGCCCAGCAGTGGACTAGTAAAGGCTGTTGATTATGATTATGATATTATCCATAAATACTACTAAGAAGTTATGGTCATACTTTTCTGTTGGACGAATATGTAAATTAATTTAGTTACATGATAGCCTTATGACACATGAAAATGAGCATGTGCCTTTATTAGGACCTTATAAATTAGATTATACAGCTAAACGAGTATTAAAGAAATCGTACTAGATTGTAGACAAATTGTATTACGGTTTTTTAGATACTTAAAAAATTCAAAAGTTTTTTAGTTTTTGTGAGCTCAATTTTATTAATTAATGTAATGTCCATTAATATCATAGTTCTATGTAAATGGTGTATAGTAAAGAATAAAATATTTGTGGAATAATTCTTTTCTATTCTAGAATTTACAAAAATATTAGGGCTTAAAGTATGAAATTGCCAAGGCTCTGGTGGTGATGATGACGATGACTGAAATATTGAAACTTATTTTTTCTAAGATGAAACATATTTATTTACTCAAAATATTTACCCTAATTATATATACATTGCTGCCATCTAAACGGAAGTTCACTTATGCCTTTACAATATACAATAGAAGTCTGGGGTTTTTTCGTCATTTGTTGAATTTAGATCTAGATTCAACAAATCACGAAAAAATTGGTAGTCCGTTGGAGCAAGGTCTGGCGAGTACGGAGGATGACGTATGGTTTCTAACTGCAGCTCCTGTAGAGTTACATTGGTTTCTGGTGCAGTATGAGATGTGTAATCATTGAGCAATAATGGTGAAGATCGAGTCACGGGTCGGGGCTGATTGACTTAGTTTTGCCATCATTATTCGAAGCTCGGCACAGACAACATCTACTGTTATTGCCTGACCTGATCTATAGTAATAACACCATAAAGGGACCACCAAATACTTACCATTACCTTACCATGTAACAATTCAATCTAATATTCCTTTATTTTTGTACCGATTCAACCAGATAACACTAGTTTCAACACGCGTTTCTTTCTGCAGATTAGTCAAATCATGAGGCATGCATTTTTGTTTTTTTTTAACTTATTGATTTGATGCAAGAAAGTGAATACTGTAGGTAGGGTAACGTTAAACCATGCCGCTAATTCCTGGGTAGTTTGACTCGAATCGGCTTCCACCATCTCCTTCAATTCAGCGTTATTCACCTGTGTGGGCGGTCCACGTGGTTTGTTCTTCAGGTCGAAGTTTCCATTACGAAAACGTTTAAACCAAAATCGCACGGTGCGTTTATTAGCAGTCTCCTCTCCAAAGTAGCCTTGATATTGCGATCCGTTTCTGCCGCGTTAGTTCCTCGTCGGAAATCGTATTCAAAAATGACTCGGCTTTTTGAAGTATTCATCCTCCACGTCTAAGCTGAATAAAAAAAAATTAAAAGTCAAAAATCGAATGTTGCACATTTTTAAAAGATGAAGAACCTAGGTATCATTTGAAAAAAGTTTTACACGAAAATCTCATACCATGAAGGTTTTATGTCAATTCAAAGTGTGTATTACTTATACAACAGCAATTTAATACTTTAACCCATATTATTATTGATTAATTTTCATTTTTCAACCAAGTCATGGCAACATCAAGCATAGTCAACATAGTCATCTGACGAGTTTTTGTAATGGATTATGGAGACCATTACAAAAACTAGTCAGATGCATTCTTGCAGTTTTATTTTTTGTTGATTCTATAAAATAAATAATTTACTCTCTTTGGATTCTTATAACTAACGTATAGTTATCTTTGTTATCTCAGTTATGATATAATTGAGTATGGAAAACAGGCCTAACACCAGGATTTCTACAATGAGTTACTAATCAGTATTATAAATATTATAAAAACCCGTTTCGTGGTATTTATAAGGTATTTTGTAAAATACGGCTTCGGCATACGGCTTACGCGAACGAAATAGTGGCATCGTGAGAGTAATACATTTTAATTGCTGTTCAAGTCCATAATTCAATGCGGGTCATTTATTTTACAGCCATTCCTCCGATGCTTTCTAACTTGTTACTGCATTACAACAAAAACGAGTTTAGTATTTTTCCTGTGATATTCATAAATTTACATAAGAGTAAACTATAAAAAGACGATGTTGGAAAAATTTAAAGCTCCTTCGTTCTTTCTTCCGGCGCTTTCTATTTACACATCTACATAGTGTACATAGTGATTAGAATCGCGGTCGCGCTCGATATTGTAAGCACAGTTACCTAGCATAATATTCCCCCTTGTAACCCCCCACCCGACAGGTGTCACACTCTTCCCCCTGTGTAAGTTCGAGGTGCATCTCCGTTGACATATTGAAGGATCACCACGCCAGCATGGTGGAGTAATGAAGATGTGTCCAATGTGGGCACACCTCGACGCTAAGTGACTAATGGCTCAGGAGGTGTGACGTGCAACGCGGAACAATCTGGGGATTTGTTGAATGATAAATTGATGGAAAAGACAATCAAAGTTAATTTAACATGAAGAAAACCACAACTAGGAGTTAAAAGTTAGTATCACATACATAAGTGTGTAAAGTAAGTTTTAACTTTATAATACTAAGAATTATTACAAATTACATTAGACTATTCTGGAAATAATAATATTATTTCATTCGATATTGTTATAAAGAGTGATAGACATGACACATATGCCAAAATATACAGCTAGAATTTTGGTCATATCGTGTTAATTGTGAAAACTCGACTTTAATTGAACTATACTGTTCAATTACTACTGTCTTTAGTCATAGACGGACCTGACTGGATAGTCCTGACTGGGTCGTGGGTTCGATTCCCACCCTGGACAAATATTGTGCGATGAGCACTGTCAATCGGTCCGTGTGGTGACAGATTAAGAATACAGAGTGTCATCACCCCTATTCATCCCGTGGGTTTCGTAAGAGGCGACTGAGGGAGCGAACTACGCAGGACAACAGCACTGCAAAGAGAAGGAAAACTTGACACAAACCATATATAAACCCGTCTGGCCAGCGGGATATTGTAGGCCAAAACCTAATTTCTAAGGAGAGGCCTATGTCCAGCAGTGGATTCTTAAAGACTGTTAATGTGATCATGTAATGTGATGAACACGGTCATTTTTTCTGTGTCTGGGTAATTTATCTATAATATGTATGTATTTAAATATATATAAGTATGTTTATCAGCAGTCTGGTTACCATAGCACAGGCTCTGCCTAGTTTGGAATCAGACGGCCGTGTGTGAGATGTGTGATGATGATGATGATGTATAGAGTTTTTAACATTAACAGCATATTTCAGTCCAAGTCCAGTAAAAAACAAACCGTTTATTAAGTCATGTGTTTTTGGGCTCTTAGTCGCACCACCCTTGTTCGCTTGAACACTAATATAATGGTACCCGACTATCCAATACTCAATTAATATTCAGAATATATCTTGGTTTTTATGTCCTAAACAGAGGTGTTATAAATCAAACTTTAATATAAACAGATCTATACTAACAGTACACAACTACACCAACTACTAACAAGAATCAAACCTAATCCTACATTTTATTCTTTCAATTCCTTAAACACGCATCCACGATTCCACAAAAGGCTAGTGATCCGCCGATCACCGAGCGAATGCACGTAACAAATGCGAGTCATAAGTCACGGAGCTTCCGTCTCAGAGCCATCGCCGGATAATATATCATCGCTGCTGATATACAAAACTATTATGATTCGTGGAAGCCGTACTTACAAAGATTATTGAAAAAAGACGTTGGGACGGGCTCATAACTTTGAATTTTTATAAATTTTGTTTCATCCAGTTTAGAAAAGGCTTTTCGTCTATCTAAAGCAAGGTTGTAACGGAATTAAATAAAGAAACATAGAGCCTAGTAGAGTGATTGGAATGAATTAGTAATAAAATGAGATTTTATCAAATGAGTCATAAAGTAAATAATGATATTTTTACGGCCTTAAAATAAAGGTAAGCCAAATAGCAAAAACTCACTGTGATGATACTTTGAAATTGCTTAATAACAACAACATACCGAGAAATTAAACAAGTTGAGGCACTAACTTACTTGAGATGAAAACAAAGAAATAGAATCATGGCGTGGAATACAGAAAAATGGGAACACCCAAACACTCCGAAATATTTTACTCCGAATTTCGATCTTCCGATTTTCAAAAGTCCGAATTTCATAATACCTAAGAATTATAATATCTATTACTAAGAAATTTATTTTACCAAAAGTCGTAAATGCGATTTGTTTGTTTGCAACAAATTTTGTTCCTAGTTTGAAACAAATGCGCTGTGGGTTCTCGGTCCGAAAAATGACATTCGATATTCAGTTAGTCTAATATTCAGTACAAATATTCAAAATCTATAAGTAACGTTTAATATAATTTATAAAACGTCTACTTTCTTATATACTACTAAACGTCTACTTTCTTTATTTGTGTCTTAATATTTTTTTTGTGTTTTCTTCTTCTCTTTAAATATACCTGCTTCGGGTACCATCTACTGTTGAATGTCTGAATTCTTTGGGTTAGATTAAGTTAGAGCGGTAGCGATTAACGCCAGATCACCTCTATTGAGGGTGAATCATTTAGGTTAGGTTAGGTTAGAACTGTGACCATTAAAGCGTGCCTCGCTAGCGGCCGCCCAGCGCCAGAACCCCCCTGTTGTTGGTGAATCATTTCGGTTAAGTTAGGATAAGACTGAGACCAGCGAAAGAAAATATTTTTATTCGATTTTTTTATGTTTCGAATTATCATTAAGTCAGACTTTTTGTCGATCTATTGAAACTCGGTATTTTGAACATAATAATTATAAACGTTAGGAATATTTAAATTTTTGAATTATAGAAATAGGATAAATGATAAATCGGAGTTATTATATTAGGAATTTTGAAAAGGGAGTAAAGTTTTTCGTATTTGTATAGTGTTCCCTATTCGTAATTCAAATAAATTACCGCTTAGACTTTCTCATTTACCTTCTAAATATATATTTATTTAGTGTACAAAATCGCACTTTAATCAAATTATTATCTACCGGATTCAACATCATCTAGAATGCTTTTATTTACGAACATGTTTGAAGTTCACGAAAAATGCCAAACCTAGTTCCATGATTAAATTTTGACAGTATTATTAACCATTTATAGCAGCTTCTTTCACACAAGTTAGTAATTTATTTCCTCGTAATGATACATTTGCATCACATGTTACAGTTACAGGAAAACTGCTCACCAATCAACTTTCATAATACAAGGGTGTCTGTAGAATGCCGTCAAACCAATGAGCACAAAGTTGGCTCAACTTTGCGATAGTGTGTACAGCGGTTCTTGCTAATATTGCCATTGCAGCGTTTACATAATGCTGTCCGTGTAACAATAATATTTGAAGTGCAACATTATATTTGTCCTCAGCGTGTAACGACTATTGCTTAGCAGGTGTAGGAAATACAGTAACACGTTATTCGGTACAATGGTACGTTTACGCTCATATTTACACAGAAAGTCGAGTTTTCGAGGTATTTTGAAATTCGAATTTGTGACTGACGGAATAAAGTTTTTCGTATTTCTGTAGTGTACCCGCTAGAAGTAAGGTTTTATTTATCTTTGGAGCGCTCTGTAATTTTAACCGCTTGATGGACTTTGGTTTGGGAGGTGTCGTTAGATTAGTCTTAGTTGCGAGAGTGACACTGGGAATATAAAATTAAAACCGCCGGTTACGGTTAACGACTATTGCTTAGCAGGTGTAGGAAATACAGTAACACGTTATTCGGTACAATAGTACGTTTACGCTCATATTTACACAGAAACTCAAGTTATTCTTTCTCAGAAGCAATTGGAAACAGTTAGCTCATTCTTCAGTCCTTTTTTTCTAAATATATTTGAGATCCCTCTGTTTTAAAGGAACTCAGTCATATATGTTATTTATTTCCGAAATTTACAGTATACGGTTTTATAATATTTTCTTTTGTCAAGGTTTATGGTGACAAGATGACAAGATGTATTGTAAACTAGTAAGTAGATAAGTTGCAAGAGCCATGTACGAGTAGTTGCAATTTCCACTCGTGTCGATTAAGGTTTGTAAAAAATCTACCTCTCTATTTAAATTTAGTCTTATTTCAAAGTATTTAATATAGTCGATATTAATACAAACGAACCCATCAGGTGAGCGGTGTTTCCGAGACCCGCAAATAATTACTTTGTGTAGTTGCAACGTAGCCGCACAACGTGCCTTATAACGTTGAGAGACAGCTAATTATCTGACTTCCAACAAGTTGGACATTCTAACTACAAAAGTATCCAAAATACGAGCAACTACTGCGGTGTTACTTAACCATTTCTAGCTTCCTGCAGCCATCATTTTGATAGAAAGATTCTAAATAACTATGAAGAGCAATTCATTTGATGCATTTATAGTATTGGTCTAAATGACAGTAGCTTTGGAAAATTAATACTATTAGCCATGGCATGAAATACAATCATTCATTCACAAAATAGGGAAGTGACAGTAACAGTATTGTGTAAAAAATTACATATTTAAAAAAATATAATAGATATATACAAAGTCTCCTGTTTTTAAATAGCGTGGAATAAAATAATCACTAAAAGAATATATTTTTGTGTTCTCCTTTTTCTTTTTATGTCTATTCGGGCACAACTCCGTCATATTTGGACGGATTTTCAATTATTATTTTTTATTCTGGAATGGAACCTTTCAAATTTCATATCGATCTGATGATGAGTTTCGGAGACAGACCACGAAACTCTTCAAAAAATGACAGCAAATCAACCGCGATTGCTGCTAGGTTTTTAGTGCTCGTTGTTAGTAGTGTTTGAAGCCGGTTCAACTTTTTTTAAAAAGGTTTTTTTTAATTATAGCAATAATTTTATAGCAATAATTTATCTAATTTAGGAAATTGCATTTCATGTTAATAAGATTTTTTTGACAAGAAGCTGATATATGCAGTTTATAAAATCGAATTTCATGAGTGGTTAATTTTTATGCACGACAGTTTCTTGTTCGTATTACTAAATTGTTTTTAAAAGCAACCTCAGGCATATAAATACCCCGTAACATACTCGTATATTAACTGAACTTCCTTAAAGTTTGTGACGATTGTCCAAGATTACTGTAGAGGTCTATCGCTATACTTGTTACGTTAACGTCAAGACCAAACTGCACTCATTTAAGTTAGATGAGACTTTGGTGTGTCAAAGTTCAATGTTGTTTCAACTACTATAAACAAGTAGAGTTGGGCAAAGTGAGCTATTCAACACCCTGTTAAACAGTTAACAGCCATCCTAGAATCTTGTATTAAGTGAATCGTGTAGCAACAATGTAAAATCGTACATTTAAGCGTTTTACATTCCAAGGCAGTTTGTTACTCTTATTAATTATTGTGTCCTGCGTGTTGCTCTTATTTTCCTTTATTTTCTTTTTAGTAGAGTTGAGATATGGTTCTACTGTGCTCTTTTATTTTAAACATCAATTTGTGGAAAGAGAATAAATATTTTTACCATCGCTATTATGCGTTCGATTTTTATCAAAGGTAGGTCACTATTTTTGTTCAATAAATACATGGCTCTTTCGTTTATGAATCATTTACCATTGCTTGCCTATTCGCATTCTCTTAACTCTTACTCATTTTGGACGTTATGTTCTCTAGATTAAAGGTAAAATGGGTTGAAATGCCGGAGACATTAGAAGGTATATCACTCCTCATCATCCCAATTACGAGCTTCCCTCTTATTTTATCATATCTATTTTTTCATAAATATTTTTTTAAATTGTAAATGTATAATAATAGAGATTTATAAAACTTCATAGAGTTCACTTAAAATCATATAGATATAAGTAATAAGTATATTAGTATATTGTTTTCATTGGAATGTTTTTTATATCTATTATTTAATTTATTATTTTTACAATTTTATTTCCCAATGCTGCTGAGCTTTGAAGTTATGAACTCCATCAAAAGTACGCTGTCTATATCACATTAATTCCCCTCAAATGCCAACAATGCCAACCTGGAACATTTTAATAACTATTGGAAGACATATAATTGTGATGATAAATATGCCCGTGTATGGTATCCAAGATGGACAATTGATTAATGAATTAAACTTTTCCAATTCATCTGAAACGCTAAACATAAGGAGATAAGAAATTTTTTAGATATAATTTGCTATATACTGCAAAACTGAGGTTTTTGTGTTAAATATTTACAATATACTATAACTTAAGACTATTTTGACCTGACTTGCTTTCCCAAATAAATTTTAACACGAGGTTTAGGTCACGTCAGCGTCACTACTGAAGCTTCACTTTGAATGTGCATCTAAATAATACTTCTTTTTATAATCCCATTGTTAGGATGTGTCGTCTCTATAATGAATTATTACCCCAACATTTGGACATCCTTGACATATTTAATACCAAATTTAGTAAATTTAAAAATAATGTTACGCATATTATGTCATCAACGTTGGTCTGATCTGTTAAACATCTTATACATTTTAAATACGTTTCAAATTTTATACTTATTTATATTTTTATGTTAATACTTAGCTCTTCAGGTTGCATGTAATCTCATCTTGTATCACCTACATTGCCATGTTGTGTACACATATTTAGGAGCATAGCTAAGACCGAAACTGTTTGTGTTAGCTATCTATAAGACTAAGCTTTGTGTTATGTTCTGTTTTTTGTGCCTCAATAAATAAATAAATAAATTTTATATGTACATGTGTATCATAACAGTTAGTAAAATGTAGTCAAAAGGGGAAGGGAGTATGAATCAAGTGTAATGCGGAAGTCACGAGGTGCGTCTAAACAACGGGCTTCCGACGCTGCAGGGACGAGCGGGCCAGGGATGTCGCAATCTCAACATTTTGTTTGGTATATTGTAATTAAGTTCGTATAGTGACCCGGGATTATTCGAATATGAAAAGCATTGTACCGATCGAAATCATAACTTCCAAAAATGCTATTAAGCATGGAAGAGCCATGCTTCGGCAGGCTTGACCTTACGCATGCATACGCAAAGTACACCGGCCTTAGAGAAAAGCCGGTTTACTTTCGTTAACGTAACGTCACTGTTTAGTCATATTACTGATGTAACCCCATGTATCTACACATCCTTTTTTACTTCATCCCTTTAAAATAAAGTCACTGTTTTTTTTATAGTAACTTTATTTTAAAAGTCCGATTAGGAGCTCCCCCTCTCATCTCGAAAGATAGGAAAGGGCGAGAAACGTGCCAGGACTGTTACATAAACATAGTTACTTTCCAGAAAACCTCGTTTTTTTACACTCGCTTACAAGTGAAAATGTTAAAAACAAATAAACCCCCTGTCACATTGCCAACATTAATTAGGACGATCCTCAAAAAATCTTAAATTAAAAAATACATGTTTAGTAAAGAATTAATTAACAACATTTTCTCTCATCGTTTAAAAAAAAAACAACTTCACTTGTACATATTTATTTTAGCACCAGACACGTTCTAATCATCATTATGTGACACAAAAAAAACAGTTTCTTAATTTCTTAGATAACCCTAGTCCCTACAACCGACGTATGTGTGTGTGATCTATAAATTGTTGCCAGTAATCTCACACAGCCACAAATCAACTTCCATTAAATAAATATCCGGAACCCCAGCATAACTGTTAGAAAGCACTCCTTTCATATTAAATATAGTTGTATTTCCTCTCTTCTCTACATACAATGATAGTTCAAATACTTTCATAATAAATAGCCAACAGACTTCATTTTAAAATTTAGGGTCAATAAAGTATTAGGTAGCATGCTGCATCGTATGCACATACGATGTCATTATGTAATCTGTCTTCCGTCCTCCCGTTTTGTAAAATTGTTTAAATTTTACTTGAGCTTATTGTCCTCGTATTACAAGGGCGCTGTATCAAATTCACAAAAAACTTTTATTAAATTTGCTTTAAAAAGTTTCAGAAACATGCACCGTACTGAGCCAATATATGTTATGATCACAAATCTAATATTGCTTGTGTTTGTTTGTTACGTAATTTACAATGGTTACACTACTTGTAACATGCGTTTTTAGCTTTAATTTTTACTAACATCCCAACTAACTATGTAAACAAATCTTATAACTCGATTATAACCTATTTCGAATTTTCGTATCGTATTTTTTTATTCCGTGTCTATTATTAAAATTCACGAAATTTATTTAACCGAAAGTACGACTTTACGACGATGCGATTTTTTTGTTTTCCGATTTTTAAACTTTCAAAGAATCAAATGCTCGATGAGTTTTCGGTTCGAAAAAAGATATTCCGATTTTCAGTACTTAGAATAAATTGCTAAAATTACGATTCTAATTCTGATTCAGTTAGTATAATATTCAGTTACCCATATATATTCGAAATGTATAAGTAACCTTTAATGTAATAAAAAGACAGTAACAAAGTAGACGTTTTTAGACGTTACTGTTACTGTGGTTTCTTTTTGTCTTTTATTCTTCTTTTTATACATCATCATATCATCTACTGTTATTGAATTCTTTGAGTTAGATTACCATCCAGATCCGCTCTACTGTGGGATGAATTTTAAAAGTTTCGAGTTTATCATTAAGTCGGACTTTTTGTTATTCGATCTATTGAAACTCGGTATTTTGAGCAGATTAATTATAAACGTTTGGAATAAATTGAAATTGAAATGAATTTTTTTAATAATAAAAATGGGATGAATGATGGATCAGAGTTGTTATATAAGGAACTTTGAATCATTCGGCAATATGAAAATGGAATAAAGTTTTTCATATTTGTATAGTACTAAAATACTTGATTCTAGGAAAACTTTAAATAAAACTATTCTTAATTCAAATAAATAACCGCTTAGACTTTCTCATTTACCTTCTAAATATAAATTTATTTAGTGTACAAAATCTCGCTTTAATCAAATTATTATCTACCGGATTCAACATCATCTAGAATGCTTTTATTTACGAACATGTTTGCAGTTCACGAAAAAATCCAAACCTAGTTCCATGATTAAATTTTGACAGTATTTTTAACCATTTATAGCAGCTTCTTTCACACAAGTAAGTAATATAAATGAATTTATTTCCTCGTAATGATACATTTGCATCACATGTTACAGTTACAGGAAAACTGCTCACCAATCAACTTTCATAATACAAGGCTGTCTGTAGAATTAAGTCAAACCAATGAGCACAAAGTTGGCTCAACTTTGCGACAGTGTGTACAGCGGTTCTTGCTAATATTGCCATTGCAGCGTTTACACAATGCTGTCCGTGTAACAATAATACTTGAAGTGCATCATTATATTTGTCCTCAGCGTGTAACGACTATTGCTTAGCAGGTGTAGGAAATACAGTTACACGTTATTCGGTGCAATGGTACGTTTACGCTCATATTTACACAGAAACTCGAGTTTTCGAGGTATTTTGAAATTCGAATTTGTGACTGACGGAATAAAGTTTTTCGTATTTCTGTAGTGTACCCGCTAGAAGTAAGGTTTTATTTATTTTTGGAGCGCTCTGTAATTTTAACCGCTTGATGGACTTTGGTTTGGGAGGTGTCGTTAGATTAGTCTTAGTTGCGAGAGTGACACTGGGAATATAAAATTAAAACCGCCGGTTAAATTAAAAATAGTTAAATACTTATAGAATATTTCGTAGTCAGGTTTGTTTCTTTCAATAATTTGCGTGTTTATCATTCTTAATTATATTCATTACTGAAGCTGCTACTGAAAATAACTTGTAAAATATAGATAATATAAATAATACAAATAAAATTGTGATCAGCGTAACTAAAGACATTCATCTGTAAATCAACAGCCACTACTAGACTACTGCTAGACATAGGCCTCTCCATACTCCTGGGTTTGTCGGCGCTCTTTTTATACGTTCAGTTTATCTATAATATTTTATATTTGGATTTATACGAGGACTATATTATTTTTATATTTTATATGTATATGTATTAAAGTCGTTAAGGTATGTGTAACTAATTTAAAGTTAAAGTTAAAGATTGCTTCTTTATTCTTAAGTAGCATGTTGATATAAAGCTTTAAGTTACATATACTTAATTTAAGAATTACGACTTTAGGTTTTATTAATGTTATAATTTTGTACACAATATTTAAGTTTACCTTTCTTTTCCTTACTCTGCAACACCCAAAGTTTGACTAGTAAAGAAATGTTCTGTCAATTTTCTATTTAGTTTTGCAATACTCATTGTCTACAGTGAAACTAAGGCGATGTTCTTAAACCGGAGCCATTATGAGTGGATCGCTAATTTAGTTCATTTGTCGCAGAGTGGCAGCGCTCGTCGCGTGTCTGACAAACGACCAAAGCTGAACGACAACACGCTCGACGTCACAACAGACCGACCGCACTACTTCGGTGTTACGATTGGAGCGCGCTGGAACTAGTTGAGCAACCGAAAGGGTATAATAGATTCAGCCTATAGTTAGTCTTTATACTTTACTATTGGATAAAAAATATCACAGTTTTAATATATTTATTGCACGAAACTTATAATTGACCTTGTGTTACGTTTATAGTACCACTTTTTCAGTTATAATACAACTACGTTATAAAATGAAACAAAAATCAGTTTTGAAATTGTAATATTGATAAACTCTATCTTTATCTCTCTCTCTTGCTTTCTTTTTTCTCTCTATTTATTGGTGTATATAATAATAATTATAAAAGCCTTTATACAGATCAAGTTATACTACATACTTGTTTTATTTAATATTCTAAAACAATCTTAAGAACTTATTCTAGTATTTGTAACTTATTTATTTTTTGTAGATCTGTTTGCTATTTATTGGTATAAAAAGGAATAAATAATAATAATAATACCTATGCGTAACAGTGATGTGGGGTTGCTTGAAGTGCGGTTGATTATTCAAATGTGACCACTTGAAGATCCCTGATATATCTATTTATGTATTTCACTGGACCGTAAGCAACATTAGGTTAAGCACATTATTGTGTCTCAAGGAAACTTCATTTAGCCGCTGTTTGATATATATATACAATTAAAAGGTTCGGAGAATTGATTGGTGGGTTAATAGTGGCACTATGTACATAGTTATGTGCTACACTGCAACATACAATTAGAATACAATTATGTTAAACTTTACTTATAGTGTATGCGCTGTATACTTAATGGCGTCCGCGCCTTTATTATTGGTACAAACTTTATTATATACTTGTGGTAGATCTATAAAAAGAAGGGATGTACGAACCGTTCCAAAATCCTAACTCCTCGGCTGATCGAGGCCCCGAAATAACCATCAGCCTGACCCCGATATTACATACACAGCACGCATCTCACACACACAACAACACACAAATGACTGTATTATCAAGTAATCAATTTAATCAAAATATTTATTATGTTTCTATTACCCAAGTGCTGAAAAAATACGACAGCACAGCAACACTTGAGGAAACTGAACGTAATACTTGTCAACTTCTTCTTGAATTAACGTCTGACACAATATTGGGAAGCATGAAACGGCATTATTGGCTTGTGACATTGTAGACTTCTGCAAATAGGAATTCTGCTTTCATGTTTCGTTGATTTTCTGGATTTAAAATTGTGGATTAAATAGTAATAAATTTTAGCACATAACAAAGGGTTCAAAGGTTTAAAAAGTAATGATACTACATGGAAATAATATTGAAAAGACTATTGACTCACAGAAGTCTACATAAAATCGAGATCCGAAAAGCTAGCAGTCAATTAAACTTTGAAAAAGCAAAAAGAAGAATAAGATTGTAGAAGAAGAAGTGTAGTGAGTGTTCAGTGAATGTTGAGAACGAAGTTACATTAAAGTGGTGCTGTGGACGTACTACATAGCAGTGAACTATATCAGAAGAGCTACACCACGTCAAGAGAGACACGTCACTCAGTTCAGATGTCTATGTACGAATACATAAGAAATCATCACCGGAGATTCTTCATTTCCTTCCAATATTGTACCCAGCAAAAATTGTTACGAATCTAGCTGATATCGTTAAGTGCGTTCCATAAATTCAAAACTCAATTCTCGTGACGATAGAAATAGTTTACTTGAAATAAAATAAAGTAAAAGTTAAATTAGATAAAGGTCTTCTGCTAAAGTAATTAAACTGATACTTCATCAGAGGCTATGTTAATTATTTAGAGACAGCCTAAATCTCCCAGAACTTCTTTGTAAGAAAAGCAATGTAAAGTAATATACTCGTATATATTTCAAATAGATGAGTAGTATTTGCGCTACAAACTGTGAAACGGTCGTCAATAAAGGCCTACGTATTTCAGTGAGTGAGCTATCAATAGCTATACATACATTACCCAAGTGTGTTTTCAAGCCTCCTTGAATATCAAGACAGCAAGTGATCCCAAAATCCACAACTTAGAGATTCCTAAACTATTTGGTAATTTCGTAAGACGACCGCTAACAGAAACTTGTAGGATTTGTCACGTCATATAAATGCTGTATATAAACAGTATCTCCGGCTATTTTGTGATATTTTTTTTATATCTCATCTGTTAAACCATATATTTAAAAATTACGCTCAATAATAATATAATATGTATGAATTTACAAAAAAAAAGTATATAATTATTCTCTCAGTTAATCTAGTTTTCATTTTAGTAGTAGTAGTAGTTTTCTGTGCTTAGTTTGAAACTAGATGGCGTTGTGTGTCAGATGTCCGAAATATTATTATTAAAATTATAAGCAATAAATACCTACTACTGTTTCGGTGACCATTACAATTTTAATAACACAATATTTTATATTCTCATATAAGTGGCTAATTTTTGTCTTTTTTTGAGAATAAATTCTTTAAAGTCCATTTGACTGATTGTAAATGTTTGAATTGAATGGCTGTCCACAATAATTAGATACATATATTTAATTTCACTTCATTTAAATAAAATTATGTCGAATGTCGGTAGTCATTTAAGAATTGAACAATTCTTAATGTAGGTGACGGCAAATATACACCTAAAATAAACAAAACCATATCTCAAAAAGGGACTGGAATATGTTTAAAATTGCAATTAAACTTTACTTTGCGTAGGTAAAAACACAGTTCTCTAATAAAAGTAGACAGGTAGGATTTGAAAGTTTCGGTGCATTTATTTGTCGATTTATCGATATTTATGAGAAAGGAGCAACGATCCATTAAGAAGTTGGAAAGTATCGCTCCGCAATACGTATCGAGTACTTCTTCCGATCTGTATCGGTCTAACTTTGCTCTTACCGCACCCCTCGGGACGCGGCGGATATTGTATAAAATATTATCTTCGCAACGCCAATACTAAAGCTATGAATGTAGACTACAGCCACGTGTACTTTATTGACAGAAGTTAAATCGCTCACTGCAAAAATATTTACTGTAATACGTCTTACATAGTGTAAATTGAATCGTCTGTACTTTACAATTTAGCCAACTATAATTTAGGCTCTTCATACGTAATATATGAGAAAACAAATCATTGCCAACCAAGCACTTTGAGAATTAAAGACGGCATTATATGAATATGTTAAAATGGAAAGTTAGGCGAGGGAAGTTAATGTAAGGAATAAGATATTACTTATATGGATTGCGGAGTGTAATTGCTCGAAAAAGTCATGCTCCCATAAGTCGAACAACCAGTTTGAGTTATAGGTATGCTCCCCGTGACCGTTCAGGAAATATAAGCCCTCTTACTTTGGCATTACATTGAAATCTACGAAACTAAAACGAATTTTGTTAAATTCACATGAAAAAACGGTTGCTAGATTTTTTATTGGAACATAAGCTTTAGTTACATTATTCTTGTAATTTTAGTTATAACTACATGGACAATGCTGAACCACGGTTCCGATACTCTCACCAACAGAACTTTATGAGTTTAGTCCAAATTCTAACCTTTCTAGAGCGATGTAATTGACATAAAGACGCATTCGAATGTCAAGTTATACAGACGTCTTCCTTTTTATGGAAGAGGGGGCAAACGAGCAGACAGGTCACCTGATGGAAAGCGGCTACCGCCGCCCATGAACGCCTACAGTTCAGGAGTCACAAGCGCGTTGCCATCCAAAAAGAGTTTGCCTAGGCTTACGAATTATTTATTGAGGAGATAAGGCACCGACCAGGAATTTCATTATTTTCTAAAAATTTACTTTTCTACACGATAATATTGATTTTTTCCTACCCTACCTACCCTACTATCAACTCATCTGCTGGATGATGATTTAGAGAGATTTCTTATACTAGGGCTCCAAGCCACTGGTAACTGTTTATCACTGTGCAGCCGATCGGTTCTATAGTCAGATCGAATCTGTGACGAAACTTTTGGTCTGAATTTTTCTAACTTGAATTACAAAAAGAATTCGAAATAAATCATTGTGAACATTTTGCTGAATTGTTTATTGCTCTTTATTCCATAACACTTATCAAAACAGAAAATAAAAAGCTCATACCGTATTTCTTGCAATTTATTAGGACGTCTATTTGGAACAATGTCCATAACACGAGTATAAAACTTTGCCATTTTACGAGTACCTTGAAGGGATGCACCCTTGCCTTGTGTCGAAACAAGCTCAACTTATGTAGAGTTTTAAATCTAAGGTTAGTGGGTATTATACTCCCCTAACATATTACAAAAAGTTAGAGGATGAAATGGTACTACATCATTTATCTCTTAAGTTTGGGTTTCTAGGGTTAGGGTTCCCCTGGTTTTCGTTTTATTTTTGTAATTTGAAACTAATTTTGGCTCAGGTTTTGTTCGAAACCTGAGTAGATAAGAAATGTTTTCAAATGCAAACTATAGGGCAAAACATTACAAGTTTTATTGGGATGGCTGTCGCTAAAACCCTGAAAAATAATTCATAAGTGTGCAAAGTCCCATTCAAATATAAAACCGACAAGTAATAAAAGCAGTAAGCCATTTGTCAAGATGGACGTCTATAAAAACAAATCTCCTATAAGTCTCGTAGACGTCGTAAGCACCAACAAAGCTCTCGTGATGAGAATGGCCCGTACTTGCGCGTGAATTAATAACAATATGTAGGTAACGATCATGGTGATTATAGTCCCTACGGGATCGTTCATGTCGAGGTACAAGGGGTGGCTGCGGAGGGTGATGAGGACTAATGAGGTTTTACCAAATTTTACGATATCGTCTTATTAACGAAGTTACTAAATTAGAGAACGAAGTGATATTAAATAGACTTTTTTTGTAATGTAACGTGTATTTCTTAAATTGAATCTATTATGATTATCCGAGCTTCGACCTCAACACTATGTTGAGGATATAAAAGTTTTCTAATCCGAAGTTAAGTTACAAAGAATGGGTAAATATTTCACTTGACAGACTGAACCTCGTGAAAGAAAAACTATCAATTTTTAATTATATAAAATAAAACATTTATTTGGAAGAGCCAAAAATGACACTATAATAGGCAAGTTTTTAAATTATGTTTGAAAGGTTTTATACATTGCAATTAAAATTTATAAACTAATTTAACAGCACAAAAACTTCTCACGTATGGTCAATCTATGGACTTTTAAATGTATAAAGAAGACCTATGATTTTCACCCCTTTGTCATCAGTTCATCAATATCTACGTGATTAAGATTACCAATAACAAATTATATAATTTTGCTGAAACTGAACCACTACATCGTTTTTTCATTTTGACAATTATAATTTTAATAGTTAAGTCCTTAATACAGTATGTTTTAATATCATTCTTAACAACAGTGAGAAACTGTAATATCCTAAAGTATCCTTAAAGTACATAGAGTGAACCGTCAACACTGACATCACCACAGCAAATAATAAACATTTTTGGTTGATATATTTTCCTTATTTCACGGAGTTCAGAAACACTTTGTACTTTTCATCAATTTAGAACCACAATAAAAATAAATGATTCCATGTTGGCGTCGAAGACGTTGGAAAAGTTAAGAATTTCAAAATGAATTGGTTTGTTCCATGTATGCTTGTATCTTATAGAAAAGTTTATGAAAAATGTTCTATAAATAGTTCATAAACACTCAATTGACCAAAAGCGTTTGGTTAAAATGCAAAGAGCAAGTTAAAAACTGAGCAACAGGCAATTTTCACAGTTGCAGGTTATCGATCAATTAGTTCACTTGTGACGTTGACGATAATTGAAAAAAAAGCCGGTTCCGGACATAAAAACAAATTGATCATAAAAGTTCATTTTTCCAACGCTTTGTATCGTCAGCGGAGGGAGCTGTCACAAAAACGATCGCCGACATTGATATCCAGAAAGAGATAAAAGAAATTCTTTACGAGTTATTACTCTCATGTCTGAATTGGAATTTTCAGGTTAAATTAAAATCTTCTCTACTTTATAATAAAAATAATTCATTTTTAGACATGCAAAAATAGGTTTTAACCCAAATAAGTAAGATTTAAGGTGGTAAAGAATTACAACCTTAGAGTGGACTGTCTGTCTCGTTTAAGGTTACTTTGTCTTCTAATCAGTCATTAAACTGATTAATGATTAGATGAGTGAACCTATTCAATAGACTTCTACAACACCATTTGTAAGATGCCAACGATATAGAAACATTTCTATATTAAAAATAAGTTTTGTTTAGAGCAACTACTTAACTTATCTGATAAGAGCAAAGTATTTGATACAAATTGCAGGAAAATGTCAAAGTTTACAGTTTATGCCATAAACTTACCATTTAATAACACTATAAAACTTAATGCACAATAACTTTGTTATTAGAAGACACCGTAACCCGTAGCCGACTAGGTGACGTGTCACTTACATGAACACAGTCAAATTACACGTAATTTAACGTTTGTATAAAACAGAAATTTTGATACCTAAAAAGTCATGAAAATATTTAAAATTTTTTCGCTCGCTCGTGTTCTCATAAGCACGAATATTAAACATTTTTTAAGGTAAAAACTTCTCGGTGTTCATTAGAACAATCAGTTAATAATATTTTAACGAAATAATTAAAACGACATTGATTAGGGTTGGTAGTAACTGGTAGATTTTGGAGTATTGGAATTATGTTGATTTTGTAACTCAGCCCAATCTGTTAAACTAGACACCTAACTCAAGTTGATTAGTTACTAGTAACTTCTGAGCCAATGGTGTGCTTTTACCCCGTTAGATTTTGGAGTATTGGAATTATGTTGATTTTGTAACTCAGCCCAATCTGTTGAACTAGACACCTAACTCAAGTTGATTAGTTACTAGTAACTTCTGAGCCAATGGTGTGCTTTTACCCCGTATATTTACAGCTGTTTGTATCGATTTAGTATCAACTAATATGCGTATATGAGTAATATCAACTCAAATGCAAATAAATGGTTTCTTTTTAATTATTCCATAAAGTTTAGTCAAGGTGTGTGCACAGCCCTTGTCCTAAAATATTTGAAACCCGAGTAAACAATGATCGTCATCAGATTAATCGTTTATTGTATCGACGTTCGTCTCCCGAGCATCCACTGAATATACAATTTTGTTTGGCATCACTACTGAATAATTCCTCTTTATTATAATAAAATTAAACTGAAATTGAGATTTATCAAGTTATAAAGGGATTGGAACATCGATTTCCTTATCATGGTATTTCCAGGAAATTTTCAGAAATCTTTAGATATTAAATAATAAAATTTAGGACAAATATTTATAAAACTCTCAGCAATTCATTTATACTTGGGTGCTTAATTTTCTGATATTTTTAAGAATAGGTACTAATTATTTACTAGAGATTTCTATAACATGTATTTGTCATTTTATATTTTTAAAGGATACAATACGATTTGGAATTAAAACCAGTAACCACTTCCAAGGAAGTCCGACATCTTAGCCAATGTACAACCACGCCACTTGAAATTTGACTTAAATGCAATTAATAGATATTTTGGTAAATATGTATATTTCGAACGTTTATAACTAAATTTTACTTTGAAGTCTGTATTTAATATTTTACATTTATCGTGAAATCATAGGGTAGCTTGAACTTAAAGCCTTGCAAACCAACTTGTAGAATTCAAATCCTCACTCTTAACAGAGCGCTTTTTGAAGTTAGAATAATTTGTAATCCAATGAGAGGAAGTCCTTAAACGAGACGATTCATGCTGAGCTTTTAAAGGATGGGATTGAGAACGCTTCTGTTTTAAATCAGTTATTAGAGCAAATGCTAATCTACATTTTCTATTTTTATTTCAGGTTTTAGATCTACACGAACGCTTTTAGATCTAAACTAATCACACACACAAACATAGAAAGTTAAATGTTCTTGAACTTTGCATGAATGAATCCAACCCAAAATATAATATTGGTAGAACCTTGACTCAACACAGTATTAAAGTTCTATTAATATTAGTTTTGATTAAGGTTACCTATATGATTTTTTATCTTCCTAGTACAGTTTCTAAGCTAAGACGGACGTCGGACTGTCGGACTGTATGACAGACGGACATAGCGAATATATATGTGCTCCTATCAGGATTAAGGAACGCCACTTATTGTCACTATCAGCCGTGCGTCAAGAAGATGCGAATACAATGATGCTTTCGAAAGTTTATGACTTGTATTTTATGAAACATTTTACACGCCTTGTTATTTGTGATTTTAGAGGGTATTTGTTGGTAAAGAGAAGGTAAGATCTCAAATATAATAAGAGAGAATAATTAAAGCTACCTTTTGTACCTGAAGAAAATATCGTCAATTAAGAATATTCAAAGATAATTAACACAAATTAAAATACATAAATCAAGAAAGGGCCTTGAAAGAGATATCTCCTAATTATAAGACGAATCTGTTATGAGCGTCACGGATATCGCACGTTTGAGCCTGTAGACAAACATAGGAGAGAGGGCCTCCCTCTACCGGCCGGTATTTCGGTCTGCACGGCCCCATTATTGGCAAAGTTTGCGAATATTACCATAGTCAGTGCGACATTGACACACATGCCGCGTTATTGAGCGACGCAAAAACTGTATAGACTGACGGTGAAGCGGAAAATGGTTCTTAAATATTGACGTGAAGATTGATCACAACTTTATATTACGGATCCAAGTTAGCGCTGTTTATCGACTGAATCGAATTTTGAATGGAACGAGAACGACATAAAACGTTCTTGATAATAGAGGAGGTAATGAAATACCGCCAGTTCCAACGCAAGCCTCGTTCACAGAACACGTAAAATGCATCAGAGATGAAAGATTACAACTTGTGAAAACTCGCTGGGATGGAGGACAGCAAAGCGATAGTCTATTTAACTCAAAGCTTTGTCACTTTGTGTCAAATTACTTGTTGAAACACTCTGTCAACTTTCGGGAATAATCACTAAGTGAGTGATTGAAGGGAAATATTGAATGCAATGCTCTTCCTGTTCTTTTAACGTACTGATACAGGAAACTATGTTTTGTCTCTCTAAAATTTTGCAATGTCTGGAAAAGGCAGCTAAGTTGAGAGAAATTACTATTATTAGACTATTATTTTACACTTGGTTGGCAAATAAAGATTTAATTTGAAATTATCTTGGATTCAACAAAGGTCATTAGTTTAAAGATGCCGAAACCATGACATTTTTCGTATATTAAGATAGAAGTTTTCCGTATCAGGCCTGTCAGTTCTTTTATTTATTTTATTTAACATTTTAAATAACATAGTCTTGTTTAAAAGAAATGATATCCTACAGTGAAAATATCACAAAGATTTTTCCTTGAGTACATATTCATCATTGCATTGAACAAAATATTTTTTTTTTTTTTCAGAATCGAATGCTTTTTGTAAATTTGACCTTATATCACTAATTTAGCTTCCGAAAGCATATTATTAGTAAACCCAAATCGTGAGCTGAACAAAAAACCACTAGTCTGCTTGAAATTTGGCTCAAAGCCAAGCGGTGTAGTTACAGAACTGTGATTATACGCAGTTGGAGGCCTTTATTACGTCGCGAGAAATATGTAATGGCTGGAGACTACTCTTATTAAGTTTCCATTTCGGCTTCAGCAATAACTCAACACTTCTATAATAATATTTTGTAGATAAAAGCTATAACTCTAACTAATTCTAACTGATAACTTATAATAGGGGTTAAAGTATGAAATTGCCGTTGTATAGTAACAGATACTTTGAATGAAATAAAAACCTTCAGGGTGTGAGATTATGAAGTGAAACTTTTGTCATATGATACCTATGAGGTTCTTTTAAGAAATGTCCAACATTTAAAAAAAAAAAAAAAAAAAAAATCATTTATTGAAAATAAAAACAATAAAACAAAACAAAGCAATTAGTTGGCCAACAATGAAAGCGTCAACTCTAATTTTTGAATGTTTAGAATAGTTTTGACGCATTATTTCGAATGTTATATTAAGTGAATCGTGAAAAGGCGCACTTACATAAATCATACTTATGGCACAATCTTTATTAGCTGCGTGAGCATCACTTTATCTCCACTCCTATCATCAATTATAAAAATCTATCTATATCTAGCCTATCAATTATAAAAAATATTACATATAATCCAAAATACTGTGTAAGTATGTACTTGCTATGTATGAATTTAGAATAATAATTTTTTTTTTTATAAAAGTTTAACTTATCAAATATCTAAATTCAAAAAGAGATCTAGACACTTAATACCTACATACATACAAAAGAAATAAAATAATTAAGGTATCTTTAGAACTATGATATCTGATACGATAATTTATTTAGCTCTGTACAATATTTATGCTCATTTTCAGTTGCTATACAAAAGTAACGTTATGCAATCAATACGGTTAACCATTTGGTTTGTTTACAGTCGCTAATACATAATAAATACTCTTCCTAAAGACAGGCTATTGCTATTTCTATATATTCGCAAATAATGTAAATAATATAAGTTTAGTCAAATACAAAATTACTATATAAAAATCTTTACAACGCACTTCGACACTCAAATCAAACTATTCAACAAAGAAGCATCACAATTCAGAATCGACACATTCACTGATAGCCAGACCATATTAGCTTAAATTACTTACCGTTCACTCCTATCCAGAAAACATTTGATTTTCGACTTCAATTGTTATTATTTATTCAGCTTAGACGTGAAAGATATATTCGGAAATCCGAGTCATTTTTGAATACGAGTTCCGGCGCGGAACTAACGCGACAGAAACGGCTCGCAATATCAACGCTGCGATTGGAAAGGAGACTGCTTATGACCGCACCGTACGTTTTTGGTTTAAACGCTTTCCTAATGGAAACTTCAACTTGAAGAACGAACCACTGCAAAGACCGCCCACACAGGTGCATAACGCTGAATTGAAGGTGGTGGAATAGTGGAAGCCGATCCGAGTCAAACCACCCAGGAAATAGCGGCATGGTTTAACGTTACTCTACCTACAATATTGACTCAGTTGCATTCAATCAATAAGATAAAAAATATGTAAAATTCGTGCCTCATGATTTGACTGATCTGCAGAAAGAAATGTGTGTTGAAACTTGAGTTGCCTTGTTGAATCGCTACAGAAATTATGAAGATATGCCTATATTGGATCGAATTGTGACACGTGACGAAAAGTGGATTGTTTACGATAACCGTAATAAGCGAAAAAAATACAATGGCTCATCACACGCATCAGATTACACCACCATTTACCAACAAACAGGTTAATTTGGTGGTCTCTTCATGGTGTTATTCACTACAGCTTTCTCAGGTCTGGTCAGGCAGTAACAGCAGATGTTTACTGTGGCCAACTTAGAACAATGATGGCGAAACTAGAAGTGAAACAGCCCCGACTCATGACCAATACTGTTGTAACTCTACAGAAGCTGCAGTTAGAAACCATATTCGCCAGACCTTGCTCCAACGGACTATAATTTTTTTCGTAATTAGAACAATTTCAAAAAAATATTCCCAGGAGGCAGTACAAAATTCTGTCACACAGCTTGTCGAATCTAGATCCTCAGAGTTCTATCGTAAAGGCATTAATGAACTTCCGTTTAGGTGACAGTAATGTATGGATAAAGAGGGTAAATATTTTAATTAAATAAATATGTTACATTTAAAAAAAAAAAACATGTTTCAATTTTTCAGTACAGATCGTCAATTTCATACTTTGACCCCTAATATTAATTGAAATTAAAAAGACTGCTTGTACGTAACTTGCATTCAAGCGTACGGATGCCTAGCCTTTTTAGGCCTGACCATTGCCACCGATTTATAATCGTACTAATGGCGTATAGATCATCTAGTCATAATTATGTCTATTAACCATTTTTTTATTAAATAATAAACAATTTTAGTATCTACTATAGTTTTCATCTATTTATAATGAATTAAATACGATTGGATGTGGATACATAGCTCAATGCCAGCTTACCACAAATCGAATGAGAAGTAATCATACGACCAATCAAACATAATTTTATGGATCTGAATATATCACTAAATCTGAACCTTTATTGTGGATTTATTAATGAAGTAACAACAGAACAGATCAATTTTCAAGGTTATTATTAATAAACGTTCTAAATATGATATCATAATTAATCTTGGACGGGTAATTTATAACAAGTACGACCCTTAAAAGTCTGCTTTATGAAGTGTAAATTTTTATATATTAATTTTTTAACCCGTAATTACTCGTATGGCGACCGTAAGTGCTCGCGGGAGGGGGGGGGGGGGGGCCTTAGCTCTGCTCACTTTTATAACTTTATAAATATTAATTATATTAGTAATAATTCATTATAACAGTAATTAACTTAAAGTGAAAGCTCAAATATGTTACCTCACCTACGAGTATTAGCATTGAAGATATTGATAGGTAACTTGATCTGATTAAATTTACATATGTTTGTTTGTTCAAGAAGTTTATATAAATACATAAAACTTGTTACCGTTTTTATTACCCAACTGCTAAAGAAGGGTTATATTAAAAACGCAAAAAAAAAACACTCAATGACTGATGTTTCGTAAAAAAATGTTAACCAAACCTATCGAGTGAGATAACAAAGTTATTGATGGCATAGAACTGGCCATGTTTCTTACCGCAGAACTCCGTTATATTTATGATCTGATTCAGAAAATACTTTTTTTATTTTATTAAGATTCCCGTTCGGTCTCAATTAAATTTGAAAAAAAATGTCACCCTCAAGGGTGGAAAATTACGGAACGAGTACATGATTTGTAACAAACAAACATCACGATGTAGGCATTTAAGTCGGTGATGCTGTTTTGAAAGTTAATTATTATTACATACACTAATTATAATACATTTCGATTCCTTGCTCATCCTACGGGAACACTACATTTCGTCAGGATAAAAAGTGTGTGTTAGCTAAATCCATTCCAAATTTTAACAAAATTGGTCCCGGCGTTTGAACATGAAAAAGTAACAAACACACATATAATCGTTCGCCTTTATAATTTTATTGGCATTATGATAGTTTAATACTAACATAATCACTGAAAAATTCCTGTTACTAGATGCATTTTGGTTGTAATTCAGTTAAATTCCAAGGTATACAATAGAAATTAAGCACCACAACCAATACGAGTAAATATGTGGAGCGCACGGCGTGGCTTCACCAAGCAGACTCGCAAATAGATCTAGTGGTAGCGGTCTCATATGCACGTGTGCGTTACGTAAATACACAAGGAGTAACTCAACCACGTATTTATTTTGATTGTGCACTAAATATACGCGGTTTGTTGTGAATGTAGTCACGCACTGTGGCCAAGCGTCTACGATTATTTTAATCGATATTGTTTTAAATTGCCTTTAACATCGATCATGCTGTTCTATTGCTACAGCTAATTATTTCATAAGAAAATTAAAATTATTTGAAATCGACTTTAGTGTAGACTCTAAAGTTATAGATCAACACACACAATAGCATAAATGTCTGTTTTGCCAAATATTTAGCAAACTAAATATGTATACACGTATCAAAAATCTCTTATAAGCTTGTGCCGATCTACAACTGCCCGTTTCCAAGGGGTTGAGCCTCATGAGGAGAAAACAAACTCATAGCCACTCTTTTCAATCAGCAGATAACAATATACACAATATTGTTTTGATTCGTCAATTTTAGATCTGTCAAACATAAATAAAATGTCTAGCAATGGACTAGTAAAGGCTGTTGATATCATGTGATGTAATACAACATAAATAAGTTTTTTTTTAACGTTTTATAAGTTTAATCATACGTTTGCAGTTTGCCAATATGGAATAACTTTAGTAAAAGTTTGTAACAATACTATTAAAACACATTTAAGACGATAAATTAGAGCCAAAGTACAATATCGTTATGAACTTATTTCTAAGAGAATCGTTTGGGCTTTTATTGCTTTTAGGCAATCGACTTTTAGTGACAGACCATTAAGAAAAGTTCTTTAATAAGCTTCAGTATCTTCAGCAATATTAGAAAAATACTTAAATAAAGCTCGTCTGCTACTTGATATCGTCTTTTATAAGTTTGTTGTATAAAAAAGGAGACCCGTTTAATATAAATAAATATAGAACCATCAGTCTTTTACAGTCCACTTACAAACTATTCACGTTAAACTTAGTAGTAAACATAAAGACCTAGAATTTCAGATATGGTATATAGAGTCGAATGACTCTATATCCCATGAGTCACTTTTGACTGCTCTCGGAGAGCAAGGAATACATAGTAAATACATCAATATACTAAAAGGAATATTCTCCAAAAGTAAAGCGGCCATAAAATTGGAAAAAAAACAGATATGTTCAAAATCAAAAGAGGAGTGAGACAGAGATCTCCAAATTTATTCAACGCTCTCCTCGAACATCTCCAGGAAACTTAATTGGTCAGGACTTTGCATCAATGTTACCGGACAATTCCTTGATCATCTCAGATTCGATGATGACATTGTTTTAATTGCAAACAGCCATGAAGATCTGCAATACTTGCTATACACTCTAAATCGCGAAAGTAGAGAGTGCAGCCTTGAGATGAACTTTGATAAAACCTGTAGTATGTAGTAACGGTGAACAAGAACAAGCACATCAACTATGTCAATGAATATATATACTTAGGCCAGAACATCTCCTTCGAGGCATCATACCTAAATGAAGTAGACAGGAGAATAAAGAAAGCTTGGAGTGCTTATTGGTCTCACAAACATAATAATATCTTCAAATCCCAGATGAATATGAAACTTAAAAAGAGTGGTTTTGCCCACTTTACTCTATGGATGCCAAATTTCCCCTGTTTTTTACACAACCTATTTTTTAACAAGACAAATAATTTATTAACTGCTTTTTTTTCAAAGAGCTTTGGAAAGAAGCATGCTAGGGATACGATTATCCGATAGAACAAAAAATGTGGACATAAGATACAAAACTAAGTTACAGAAAAATGGCGCTGGGCAGGGTATACAGCAAGAACCTCAGAAGACAGATGGAGTGAAAGAATCCTTCACTGGTACCCACGAGATGGACACCGTGCACGGCGACGACCGCATCGCAGGTGGTGCGACGACATCGTTGCCATAGCCGGGAGCACCTGACCATAGACACGATTGGCCGCCGATAGAAACAAATGTCATAGGATGGAGGAGGCTTTTGTCCAGAAATGGACGAGCCCATAAACAAAATTAAAATGCAATTTTACATATTTACTCTTTTTGGGTGGGCTAGATTGCATATTCTAGTCCAAACCACTATTATGAAATAAGGTTTTTTAGTCATTTTCAATGATTTTAAATCAATATATTAAAAATAATGTAATTAACTAGAAGACATATTTGTAATTTAAAATTAATTAGATATCGATGCAATTTATTGTAAACTATGAATGTGTATAATTGGAAAATAAAACGCTTACTTACTCACTACTTGATAAATAGTGAAACATTCTCTGTATTTTAATGTAATGATGAACCGACAATGTTCATATACCGCAAACAATTTGGTAATAATTGTTATCCAAAATAATGAATATGTCAAGCAAACGAATTGATATTATGAAAACATTATATCTAGGCCACATCCTGGTACGCGTCCACACCTGCATACATTGCGCAGTAACAGTCGAGTGTGTGCATAATTCATTTACCAGAAGTGTAATATAATTTTAGAGTGGTGCGACCGCTTTGCGCGGTGCATTCAGAGGCGCGGTCGTCAATGGTCTCATCGTACTCAATATTTGCCAAACTATAGAAAATTTACACACTTAGCGTTTTTGTGGTAGAATTCAAATATTTATAGAAACAGTAAAATAGAAAAAACTAACCACATCCACATGTGATAGTTTGAGCGTACTTTTCCAGTTCATCACGTCAATATACACAATGGACACTGAAAATTAAATTCAGAGACAAGTTTTTTTTTACCGTTGCATAGATTTGTGCTGAAAAACTGGCTCAAAAAGGCATACACCATCAAAATTATTATGTGAATCTGTATGATAGAAATGGGTGAACATATTTGTGGTTTTGATGTCCTTAAGTGTGACGATTGTATCTTCACATCACATCAACAGCCTTTAATAATCCACTGCTGGACATAGGCCTCTCCTTAGAAAGGAGGTTTCGTCCTACTATGCCACACTGGCCAGACGGGTTGGTATAGGGTTTGTGTCAAGTTTTAATTCTCTTTGCAGTGCTGTTGTCCTGCGTAGTTTGCTTCCTTAGTCGCCTCTTACGACACTCCGTATTTTTAATCCGTCACCACACGGACATACTGATTGATGATTGTATCTTACCTGTACGAAATGAGAATCTGTTTATCTGTTTGTATCTGACGCTTTCACTTCAAGTACCCTAAGTATTTCAGCGTCAGATTCTTTCAGTCTAGCTCTTAGTGAAACCTAATTGCCAAACCATCGTGGTTTCAATTCCAAACCATGGTGGATCAATAATTAATTGTTTAAGATTTGGGATCAGACGGATGGAAAATGTGACATGTTATTATTATTGCGCAATTCACGAGGTCTGGAGTAAAGAAAAGGAACTTTCATTAAAAAAAAAATGTTTCCAAGGAACGATGAGTTTCATCAACAAAAGCTTCATTAATCGTGAGCGAAGTCGTCATAGACAGTTAGTTGGTGGTTAATGGTTTGATAAACTGAGAAATCTATCACATAAAACCTAACCATTATAAGCAAGCCCATAATCTTCAGGTTGTACGTGACAAAGTGTTACCAGAGCCATTAGGTCTCAAAAGACGCGCCAGTGGCGGCTCTAAGTTATAACGAGACCAAACTTGGCAAATGTTCGACTTGGAACACTGTGATATCTACATCTTGTCTAGATTTGTTACGCTTGACGATATGGCTGACGAAGAACCGATGCCTTGTAAGCTTACTGCTAATGGTAAAAATTTAACAGTTTTATTCTAGAACAGTGGTGACAATAAACCCTTTTAAAAAAAAAAGTTGAACCGACTTCAAAAAACACCGACAAAGAGCACTAAAAATTAAAAAATAATTACAAATCTAAGTAAAAAACTATAATAAGTACCCTCAATGTAACAGGTAACATTATAATACCAATAGTCCCTTCTAGTCAGTTTGAAGTCGGTGCCAAGCCAAATAGGTGCTTGATAGGCATGGTAGAATGTAGCGCGGCAGCTGCAACAGTCTTCATGCTGCGCAAAACATGATGAACGAGCTAAAGTGGACGCACATCTCCAATTATATTATTATTTTGAATTCTTTAATAAGTAGTTGATAAGTTTGCGCACGTAATTGATCTGGTTGGTCTTTATTAATTAACAAAATCTTCGATGTTTCATTAGAATTATTTTGAATTCTTAATTTTTCATTGTGCTAATATAAAGCTGACATAGACCAGTATTACTTATTGTACATCGAGCTTGGCACCGACTTCAAACAGACTAGAAGGGACTATTGGTATTATAATGTTACCTGTTACATTGAGGGTACTTATTATAGTTTTTTACTTAGATTTGTAATTATTTTTTAATTTTTAGTGCTCTTTGTCGGTGTTTTTTGAAGTCGGTTCAACTTTTTTTTTAAAAAGGGTTTATTTTACCATTTTTAGTGTAGGATATGAAAATGACATTGGCGTCCAAACTGATCAAGATCAGCTTAAATTCTTTTCTAAGAAACAGTCAAATTCTTGTGAGTTGCAACCGAACAAAATAACTTCCGATTCAATTGACACTGATCTCGAAGGTGAAGATAGGGAAGCTTTAGTGAGACTACTCAACAAATATGCTCAATATTTTATAGAAGGAGTTCCAACTAGACGGGTTAATACTAGTATGTTAGAAATTAACCTAGTTGACCCACCCAAAATTTAAGAGTTTTTTCCAGAACTATTTTAATAAATTAAGTATAAAATTACTTACAAACGAAATGCGATGCCATCCATAGCAACAAAACGTCTATCCGAATTATTTTATCAAGATAGAATACAAAATTTCAACCTTTTCTTCTTAATACAACGAAAATTACTGTGGTGACATAAATACTGCAAGTTCTCTGCGCATCACATCGCGCAGTCTCTGACAGTTGCCATGGTTTGTTTGGCTAAAGAAATACTCGTAGCTAAAACACGTTGTCGGGGCTGTCAAATTCCCAATAATTGTGAGGGTTTCACTCGATTTCTCTAGGATCCCATTATCAGATCCTGAATTGGTGGTAATGGGACCAATTCGGGAGCATACCCTTTCGATTACAAAAAGAATTTTGAAAATCGGTCCACAATTGACGAAGAAATCGTGTAACAAACATACATAAAAAAAAAATACAGACGAATTGAGAACCTCCTCTTTTGTGTTTTGGAAGTCGGTTAAAAAAAAACATACTGTCGAATCAAAAACCCTTCTTTTTTGATGTTGGTTAAAAATCGACTAGCATGAAGCTCCTAGTCGAGACGAATCAAATGAGCACAAACACGGCGGAATTGCTTTATTTTATTACAGAGTTCCCATGGCTATTTACCGTCTCCATCATCAGACCCTGAATATCACATAGGATCGGAGTTCTTATTAATTAGACTCAAACACATTCAAATTCGATGGTATTACATAATTTTGTTACAGAGATCCCATACTCCTAAACCGTTCATCAACAGCTTCATCATCAGCTCAGCAACATCAGATGGTGACCATTAGATGCAAAAATCTACATAGATTAAGATAATTTCTGATGAACAGTGTATATGCCTACAAAATTTGAGGGTTTCCCTCGATTTCCCCAGGATCCCATCATCAGATCCTGACCTGGTGACAATGGGACCACCTCTGACGTATGACCTACCAAATAAAAAAAGAATTATTCAAATCGGTTCATAATTGCCGGAGTAATCGCGTAACAAATATACAAAAAAAAAAAAAAGAAAATACAGTCGAATTGAGAACCTCCTCCTTTTTTTGAAGTCGGTTAAAAAATTATTTAATAACCTACCTAGACGGTACTACTACTACCACTACTGAGACTAGGTGGTTTTTTTAAATGAATTGAAAGTTTGCTGTAAGTTTGAGCTTATTTGTGGAAGACTTTAAGGGAGGTTTGGAAAATAAAATGTACATAAAACATTAGGTAGATAACAATTAATGTAGATTTCATATTTTGCATCGTTGAGATCTAGTTTTGTATAAAATATCCTACTTGTCATAAACAATACCACTTAAAGTATTTCTTAGCCAAGGTTCGCGGAGCCAAGTTATACAGCTCATAACAACTTTGAATAACCTTTTTACTGAACAATAATAGTCTAGAAACTTGATACGTCTGAGTCTAACACTCTACATAAATAATTTACCAACAGCACTTCACATAATTTAACACACATAAATAAAAAAAAGTTCGAATAATGATTCCATTAGAACTACATACAAACAAGTATACTCGGTTGAAGCGCTGGCTACGCTGAGACAGACAGACTAAGGATACTGTTATTCTGTAATGACGTACCCGTATTAAAGACCCTCATTGCCTCTCAGACAGATGCAAACTTTCTTCTTCTTTTTAACCGACTTCAAAAAAATCTTTAGAACGGCTTTTTATGTACCATTTAAAAAAAACCTTTTTTGTTTATACATACTTCCCGTTTGGTCCGAAATCAAAGAATGAAGAAAGAAATAATGAAGACTGGGTGACTAGGTAATACTTTTTAAAATAAGCGGACTGTGTTTGTGCATATATAATAATAGATGATGATGATATATAATATGATATATAATAATACATATTGTCATTTCTACTAAATTCTCCTCTGAAAGTGGTCGAAACTGTAGTAGATATATTTGCATGCACGGTTTTTATAATTGTACCGTGACTCTAGTGTCGATGCAATCTCGATAACATTAGTGGAGCGGCCTACTGTGTCGGTGCCAGCCGACGACAAAAAATTTACAACATATTATCAATACAATAAAACTGAATAGTTTGTTTTTATTTGAATGCGCTAATCTGTTTGAATGCTGGTTGCATTTAAAACAAATCTTTTAACAGTTGAATTTCTCAGGATTGTGTAACTGTCCGTGTGGTGACGGATTAAGAATACGGAGTTTCACCACCCCTATTCATCCCGTGGGTATCGTAAAAGGCGACTAAAGGAGCAAACTACGCAGGACAACAGCACTGCAAAGAGAAGGAAACCTTGAAACAAACCCTATACCAACCCGTCTGGCCAGCGTAGTATAGTAGGCCAAAACCTCCTTTCTAAGGAGAGGCCTATGTCCAGCAGTGGACTATTATATGTTATGTATATGGCTGTTAATGATGATGATGTGTAACTGTTGTGTCATGTGAAACTGCTGGCAAGCTCTAATCTATCATAACTATAAATTCTACTTACAGAGGTTTTATTAAACAAACATTATCAGTTTAGTGAGCGCAATACGCTCCTAGTTTAGCCACATATAGAGAGGATTTCCATTTTTGGACGTTTAGCCATCACATAGAGAGGATGTTCTTACCAGGCAAGGTAATCATGTCCATTCCCAAGATCGTCTATGCCGCTGGGTTGGTCTTGGGAAGTTGCACTTCCTGGTAGACAGTTACATAAATGACAATATAACAGTCATAATATCGTGGGAGAGCCTCGTTGCTTTTCACCGAATGAGTGAGACTAACGGGAGCCCAAATCCTGCCCCTCCCCTTACTTCTGGGTGGAGGGACTATAGAGGCGGGAGTGCACTTGTGACTCCTGAGTTTCAGGTGTCCATGGATGGCCGTAGTCAGTTACATTCACGTGACCCGTCTGCTCGTTTGCCCCCCTAAGCCACTTAAAATGTCCTTCACCTTAATTAAGATATTTAGACAGCAAGGTGAAAGATATCGTGCTCAGTACATGGCTTGCATGTCGAGCTTTGTTGGTGTCAATACGAATTATGGAGAGTTGAGGTTGAGGCCACAAACAAACGCAGAGATTAAATTACGCCGCGGTAAGGCACACGCGAACTGCTGTTTAATGTTTTACGGGTGGGGTAGCTTAAAATAAATATAAAGTTAGCAGTTTTATTATCAAGGGACTTTAGACTCACATTTTCCTTATAGATGACACGAAAATCACAAACGGACTACGGAGACTAGTATTATACACCAGCGTTCAAGTTTTATTACCATTTCCATTGTCATTTTCAATTATTTTAGAGCTATTATTGGTAAGTATTATCCTTTCTAAGGGGAGGCCTATGTCCAGCAGTGGACTATTAAAGGCTGTTGATGATGATTATTGGTAAGTATGTACCCGTACCTACATAATTACATCAAATATTTACCAAAAGTTTATTCGTTTAGGCCAAATACCATTTGCTAAACCATACCCCTACTGAACTTGTGCAGTAACACACTTGAGACATAGATTTGAGAGTTTGACTAAAGAGCTAAATTACTTTTTTTGAGTGTCCCGGCCTGGCGTCAGCATTCATGGACCTGTTTTTTTATTTATTGGTGTAAAATTATATGTGGACCATTTACATTATTGTGACTCACGAAGAACGGCGAGCAGACGCTCAATAGGTGTTTAATTTATTTACTTTTAGATAAATAAACAATTGTACTTTTTGTAATACATTAACTTTATGTCAGATTTTTTTTTATGGTATAAGGGGGCAAACGAGCAGACGGGTCACCTGATGGTAAGCAATGGGCAATAAGCATGGCCACCTGCAACTCAAAAGTCACAAGTGCGTTGTTGTCCTTGCAGTCCCTCCCGCTGGAGTCAGCGGGAGGTGGGATTTGGGCTCCGGTAACCTCAGTCACTCAGTGAAAGGCAACGAAAGCATTGTTTAACACCGGTTTTCTGTGAGGCCGTGGTATCACTCCGGTCGAGCCGGGCCATTCGTGCCGAAGCTTGGCTCGTCCACGGTAAAATGTTTAAAACATTTATGAATTGACAGTCTGAAAAGTTTCAACAAATTAATTGTGTAGCTGACACGTATTACTACCGATGGTAATACAATACTGAAGAATAAATAACAAAACTATTTTGAGCGTATACACTCGTGAGCAGTTCTACATTGGAGTTTCCATGGCCAACAGCTCTCAGAACGTGGTTCTGAAAATCCCAATATTATTTCATTATTGTTTCAGTTCTTACTTCCTTTCTACATATAACCTCTTCAACAGCATTCTAATGGCTGAATCAAATCAAACAGAACTATGAATGAACTCTCGCGTGTCGACACGCAATATTTATGATTTCCTATAATTGGAGCTGAAAGTGGGCGATTTACTGCTTCTGAGTACTTAGTGCAGCTTACGATATACATCTAGTGTGTGGCTACTAGTGTTGCACAGCCAACCATGGGGTTTGAATGTAATCTTTTTTTGAAATTGTTTATATAACTAAGAAAAGACATTGCATACGTATGTTCAAACAGATCCCGAACTCTCATGTCATTGCGGAATCATGACAAGCTCCTACCTAAAATTTTCGTAATATTTACGAAAAATTTTAACGGTAAAACGTCACGAACTGATATACCCCAAATGTCTGTACAGCATCAAAGCTATATGTTCTCGTGACGCAGTATTCCATCAAGATGAAAGGCGTATGCGCACAGTGTCGTCATAAAGTACTGTGTTTACAGGCGGGGCCGTATCTTTAATAACTGTTATACTTCAAAGCGCCCAATGTGAATGTGGAGGTCGATGTACTGCGCCTGCGTCGCCGATGATGCGGCTCAGTGCGCTCATTGACTACTTTGTATTATGTGTTTATTAACTTTATAGATAATGTTTTGGAATTTGATGTCCCAAACGAACACATAGACCCGAAAATTAAAATAATGAAAGTTTATATTTTGGAATTTTTAAACAACTTACGTTCAAAATATCTTACAAATATATCTAAAATCTAATTTTCTATAAAAGTGACACCAAAGGAGCTTAATAGAGGGGTATCTTTAATGGTCACCATTCTAACCTGGCCCAAATTTTAATCTTAGACATTTTAAACCCAGGTATAATATTTTTTTTTTGCTATTTCGATCCATTCGATATTAGTATTTTAATCTTCAATGTTATAATATGTACCCGAATCATCGCTAAAACCTAAACTTTTCCGATTAGTACAATCATGCTTGTTAAAATTATTATTAGAGCAGGTAAATTAAATGAGTGTGTGCCGAGATGTTCTTCCTAAGTAAAACGGGGAACCAGCCATTTAAAACATGTCCCTAATCCCGGAAAGATTGCAGTGATTGTTTGCTATATTAAGAAGCGGCTGCTAGTTTATTAACACTACATCATCTCCATCATCAACAGCCTAGTCCACTGCTGGACATAGGCCTCTCCTTATATAGGAGGTTTTGGCCTACTATACCACACTGGCCAGACGGGTTAGTATAGGTTTGTTTCAAGTTGTTTGTTTCAGTTCTGCAAAGAGAAGAAAAAATTGAAACAAACTCTATTACCACATGCAGTTCAAAAAATGGTCTTCCTGGTGTTGATATGAAGACAAAGGGCTATTTCCTAATGTAGGTAGGTTATACCATTATAACAATTAGGTTAACATGCACCAACAGAAGCTTCAAAGTAAACCTCATTACGAACACGTTTTAAAATGGAATGAATATTCCTCAGTTCTATGTCGTATGTATTCTGATTGACATTATTTAGTTCAACCAAAAATGTTGCCTGAAAACGATATGTTTTATAAATTTGGAATAATATCTGCGCGATCAAGCCCGTAGCAATCCCATGCGGAACATCCCATTGTAATACGGAACGTTTTAAGGCAATTTCTAACCTCTCTAATTAAAATTACTACCTTAACTACCCCGTATGGTAAATATAAAAATTCTAACTTTAATAGTTTACTAAAAAATCATCTGAAAGTCATTTTAGGGTTGACTGGTCTGTCTGACAAATCATCTCATTTCGATTCCCAGGAACATAAGGCTAGAGTTTGGCAAAATGTTTCTGTACTTATTCATTCATTTTGAATCTCCGGAATCCTTTTTGAGTTCAAACGAATGAATTCTTTAACGGTCAACACTATTGACACGTGTCATTAGATTTACATTTCAACCGACTTACTGGGATGTTTAAGGGTCGGGAAGGTTCACGCTGCTGATTATGTCGGAAGGGCGCACGTGGCAAACCGGCCAACAGTTCCCTGTTTTTTGCGCTGCTTCTTTTATCACCAACAAGATGTTTTACTATAAGTGGATATATTTTTGATATTTTTTATGCGGATCCAATGCGTATGCGGTAGCACCATTTTTGCGAGTGAAAGGGAAGTGGGAGCGGGTAGTGCGAGAACGCCCTTCCTGTGTGTAATGCGTTCGGAAATGTGCTATAAGGTTGTACCTAAATACTATATTATGAATGTGTGAGTTAAAAATATATGTTTCTTGTATCTAATTATGATGTTACGGGGTACATTTTTCCTTAACAAACAACCCCTAACAAGCCAATCCGCTTACACCGATTTACAATATTTTATCCTTCTTAGATAAATATAGACGAGATACAGATCTTTAAAGGGAAATGATAAAAGGATTAATGAATGTAAATGTTACTGAAAGCCCACGTCTTCCTCTCACCCGAGCCAAGATTCTCTTATAATAGCATCGTCACGTGACACCGTAAACTCATCTCTGAGTAAGTACCTGCGCGTACGTAGTGCATGCATATTCTGCAGAAGGTGGAAGTAAGTTATTTTGATGTTAGAAACGGTCAAAGTTCAAAATTTGATAATTAGTGTAGTTAGTTCAGAAACAGTTCCTCTCATCAAACACAGAATGGATATCGAGAGTTGAGATTTTTAGTTCACTCACGTCTTTATCTCCGAATGCACATTTTCATTTAAATTTAGTTATCAACTACCTATTACTTACAAATTAGTTACATAAAAAACGATTACTCCAGTAATGTAATGAACACTACCTTTAGATGTCATGAACATTTCTTACTTCACATACTGTTAGTCATTGATTTTGTTATACTAAACGCATCAAGTCTGCTGAATTCACGACAGTTCACAATTTTTATAAGTAAGGCGTGAAACGGTTATGTTCTGCCTGCACTCCGCAAACTTTTGGGCGATAGCATCGCAACGCGGCCACGAGGGTTTCTTTTCAACTGCTATGGGTTTAACTCTTAGTTGACACGTTTGTCCGGTTTATCTCAACAGTTCTCGGAACAATCTAAGCTTTAAGAAAGTTTTAAGGTAAGGTGTATACGATGCAGAAACGACTTGTAGAATGAACTTTTCTTTATATAAAGTACTTTTAAGAGACGAGGGTTATCGCTGATAACTCAAACTCAAACTTTCTTTATTTCATAAAATTTCCAAAATTGTTTGAAATCGTCTTCCATGTAGACTCTAAAGTCATAGATCAACACACACAAAAGTTTTGTCAACAATCTCTGTTTTGTCAAATAGTAACCAAATAAATTCAACAAAAATCAAACCCATACAAAATCTATGATATGCCTGTGCCGATCTACAACCGCCCGTTTCCAAGTGGTTGAGCCTTATGAGAAGAAAGGGCAAACAAACTCATGGCCACTCTTTTGCAATTCACAAGTAGATACAATGGCACTATTAAATATATCACAACATTGTTTTGATGTGTGCTAGTATGTCCGTTATTAAGGACTTAAAGGTGAAAAAACAACGAAGAGAAAACAAGATTAAGAAGAAAAAACGAATACAAGAGAAAATGAAGTGAAACATAAAAAATAGAAAAAAAAAAAAAAAACACATACTAGCCACACCACATTTTTATCAATTAATCCCAAGCATTCTTGTCCTCCATGTAATCCACAATCGAGTAGTAGGCCCTCTGGCACAAGCCACGTTTTATTGCGGATTTAAATTTGTTAATACTCAACTCCTGAATATTATTTGGGATTTTATTATAAAATCGGACACATTGACCTCGAAAAGACTTGTTTATCTTTTGGAGCCTAGAGGCGGGTACAACAAATTTATTTTTATTTCTGGTATTTATGGCATGTACATCACTTTTTTTCAAAAAGCTATCTTTATTTTTGTGAACATATATTACATTTTCATAAATATATTGACTTGCCACTGTCATTATATTTATTTCTTTAAATTTCTGCCTCAATGAACAACGATTGCCTAAATTATAAAGTGCTCGAATAGCTCTCTTTTGCAGCACAAAAATAGTTTGAATGTCGGCAGCATTCCCCCACAGCAGAATACCGTACGACATTATGCTATGAAAGTAACTGAAGTAAACAAGTCGTGCTGTATCAACATCAGTCAACTCTCGGATTTTCCTTACTGCGTATGCTGCTGAGCTGAGTCTACTCGACAATTTATCAATATGTGGGCCCCACTGTAGCTTAGCATCTAGTGTTATACCTAAAAATGTCGTAGTGTCCACAAGGTCCAGCCCGACATCCTTCATTATCACAGTAGTTTTCACTGGCTTGACGTTTGGCATAGTGAAACGTATACACTTAGTTTTTTGTTCATTTAATAGTAAATTGTTGACATCAAACCAATGAACCACTTTCGAAATGGCGCTGTTTACAAATGTGAAATCAGAAAGTGTCCGTTTTAGTCTAAATAATAGTGATGTATCATCTGCAAACAACACAATCTCGAGATTGTCTTTGACAAAGTGAGGTAAATCGTTAATATATACTAAAAACAAAAAAGGGCCGAGAATAGAACCCTGTGGAACGCCCATTTCTACCACAGAGCCTGGAGACCGCTCACCATTAATATCAACTTTTTGAATCCTATTACATAGATATGAGGCAAGTAGTTCCAGGGCTTTATTTTTGATACCATAGTGCTGTAATTTCCTGATCAGCGACCTGGTAACAAAGTTCATACCGTTGGTTAACTTCGTTTTGTTACCTATAGACATTTAACAACCTTCTCAAATCATGTGAGTATTTTATTGTTATTTTTTCAGTGCAATGATGTTGACATTTTAGAAAGCCTATGATGATAGTAATTTAAGCGAAACTCGTTTTTTGAAATTGTCCTTAGAACCGATGAATATGTCCACACTATTAAAGTGTTTATTATAAGAGTCGAGTAAACGTGATATTACACAATTTCTACCGTAATTAGTCGAGTGAAATGAAGTGCAAAATAGTGTAGTGTGTCTAGTGCGTTTCTTGGGTACTTTAAGCTCAATATTATTTAAAAGCATAGGACAATCGATCCGTCCTCGCAAAATGTCATAGAGTAACCCCATATCCATCAGAAGACGCCTTTCCTCGAGAGCTAGTAGATTGTAAATACGACAATTTTCTCTGTAATCATGTAAGCTGTGACGAAATTTAAAATTAAGCTGATCTATAAACTTTTTCTGGATATGCTCCAGACTGCCTTTGTGTATCGCATAACAGGGAGACCATATCTGACAGCCGTATTCCAGTAAACTACGAACAAAAGCAATATAAACAACACTTAAGCTCAACACACTCTTGAAAGGTAGGCAAGATCTTAGGACAAAACCGAGATTGCGAAATGATCTGCTGCATATAACATCAATGTGCTGGCGCATGGACATCTCCGAGTCTAAAAGTATACCCAGGTCTCGCACAACCTTGACCCTCTCGATTACAACGCTGTTAAAATTGTATTGGTAAATGATAGGATTTCTTTTACGGGTAAAGGATATACTTTGGCATTTTTTGATGCTAACCTTGATATTATTTTTAGCGTAGTACCTGAATAAAGAGTCGAGATCCTCTTGAAGCAAGACACGGTCAGATAAGGAGTTGATGGATGTGTAAATCTTTTTGTCATCAGCGTAGAGTATGTAATGTGAATGCTTGATGTGGTAAATTATGTCAAAAATATAGGCGTTATAGAAGAGAGGGCCAAGGTGCGATCCCTGGGGAACGCCAGAGGAGATAGATACAAAGTCAGACTTAAACCCACCCAATGCAATAGCGATTAGTTAGGTACGATTCAACCCACCTAAGTAGGTCACCGTGAATACCTAACGCGTACAGCTTACGTAACATGATAGGTGAAATGGAAAATGGTGGCCAGGATGACGTGGTCTACACGGTCGAATGCCTTTTCAAAATCTGTGTAGACCATGTCAACCTGGCCACCATTTTCCATTTCACCTACCACATAATCTGTGAAACAAGCCAAATTTGAAAAAGTGGAACGTCTTTGCATGAAGCCGTGCTGAGATTCTAGAATGCCAAGACTATCAACTGGGTAAATATTATTAAAAAATTTTTTTTCCAAAACCTTGGCTACACAGTTTAAAATGGAGATAGTAGATGTAAATCACATGAAGTAAATATGTTCTTTTTACAAAATTAATATCAAGTAATTAAGTTTTAGCTATTCGACGGTTACAAAATTTACGTTTAATGTTCATGTCTCAGAACCAAACTGTGGTATGCAAAATATGCTTGCTTCATACGCCACTGTCTGCCTTTCCGGGATACAGATGTAGCGAATCGAGAGTTGTCGTTAATTGTTACTATCTGATAAGTAGAAAGAGGTTATTATAAGATTATGGGAATATTAAAAGGAAACTTTCTTTCTAAGGAGATGCCTATGTCCAGCAGTGGACTGTTAAAGGCTGTTGATGAATGATGAAATTACAGTAGTTGCTTCCTCATCACTTGGCCAACTACGACACTGAGGTCATGTACCGGTCTTATTATTTCGTTATACTACCGGTATCATACAGATACATGTTTACAGTATATTGTGTAGTAGTCTATTTTAATTCGTACAATCATTTTTTGACATCGCATTACAAGGCTTGATACGAGTAGACATGCCTAATGTCGTACTTATTTCACTCTCCCACGAATTACCGTTGTTTATCGTCAATTACAGAATGATGTTATTGCAGATGGGAGCACTCCCAAAATAGCCACTATTTGTTGTAGACATCGCACCTATTACTCTTCCCTTTTGAATCGATAACAACACGTTTTATTTGCGAGTACATTTATGAAACATGAATCATTCAACAACATATACTTCTGCTTACACCATAAATGTTTCTTTACGTGAGGGCTCACAGTTCATATCAATCACCATACAGTCATGGATAAATGAAATTCTATTTAAATTTTTATAGTAGACATTTTACATTAAACATGTATTTTTAGGGTTCCGTACCGTAAACAAAAAACGGAACCCTTATAGGATCACTTTGTTGTCCGTCTGTCTGTCTGTACCTTTATGTCAGGAACGCGTATATGCATCGAATTCAAATTACAAACCATATACTCAGGTCTTCAGTTTCTTGAAGTTGTGAAAAATCAAACTTCTAAGTTAACGTAAAAAACGCATATTTTCTCACTCTCAAGGGAATTCAAATCCATAGAGTACTTCCGGTTGACCTAGAACTATTAAATTTGGCAAGTAACATTTTCTTACATTCTTACAAGTATAGGGAAAAATCTAAAAAGTATACATTTGTAATTAAATCAATCACTGAGGTACAATTTCACTTCTAAAACACTATAATTTAAGTAATTACGAGTATAGGTTTTAGAATCTCAATTTCTGGAAAAGCTCTGCGAAAACCGGGCGACTCGATTAATGAAACTATTTATAATTTGTACCTACAAATTTGTACGGAACCCTCGGTTGGCGAGTCCAACTCGCACTTGTCTGGATTTTTAAATATTTTAGCTTCAGATCTTGTACTTTTGATTCTTAGAATAGATAGATGAATGGATTCTTATACTAGTGGCGTATAACGTACATAGTATACAGATAGACGACCAACCTCTCCGAGCTATGGGAGATCCATCCGTGCTATCCGAGAAACCTTTTTGCAGTTTTACGCCTAGGGTTTTTCGGTCAATGGCACTGTACGGTTTACGGTTATAAGTTTTGCTTGACTAGATTAAGACGATAGCTAAGAATGGAATCGCATAAACCATAGTTTTAATCCACACAGATTTATCCTTCAGCGTAGCCTTCATCTCTTCTTACTTCTCGTCATAGAATCAGAGTGACTAATTGAAAACTGCAATCAACTCGTTAATTTGTTGAAACTGATCGGAAACTAAGTCTTTTATTGCACTCTTTATCTCTTGCTTAATGATTTCCCGCAACGTAACGCAACGTACATATATATATTGCAATATCAATTAAATGAACATCATATTGTTACAAGACCCGTGTATTATTTTATAACTGACTAGTCGTAGGTGGTCTCCTCTCCGCTCTATTCCCGTCGCCACCTTCCCATCTAGGTATGAAACCGCTATAAATATTAAAATATGACCACGTAATCGACTACTATCCCATAAAATGTATGGTACTCGGCAGCATGGCAGGCCAAGTTATTAAAAGTTAAATATACTGTGTGGTATTTTGTAATTTAAAAATTTCTTGCAATTTAAAACGACATAAAACATGAAGTTCAATATTAAGAGTGACCACACTGATTTCGTACGTTTCGAGTAGGTTTGAAGTATAAGACAATTCGCGTTAAACATCAGTAGGAACTAGGAACATCGTTCAAATCATTTTCATGAACACAATCATTTGTTAGCTTTGATTGTATAAACATACGTTTAATGCTTGGTGATGAGTAAACGGAGTGAAGAAAACTTATACTTACTTAATTTTTAAAAAAGGTTTTGGTTTTAAGAAAAAAGTACTGTTGATAAAAAAATTACATTGGATCTGAACGACTTTTCACAAGTACAGGTAAATAATGTTTATGGTGGAATACGAACTACGATCGGCAGTAGGCAACTGGAATAAAAGGATTAGATAACGTCTCGGGAGCGCAAAGTTTAGGGCGGTAGGATAGTGATAACAGATCAGGGAGCTTTGTATCGTTGTTGTCGAGGTTGGCACGATACACCTATTGTTTGGGACCCTCAGCACGGGCGGTCATTGCCGCACTCCCACTGTTTGTGCTGTATTAAAATACCGCCGTTATCTAATCCAACGAAACTTATCATGTAATTGTTCCATAAATTAGCTTTATTTCAGCAACAGTACTTATAAAGTAATATCTCAATGAAAATTGTTGTTCTGCTTTATCACGTCGATGACTACCAGTTAAATCAGTATCCCATAGACTCTATGGGGTACTGATTTAACTGGTAGTCTGTGGTGTGGCCTTAGGTTGTGGTCTTAGGTGGCCTGTATTGCTCTATGGCATAGAGCAACACAGGCCACCGGTGGACCGCAGGCTAAGCAGTGTCATTTTATTAAACGTCAAAACGATAGATGCGGTACATTTTTATGTAAAATAAATGTTGATTTGAAGATATCAAAACAATAAAAACATTAAATTGATAATGGAGGATACTTCAGGCCGTACTTTAAGATGATACATACAATGATTCTACTCTACTGATTTTGTTTCAGAGAAAACAGAAATCTATTAATATACATTAAGTTTAAAATATGCTTCAAATACGTCTCAACGTGTCGGTGTTCACAACAAAAAAAATGGTGGTTAAGAAAACATCGAAGTACGTTTTACAATGCATATCCTAGAAACAAAGTGTTCGGCGCGATTACCAAAACGTTGAAGTATCTATACAGTTTACGTTTAATTTAGCTGAAGAGATTTGCTGGTGTGTGAGTGCAGTATGGGAGCCGGAGCCAACATGTACACAGCCAGGTGTCCGATTGACAGCTGATTGATTTGCACGCGAGCTTCCATTATAGACGGACTAAGCGGAGGTGTTAGGCAGATGCTACACGAACAAAGCAAAACTACAACGTTGGCGTCCGGATGTGGTTGTTGTCCGTTACAAGCTATAAACCAGCAGTTGGTACAATTTTACAAGTTTCTAAGTGTATGTAATGGGTATCATTAGTGCGGCAACAAGAACAGATGGCTTTGTAAGTCGTTCCCGAAGGCACGGACGTGCTTCTTAACAACAAATAGAGTAGGTATTATTTTAAATTGTTGCCTCTGTGTATTTATTTAAACGAAAAACTATCTGATTTGGATATTTCTGTTTTCTGTTGGCAAATGGTCATTTTATTAAATTTGGTCAAAATGTGATGGTTACTAAGTGAAAATTGTGAAATATTTGTGATGCATACATATTATCATCATCTGTTGTTGATCATAGTTTAGTTGGAAGGAATAAGTTAAATGGTATTAAATGTCTTATTTAATATCAATATCTGTAATAACAATTACGAAGTATTTAAGTAATCGGAATTCTCACCTAAATACCAAAATGTGGCCCCAAATTAAATAAAAAAGATACTAATATATAAAACCGGCTTTTACTTTGACAGAAAAACAGTGTTAAAATTGCATATCATATAAACGAAAAAATAAAATTGCAGGTAATTTTAAAGCAGGCAGTGCCTTATCTATATATGCACCTATTGCCTCTGTGTTTTAAATTTCATTGTAAACCTATTAATTTCTTGCATTATTTTGAATCTAATTCTAATGTATCTTATACTATTTTATTTACTTTAAAATAGGCCTCAAAGCTGGAAGAAGCTATAAAAATTAAAATCATGTAGATTTTATTTAGCAAGTGTCCATTTTCACCTATCAATGTACCAGTATAGCTTTAGGTGTGCACGACACCTAAACGCTATGAAGTAGATTCTCAACACGTCAGTTGGTAGGCGTACGATGCGTCGGTTCTCCGTATCAACACAATTTGTTTTTAAACTGTGCTCGTGTAGCTGCGCTGATAGTTAGTAGATACACGTTTAAAGTAAAGCATTCAAACCATAGACTTTTACTGTTGTACTATCACAGTAGATAGGTATAATTTATAAATGTATTTGCTGGATATGAGACCTTAGCATCACATTGGCTTAAAATAATCTTAAAGATGCTTAAAGAGACTACTCTTATTTAGTTTCCATTTCGGCTCCAGCAATAACTCCACACTTCTATAACAATATTTTTTGTAGATCAAAACTATAACTCTAACTTAAACTAACTTATAGTAGGGGTTAAAGTATGAAATTGCCGTTGTATAATAATATATACTTTGAATTGTCATATAACCTTCATCGTGTCAGATTTTCGTGTGAAACTTTCTTGACATGATGCCTATGGGATTCTTCTTTTAAAAATGTTCAACATTCGATTTTCGACTTTCACTTGCTTTTTTTATTCAGCTTAGGCGTGACAAATGGATACTTCGAAATTCGGAGTCATTTTTGAATACGGGTTCCAACAGAAACGGCTCGCAAAATCAACGTTGCGTTTGGAGAGCAGACTGCTAGGAACTCACCATCCGTAACCGTCACCATGTAAAACTTCGATTTGAAGAAGAATGGGAAAACACAGGTGAATAACGCTGAATTGAAGGAGCTGATCTGAGTCAAACTACCCAGGAATTAGCGGCATGGTTTAAAATTACCCTACCTACAACATTGACTAATTTGCATCTAATCAATAAGATAAAAAATATCAAAAATGGGTGCCTCATGATTTGTCTAATCTCCAGAAAGAAATGTGTGTTGAAACTTATGTTGCCTTGTTTAATCGGTACAGAAATGAACAAATATTGGATCAAATTGTGACCTGTGACAAACAGTAAATTGTTTACGATAACGAGGACGAGGTCAAATGCCGCAACAGTGCTTTAAAGCAAAGCTTACAAACATAAAGATAATGGTAACTGTTGCGTGGTCTATTTTCTTTCTTTTTTTTAGACAACTCCCGCATTAGGAATGTATCCTGTGTCGCAGGGGACTTCACAAACATATATGAAACGGACACAAAGAGCACCCAGACTCAGAACAACAATTTGTGGATTACACAAAGTGTCGTCCCATGTGGGGATCGAACCCACAATACACAGCGTAGTAGGAAGCGGCGTGGCGACCGCTTAAACCACTACGCCATCCGTGATGTCTATTTATGTTGTTATTCACTATAGCTTTCTCAGTACTGGTCAGGCAATAGCAGCAGATGTTTACTTTGCCGAACAATGATGGTAGTGAAACAGCCCGGGCCGGCAATCGATCCTCACCATTATTGCTCCATGATAACGCAAGACCTCACACACAGAAACGATTGTAACTCTACAGGAGCTGCAGTTGGAAACCATACGTCATCCTCCGTACTCGCCAGACCTTGCTCCAACGGACTACCATTTTTTTCGTGATTTGGATAATTATCTACGTCATAAAAAATATTATTCCCCGAAGACAGTTCAAAATACTTTCTTACAGTTTGTTGAATCTTGATCCCCAGAGTTCTATCGTAAAGGCATAAATGAATTTCCTTTTAGATGGCAGCAATGTATAAATAATGAGGGTAAATATTTTCATTAAATAAATTATTTAGTACAAATCGCCAATTTCGTACTTTAACCCTTAATATTAATAAATTATATTAAAAATTATTGCGAGGGTACAGGGCTCTTGCGTTCCAGAAATAGCTGGTTCGACTTACAGGCATGCGACCCTGAGCTGTTCAGGCTATTTCTTATATCACCCTATTATTATCCATACGGCCATACTTATGTTATAAATGTAAAAGTAGGTTTGTTATTTTATTTCGCTTTCACGCCTTAACCACTGAACCGATTTAAAAAATTATTTCACCACTAGAAACCTACATTATCAGCGAGTAAAATGAGTTTCACGACACACACGGGCGGAGTCGCGGTCAAAAGCTAGCAGTCGACCAAATGTGTTCGTTCAAAACGCCTGTCTACATCTAGTACGAATGCTTTCATTTCTTATCTACCTTTCCTTAAGATTCTCCCGTCTTATTCCTAGAAACTGAAATTGTAGTCCATAAAATGTGGTATATAGACATATGTGTAAGTATAAATTCTACTTGAATTATTTGGGTATCATCATGTTGACTTTTTTGCGTCTGTGTTTTGAAGAGCACAAAGCCGATTTCACTTTTGTGGTTAAAAATACTGTGTGTGAGTTTAACCGATTTCGATGCTTTTTGTGCGAGCTGCTGTCAATTTTATACCTGAATAAACCTACATGCGACAAAATAGTCTTCCAAAACCGGTTTTTATAGAGCTTGTTTCAAGTTTCCATCTTTTTGCAGGGCTGTTTTCCTGCGCAGTTTGCTCCGTTAGTAGGCTGTTACGACACCCACGGGATAAATAGGGGTGGTGACACTCCGTATTCTTAATCCGTCACCACACGGGTAACCTAACCTATTGTGTTTCTTAATTTTTAACTTAAAATTTTCTTTGTTTCTGTTTTTACTCTGCAAGTTTACACTGTTTTATTTGAATACTATAAATATCACAAGTAAGAAGCGAACAAATGTATACATTGTGCATATTAGAAATCAATTGTATATAACTAATGTGTCTGATGTCTGCGTAGGTGCAAGAAGCTATTTATATCAAATCGAACCTACCAATTTTCACCTGAAAATCGGGTACAACATTCAGAAACAAAGCAAAGTCAAACATGTGAGAGTGCCTTACATTAAAGGCTCTAGTTTCGGTCGTCGGCGTAATGGGAGTATCACTTACAAAGGGGCAAAAGTAACATGTTAATTATCAGTAGTTTGGAGCTTGGAATTGTGCCTAGCGCGTATCGATCGGTACATTCTACGTCACAATAGCGTCCATTCTTGAATCCCCACTGTATTTGGGAAATTTTCGAGGTTCATCCATACATGCATACAGCGGTTTACAAAGTACAGTCGTCTTAACTTTGTAACCTGTAGGTATCTGTTATTGGTTCTGTGTATAAGTTTTGCCGTCTTGTTAAAGCTGCTAACAATTTGTGTGTATGGTATAAGTGTTTCAAAACTACGTTTTGTTAAATAGACGGTCTTAGTATACAACTACATTATATTTTTACGTAACTACAATACATAGTATGCATTTTTTTTCTAATTAGCTTATTAGAAAATGCGTGAAATCTTCCTCGTTAGTTTGAATTCTATGTATGTAATTATTGTAATAGCATAAAAGTACGTCACTAAACTGATACTTGTTTTAAGTTATCTTATTTATTTATTACGATGATATAACTTGAGCAGTTTCTATAAGCGACATTCAAATAGAACCCGACACATACCGAGACTGCTCCAAGTGTCCTGGCGTCTCGTTGTACTGACTGATGGCACTTACTTGTTTATAGCCTTCCTGAGCAAATGATCACCAACTGCCAAGTAAATATGTAAACTCACTCTTATCGTGATGACATTAGGTTCATTTTAAATTATCTAAGTTTTTGTGAGTTAGATGTTAAGTACGTTACGGCGCTCTCCATTATTGAGAATTACTGAGATATGTTGCAATAACAGTATGGAACATAAGCACGTGTCACTTTATAGTTATACTATTTTCATGTGATCACAACGGCATTAAATAGGATAATCACATTAAAAACACAATTGGCCTACCAATAAATAAACCAAAATAGTGTCAGGTTCTAACTCACCCACCTTATATACAAAAATCTGTTCAGACACTTAGAAGTTATGGCAGAATAAATAACTTACATTAATACATTTATACCTTCCTTTTTTGGGCGCTCGTGTAAAAATTTAAATCTCCCAACACTGCTTCTTCAAATCTCAACTTCATCATCTCAACATCTGCAAAAGAATGGTGGTATCAAATTTTAACCTAATTAACATTTTGTTATAAACGTTTTAACGCTGTTTTATGTCATAGAAATATTCACTTTCAATGTACCTAAACATCTTGTAATGGACCGATCAAGTATATATCACGAGCCTCACTAAATCCATACTTCCATACTTGTTTGTTTGTTTATTTAGTTTTTTAGCTTTAACCTAAACCACTAAACCGATTAGAAAAAAATCTTGTACCAATGTAAACCTACATCTTCAGCGAGTTACACAGGCACACAACATTTTTAACAAGAAAAAAGCCCGTAATACTTGACAGAACACTGTAAGGTTTTAATCAGAACCTCTTCGAAATATATTATCCTGTTTTCGGTGGGGAGGTACAAAGATTTTAAAGTAAACATAAACTTTAAGCTCTCGAAATATAAATCAAAATAAATCCTGCAATAGCAATGGTATTTCTATTGTGCTAATTGGCGTGGTTCTTCAATTGCGTAAGCTAATTAAGTCTTTTGTGTAGGCGGTAATTTGCTTATCAGTTAATTTGTGTTTGCGATACTATAACCTTAAGCGATACGTTTTTATAGAAATAGTGCACGATGAGAATAGTTCTGGAAGGAATAAAGTCCTTTCTTCGTTGAGCCCCCCTCCCTTTGGAAACGGGCGGTTCTAGATCGGCACAGGCATATCATAGATTTTGTATAAGTATAATTTTCATTAATATTTTTTGTTAACTATTTGAAAAAACACAGATTGTTCCTATTGTGTTTGTGTTGATCTACGACTTTAGAGTCGACATAAAAGACGATTTCGAACAAATGATAGTTTGAGTTTGAGCATACTATGATATACGATATACAATGGCACGTTCGCGTTTGGTCAGAATAGTTCTAGGTTTTTATTCGTCTATAATTATTTTAAAAGTGTATTGGATTTTACTATTTTCCTTTCCTTTTGCTTTATTCAATGAAATCATCAGATCATCACACTTACGAAATTATTTTAAGGTTGATGGGTGAATTAACAGTGTGCGATGTTATTTGCAAAGATTGAGTTACCTGCCTTGACATTGTTATTTTTTAAGTTGGCATAGTTATTAACAAAACTCAGTGTGGGTAAAATTGTACGTTATGTCGGTAGCACATATCGCGCTGTTCCCATTTTAATGACTTTTTCCACTTACAACGTTGTGTCAACTTTCATAATACAAGCAATTCAATTTAAAATAATGTTTAAATTTGTATAAAATACACAGTGCTTACAGTAATGGTTATGAGTAGGCTCGCAGTTCTTAGGAGCTCATAAGAAAATGTAATCCTGATCCTGAGCCTAATATGGCCCATGGCCCATATTACTGGGCCGATTGGAGGGGGTGAGTTCGCAGCTTCCCCCGGGATTCGGCCTGATTAGGCACAACGTCGATTCGGAGGTGACCGGCAATCAGATGGTTCTGGTCTTCCCCTAGATATGAGATGGCCAACCGTCGGGGTGTTTTTTTTTTGTGGAAACACCACATGTTTCTGGTACCTGCAACCCCAAGGAGGCCGAGGGGACACAGTCACCACAAAAAAGTGTATAGTGTCAACGGAATAGGTGCCGCGTAGGCGCGTTGTTCCTCGATGTAATCGCGTTAGCGGCGCGGTGGCGGCGCGGTGGCGGCGGCGGAGTGAGGCGAGACGCGAGCCTTTGACATGTAAATGGCACCGCACCGCGTTGAGCGCTAATACTCGCTTATTGCATAATGCATTCGCAGAGCGTGACCATAAGCTACCTTCTAACTGCTTAACGTCGAGTATTCAGATTATATTCTATTGTATGGAACTGTAAGACTTTATTGCCTTACAATACTTTGGAAGCCGGCCCCTCGTGCAGTCAAAATATTGTAAAGTTAACCGAGAGGTTCCAAATGGCTATGTTCATAGAAGAAATACTTAAGTTTGTACAAACATTGTTTCCGTCAATGTCGGGGGACCGTCTTTTTCCTTTGAAACGTAGAGGGTAACGTACAGGATATTTGTCAAATAAGCGAGATAAATAAATAATGGCAGTCTACAGAAACACATCTATCACATCGTGGTGAGATATGGGATATATTGTGTTTGTTAGGTATCAAGAGTATTTCATGGAAAGCTGATAAAGGTTGTAAAGTGGTATCGTCACCATAATTGTGAGAGTAGTCACAACGCTTTATAGAAAGAGAAAAAGTAAAGTTCCCTGTTAATGCCCGAATTGATTCACAAAATGTACTTACACTTATCCGTGCCCTCAACGGAAAACAGCTAGTTAAAAAAAAAGAGCAAACCGCATTTATGACTATTGACTTGCAGGTGTCGTAATAGTCATTCACTGTCAGATGACCTGGACCTTAATTCTGCTATTTTATGTTAACGCCAAGCCACTGTCATTCCATTGACACGCTATTGAGATGCCATAGACATCGGTCAAAATATCAGTATTCTACTAACATAAATTCACAGTGTCAATAGACTGTCCATATAGTAATATAAGTCATTAATGGTGATATGAACAACATTGCCGTACCTGGAAAATTCAAAAAAATAATTTTCTTACTAATTTGTATGTACCATTGTACCATACCATACCAATGTACATTTTACCAAACTGTTACTTACCAATGTACCATTTACCAAACTGTTACAAAGACATCGACGACATTTGTATCAGTGACAAATCATCGGGCCATTGGTCTTACATAGTTAGTAGAACAGAAAAAGTAGAAAGTCTATTGATACAATATTAAAATAGCAGACTTGAGGCCCGGTCTACTCGTTTATTGCCTTAATCTGAAAAAAAAACAATCTTTTGTTATATTTGTTTACAACTTTATGCACTTGTGTACATCGGTGGACTTAATGCCCAGGGCACTCTCTACCAGCCAACCTTTGGGTGGTGTAGAAATCTGTTGAGGTAGGTGCACTGACGTTACAGTTGTAGTAGTAGTTATATAGTTCTAACTAACATATACAATTACACATATACATACATAATTATACATATATAGCTTTAATACAAATAGTGAGGTGTACTATTGAGTAGGTAATTCCGTTTTAGTATCCGTCCTGTTATAGTAGAGACCCAATCTTTTAAGTGGATTCGTTCGAACAATCTTTCCTGTGCCTGTCATTCTATGAGTGCGGACTGTCCAGGGGCTGAACCTACACATGTGCGCGCTAAGTTTATGTTTAGTTAACGTGAAATCATAGTCGTGTGTAGATGTGAGGCAAGGGCCACAACATTATGTGTCACGAGTGTTGTGTGTTGAATACGTACACTTTGTTCATTTTGTCAATCACGTTTCTCTGTAGCAAAAGGAACAAGGTTCGGTCGTCCTACGTTCTATGAAACCTAATTTGATCAAAATATTGCTATTCAAAGACGCTTCCCTTGTGTTTACTTTGGAATATCAGATAACTATACTTATTACATGTGTCTGTAGAAAAACAATATTGGCATTAAAAATAAAGTTTCTGAAAACAATCCTGGGAAAAAAGAAATTTATGTCTGCTTGGTGCAATCTGCTACGATTTTCGCCAATAGGTTTTTTCTTGTTAAGTCAAATGTTTTAGTGAGATTACTTCAAAAACTTGTAATAAATTTATTAAATTGTTGAAATTTGTACAAAACTAGTAACTTATACACATACATTTTCGTAACGAATCACTCTATGCATTATTAATAAATGGAGGATTTAAAAAAAAACTTATGAGATTACATATATACAAGAAATATATTGCATATCATAAATCAAAGTTCTAAAAGATCTATTTAACTCTGATCGTAAACAAAAAAATGAATGAAATAACCTAAAATAGATGGAAGAGTGAATATTTTGATAGCGCCATTAAAAGTTGGATCATTACAAAAGTGAATGGCTCACAAACATATTTGTCAAGTACTGTTAAGGAAACCTTTGAAAGTTGTAATTCTTTAAGAGCGCGGTGAGCCACTGGCTTTATAATGTTAGGTAAAGTTTGACGTGGAAATCATCGAGACGTACTCGTGACAGATCGCCGCGCCGCCGTCGAGATTAAAGTCGACTCTCAAGAAAATATTGTTTTAACTCTCATTTGTCAAAGTAACTTTATTTCACACTAAAACTGATCTGAGTGTGATTGATGCAAATTAAAAACAAGCCAGATTAAACTTGTTAGTTGACGCTACTGAATTAATATTATATTTTGTGCTGATTTGTTTTATTTGGTACAGAATTTAGTGTTCAAAATTACTTATCAAAGATCGTTTCAAGGTGTCGCTACCTTTATAAACTTGCTGACTATACCTTTATATATCTTTCTTTCTTTTTTAAATAGACAACGCCCGCATTAGTAATATATCCTGTGTCGCGGGGGACTTTACAAACATACATGGAACGGACACAAAGAACACCCAGACTCAGAACAACAATTTGTGGATCACACAAAGTGTCGTCCCATGTGAGGTTTGAACCCACAACACTCGGCGTAGTAGAAAGCGGCGTGGTGACCGCTTAAACCACTACGCCATCCGTGCAGTCCATATATACCTTTATATAATACCTGTAGGCTAACTGTAATATCTAGCAGAAATCTCAATGGCTCGAACATGAATGGAGTCATGTAATAATTCATGCACTTGCCTACATTTATAAACAACTTCATTAAGTAACAAGTTATAAAAACACACACGTGGCATTATCGAACGTCTTATCAACTCACAGCCTTCCCGCAACCGTTTAAGGAGCGCAGTGGAATAATTGAAGCTCTTTGTTCTGGTTTAGTAATCATTGCACTAATTACTACAGAGGTCGGCTATGTTTACACAAGCAGATTACTCGTATATTAGCATTCTTGAATAAATGAGTTATCAGATATGAGGGGAGTTGTGGTTGGTTAAACGTACAGATCTATTTTTTATTGATGTAAAAACTTCTTTGAGCGCGTTGGGCATTTTTGAACAACAAACACAAGAATGTATTTTTTGAGATGGGAAAAAACCATTGAACTCGTCATATTGTTCCCGTTCCGACACTTCTGTATATAAGTATCTATATATAGTGGCTCCGTTTACACGAGAGATTAGTTTGGGTTGAAACACATTGATAATACAATTGTATATTAATATAAATATTTAAACATATATTGTTTATATACGTACAATATAGACGTATATTCAATTCAGAACTTTTCGATTCGAAAAAAACAAAATAAACCTGTTATAATCAAAAAAATCTTATGTTTCAAGTTTTGACTTCTGTCTGCACTCCCGGATAATTTATCTAAACTGATACAAAAAGTTCGATGATGACGTAACGTTTATGGTAACCTTTAGAACCTCCACTCCGTTACTTTGTTTTATAGGTGGCAAACGAGTAGACGAATCGCCTGATGGTAAGTGACTACCGCCGCCCATGGACGCCTGCAACTCCAGAGATACAAGGGCCCCACCCCCTCTTCTCACAACAGGGGGGGTTGGTCTCCGGTAACCTCATTTACTGAAAAGTTCCTGGTTATTTAGAATCTCGCCATGGCTTTTAGGATCAGCACGGTGACCACAAATGTGGTTTAAAGTGCCGGGGAATGACCAATTAAATGTAAATGTCCATTCTGTGGAATATAAACATTAGTACAATATCACCTGAAGTTTGTGCAGGTAATAAAATGTGCAGAGAATCGGTTCCACCGAACAGCGACAAAGACTGGTTGCACCTACTCTCTGTGTCATTACGAAATTGATGATTCTCGAACTGCAAATGGTAACTTCTAGAATATTTTAGAGAAAATAGTTATAGTATTACGAAAATAGTTATAGTATTACGAGAATATCATTGTAAATACCTTACAGTCACTTCATTACCTTTGTGTTGAATCTTTATACTACGAGATCGAGATACGAGTATATTACTGATACGCACTGAAATAATTACATTTGTGTACCAAAAATAAAGACGATAGAGACTTCTTGGAAGTCCCCTTTTTTTAAATAAAAATGGTATTACGAATGCTTGTACACTGTGGCCTGTACTATGTATACTACCTAGTGCCTATATTAAAACTGTCACATGAATTTTAGCCTCTTTGCAAGTGTTTTCCATATCGTTTTAACTTTGCGTTTACAATAGATAACAGTTGCAGTAGCGCAGAGTAACATAAAGCTCGTCAAGGCCACACCCAGGTCAAAATAACACACATCACCATAGTGATTACCATTCACCGTTGACCACACTACTTAGTACTAAATGCGCCTGCAGTTTATGGAGCAGATTTACTCAGTGGCGGCTAATTGCCGCGTCTGCACCTAAACAGGACGTAACGCGGTGATGTTATAAATGTACACTCGGCACACTCGCACCTGCTTCCGTTCAACTCGTATCAAAGTCAATAAACACTGAATTACATAAGGAAACGTAAGCACAAATACAAACTGCTATTATTGACGTTTATGTCTTCCGTTTTGAATGTTTGAGAGAACAAAGATCTCGCATAGAGGCACTGATTTAAGGTTTTGATTCCTTATGATAGAATTATTATTCTAGTAGTTCATAGATGTATTGTTGTTCTCAGTCCACAATTTTATTATAATCTTTGTAAAGCGTCCGCGGTATCAGATTTAGTAGTAGTAAGTTAAGTCAAGTCAAGGTGAAGTAATTTAAGTCAGGATGCAAATTGCCGTCGGTATAACTTGCTTCTCTCTCTCGCAAACACAAATATTACTGCCTACTACAGTCGTACCAGAGGCAACATTTCTCATGCTTTGCAATGGCTACCAGACATCTAAAAATCCATCATTGATATTAAAAGAAGTATCACACTAACAATCGATCAATCAACCAGTCCTTTACAGTGGACTGCTGAACAGAGGCTTCATTCAAATTGGACCAAAACCCGTGATGAGGGCGAAAGTACACCAAGAAGGTGTCTTCTTGGTGTAATTCGGACACTTAATCATTGCGGATTAGTATTAATTTATGTGCGTCATACTCCAATAACAAATTCTTTTGCTGATGACCCACGGGTCTTTTGCTTGTTTTTAAAAGTGGACTTGATGTATCTGTCCATTTCAAGCATTCTCCTTGAACCCACAGTCGGTAACCCTCCTACCAGTAACGGTATCGATCTGTAACTAAGCTAGGTGCTCATCTACCACTTTAGTTGTAGACTTATCTTTTCTACTATAAATAGGTAGGAAAAAGATACCCGAAAGACGATCAATGCATCTAATCGGAACAAGTGCAGTCAGTTTGAGTGCTCCCAAAGCGAAACTAAACATATGCGACATTTTACAGCGAGTGGAGCGACGCTCCTAGCCTTAACCCATTAACGTAATGCTCAATTCTGCTGAGGAACTCATACACCTGTAGTCAAGCACACTACTTTGTATTTTATGCTAAGAGCTTTTAGGATGAACTATTTTTAAGGGGATCGTCTCTGCCATCATACTTTAAGACGCCATGTTTTAGCGATAGTACTTAGAAGTGACGTCTTGATAATACCGGATACTATTACTTGTCCTTGCACGGTTGAGTATAGAAAATCCTTAGAAGCTTAAGTGAAGAGTTAAGGGGTATGAAAGAAGCAAAAGCTTAAACACTCTCAGCAGTTTTAGTAAATATTTAAACAGTATGAAAGGTGAAAACTCCAGATAACGTTGATGTTCTGAATATCAACGTATAAATAATAATGTAAGTAGTTTTCTCATATTCCACACATACGTTATGCATTTGTAACACTTGAGCTTCAGTTTTAATGATCTAGAATACTACAGAATATGTCTAGTATAAAAATAAGGGAATTAAATAAAGTTTTTTTTATTTCTACAGTTACAAAATGTCTCAAAGATTTTTCTTCTAATACAACTATTTGATTTTCATTGAGATGACACTCTTTTTTTTATCAACAATAAAATGCATTGCATATAAGCGAAGAATTGAAAATGTCCAATGTTCCTATAAAAAGACTCTTGAAACATCTTAGTATCTACACAGAAGCAGAAACAAAAGGCTCTTTAATCGCAATCTTATAGTCAGTCAGGTTTTGCTCAGAAATCTGTACAACTCTCCTCGAAATGGAAATAATATTACATCTGGCTGATTAGCATCCAACCAGTTTGTGGTTCTATTCAGATTGTTGACCCTGCCAGCAACGTCCGTAGCTTCAGATCTCTGAACCATAACCTCAGTAGGAATTCTAACGCCAAGCACAGATCACTCCGCAGTCCGTTTGGCACTTTTAATTATAGTAGGCAGTGACTCCACAGATAGCTTCCACACAAATACTACTGCGAGATCATTTGATCCTATTCGACATATATTATGTATGTCTTTTTTATATTGTGTATATTACATATTACTAAATATCCTTGTCCTTATAACGTCTCCAATCAGTCGCTAATCTTAGTGCCGCTTCTGCACCCGACATTTGCGCTATTATTTAGCCAAGATCTCTTGCCCTATTCATTTCCCTTATGCCCATTTACCTTTTTCCTATCCTTGTCTGAAAACACATATATTGCTACTAGATTTGGCCCAATGTAGGTATTAGGTAGGCAGGCCAGCAGTTGGCCCGCCATAGAAGAAAGCAAAAACCTCCTTTCTAAGGAGAGGCCTATGTCCAGCAGTGGCTGTTGATGATTGATGATGATGATGATAGAAGAAAGCAACCAAAATCATTTGCCGTCACAATGTCACACATTACGCCGATTCTAAATAAAAATGCGTAAAATAAATGATCATGCATTTTACATGACATTTCCACAGGAATTGAAGGGAATGAGGATTTTTTTTTATTTTATTATTTCCTTCTGCAGACACATATTAATTCACAAACACAGTCCTAAGAACTTGATGAGGTTACATTACAGCTAATGCGCTCCTTACAATTCCTTCGGTGTTTTTAATGTCGCTGATGTTCATGTCACTCGATTTATTTAGTCAGGGACGTGGCCCTGGTCGCGCGGCCTGCTAATGGAGTCTCGCGTACAACGCGATTATTGCATGAGAATCAGTGAACACTTATGTTATAATACTACAAGACTAAGTAGGGTTTCTCTAAATAAAAGCGACACTATTTTCTAAACCGAATGTAATACAATTTCCTTCGAATTTTTAAGCAAAAAAGTATAAAACCTGTCCGTTGCTAAGCTCTTCACTTGTGCGAGGCTCTGCCGGATTGATTGATAATGTTTTGATAAAGAAAAGTTACTTTTCAGGTAACGTCTATTGGGTCAGCTAGTTTTAATAAAGTGTAATGTCGTGTGCATGTTTACGACAACGCAAAATATTGTTATGAGTACCGACCAGAGAGGTGTCCGTCCTAACTTATTTTAAAGTGACTTTGTTTCTTTGCCAACAACTTTGTGACAACTTCACAGATCAATGTCCACGTTCAGTATTAATACGCACACACATGTTCTCTCACATTTATCCAGTAAAAGAAATAGAAGCCCCTAACTACTCTCGCTATCACCTATTCTAATCTATTACCACATGTCAATTTATTATTAATCTATTACACAAAATAAAAGCTCCTTATCAACTGACGATCTACAACAATAATCAGTGTTAGTGTGACATACATTTTTTCTATCGATCATCCCTTATTCGTTTAAAACACTTCCAATTACATTTATAAGCTTTTTGAAAATTCATTGACATTAACGATTTATTAACTAATTGGAGCGGAGGCTTTCAATATAATTGTAATTATTAATTTTTGTTTATTTAAAAGAGGAGGTGGTAATGACTTCTTTTTTTAAATTAAAGGTTGTTTCGAATGATGCTTTATGATTTTAGTAGAGATATGAGAACAGGAACCGTTGTTAGCTTGATTGTTGAAATCTTATCTTAACTCGAGACTTTAGCACACATTTATTTTTAACCGTACAAGAAAAGCCCTGTCCGTGTTCGGAAATTCAAATCGTGGCAGAATTCCAACAGTACGATTTGCCACCTCGCGTGGGTCCTTGTGGTATCGTTTATGTACTGTCGCAAAAACGACAAGTTACGCATATTCAGATTCGAAACGACGTGAAATCAAATTTAGTTATTTTAAAGTTATTCTTGAACAAACAGAGTTGTTAGACAAGCCTTAAATAAATAATGAGTCGTTGACTCAATGTCTTCATAGTTAATGTCTTAAATTACAAAGTTATTACTACTTCATTTTTCTACTTAGAAACGTAATACGACATTGCACCTCGGCTCATCTTTAGTCAGACCTACCTAAATTGCCTTTGTAGTTACTGTACAACAATACTCGTAATACTTACCCGAATATGCCGACTAAGGCAGCAAACTACGCAGGATACCATTGCATTGCAAAGAAATGGAACATTTTTAAAACAAACCCTATTCCAAACTGTCTGACCTGTGTGGTGTAGTATGGCCTGTATCTAGAAGAAGACTATTAAATTTTGATGATGATGATGACATATAAATAAATTACACCTGAATATACAACAAAATAATGATCGCAGTCATCACACGACTATTCGTTCTGAGTGGGAATCAAACCTACGTCCTCCGATTCAGCAGTTAGCATCACAAACCACTAGAGCAACAGGCCTGTCTTTATTACACTTCGTCTATTATTACAGTGTTTTTGTATAAATAATGTTTGCCTCACTAAGGGCCGACATCCGTCAGGCTTGTTGTAATTAATTTGTCGCTCTGTAACGTCAAGTTATCCTCGCACCGACACAATTACAAGCACAATATAATGAGGGCAACAGTTCACTCTGAGAGTAAACCTCCACTTGAACACTTCATACTGCCGCAAGAAATAAAAAAAAAATCCTCCTAATTATCTGATTAAACCGCATAGATGTACCTCGGAGCTGAACCTCCTTCTAATAACTTATATTTGTAAAAACAATAAGGTTTTCTCCGCGGCAGGGGCCATGGATCGGCACATATGGGCCGGCTCGACCGAATTCGAGCCTCACAAAAATCCGGTGTTACCGGTAATGTAAGCAATACTTTTGATTCTTTTCATCAACTGAGTAAGGTTACCGCTTCCACATCTCTGATTTCCGGGGAGTCACTGAAAGAGCTAATTGTATGTGTCCATGGGCGGTGATACTTACTTACTATCATGTGAAACGTCTGCTCGTTTTCCACATCTACCATACTGAAAATGTTAGTGAGAGTGGTGCAACTGCGTGGAGTCGTATCGATTGGTAAAGATGACGACAAATATTATTATTCGTATGGGACTCGTTCTAAAAGGCATCGGATAAATATTCAAGTCGGGGTTAAGTATCAAGGGTCGTGACTCCAGCTCCTCCTACAATATACATATTACACGTGTCCTCTTTGACCTCGTCCCTTCCGTCTTTGCAACCAACCATTTTTATTAAGTTTTCGTCGTTCGCCTTGGTTAAGCTCCAGGTTCCGAAATGTATGTATACTCTCTAAGCTCGCATCATAAAGATTAGGAAAATATTTCATAATTGTGCCGCAAGAAATGACTATCATATTATACCCAAACTTTTCTCCGGTCAGGTGTGTGTCTCGTATTTGAAAGGAGCAGTAAAAATATATGCTCACACACAGTGTCTAGCAGCTGGACTCAGCCTCCTTGCTGCCATTGACATCTTACTAATAGAAACCAAATAAATGTACAACCTCGTTTAATTACACTTCTATATCTGTTTTATTTTATGTACATCTTATACCTGATCCTGATAATGATGTTTTTTTCGGAGAGTCGTTTCCGATTCTGGTTTTGTAGCAACGCGTCTATGTTAACACTACGTTTAAATTGTATGTTAAAATATATGTAATAATACACGTAGAAATAACATTGTATATTTTTATTAGTATTTAGGACATCAGTTTTTTATAACTTTGTTTTAATAAACCTATAAAATTGTAACCCCACTAAAAAAACATACATAGAAATGTACGATTTTTGCTGTCTCTGTACAGACGTCAGCGGTGTGGCGCAATTATAATTTGTGAAGCAATTCCCACTTAAAGCGAAACACGTTTCAGATCTGGACGGAGCGAGGGTCGCTCACGTTGTTCTAGTCGTGCACACGCCGTCAAGGAACCGACACGACGCAGCCGCGGCACGGATTTGGTGTAATATCATTACTTATGTATATTATTATGTGGTTTGTTTTTCTCTAAAAAATGCCGTGTTTCTCTAAAATACGAGTATACAAGATATCACAAAAAAAAAACAGAAAAAAACTATAACAACACAATTAGTTGCCTCAAGTGAGAATCATCTGTATTCCTAAATGCACTAAATGATTCCACGGCACGAAATGTTGGTGGCAACTTGTTCCAGATACGGCTCGCAGTAGTTTTGAAGTAACCGCGGTACGTCGCGGTTCCATGCCTTAATGTTGACATAATGTAAGATGAGGTCCTACTCAAATATTTGTTAAACTCCTTTGAACACGACCGTCTCTTATATAGGTATTGGCGGGACTTAAGTACACCAGGATGTTATTCCCTCGATGTCCTCACATTTTCATATTTATTTTCAAAATGAATATTTTCACATTGTCCAATCCCTAGTCTTTGAGTGTTGAATCGTTGTTATCTTTTGTCAGTGCTTGTGAACGTGGTGACCTGCACTAATGCGCCTCTCGCCGCTGAACATACACAAAAGCAAAAAGTTCACCACTCACTGTTCTGCCTCGAAATCATTTCGGCCTACATTGTAACAAAATAAAATTTAAAAAAAACTGTCGAAACGTCACTAAAAAAGTATTTAAAGTAATAAAATTTAGGGATTTCCAATATCGATATTATAATTAAAATCAGGCAACGTAAGGGGTGCCCTTCTACAATGTTAATGCTAAATTGAAATTTTGTTTAAGATTAAAACTTATAACGATTAAAAGTATCATTGCATTAAATCGAGCTTTAACGACAAAACAAATACGTATAAAATACGTCTTGGATACTAAGATTGTTTCAAGAAAATGGCATCTAAACTTTTAAATTGAATAGAGAAATTGAAAGAATTGAATAGATCGAACCCGAAGACTCGTGGCAAGTTCGAGTGAGCCTTAATGATAGTAGTTGGGGTATCATAACCTGAATAAGGATGGGTGTCTGTCGCTCCGCTCGAGCCAATAACTTGTCTTCAGCCGTAAATCCCTCTCACCCCTGCTCTCGCTCACCCTTCGTTACCCAAGCACCCCCGCAGTCATTTAGACCTTAAATTGGAATCAAAACTTACGGAAAAACTTTGATAACGAGGGCTCCGGCTGCAAAGCGGGACCTTGTCCAACTTTCATTCAAACATCATTTAACGGTATCTGGTTTTATTGCTCAACTTATGCATGGAAATATTACTCCTAAAAGCTATTGAACCTTTCTCATTTATGAATTCGAGCCATGAATCGTATCTTCACAATGTTTTATATTTTTTTATATGTAAACATTTCTTAAGAAAAGCTTTCATCTTGTTATTTGAAAGTAAAAATAACTGATAAATGTAAAAGTCTAAAGCCTGTAAACAGTTACGTACCTCATAGCAATGTACCAGTGTGCGCATGAAGTATAGACACACATAGCGCAATTATTCGACAAAGATATGCTAAATTAAAATACAAAGTACTTTGAGAAATTATGAAACATTTGAGATAGAAAAACTCTCCACGTTTTTAAATGATTGTACTTATTTCAACGTTGATGTTTTCCTTTACCAACTTGTGTAACCAATCAAGTTAATTTGAGTAACTAATACAGCTAAGGTTTATACTTAGAGTATGCAGATGCATTTGCGGGGTTTACAAAACATAGCTGTAATTACAAGTCATTATAATGTAAATATTTAAGACATATAGCCTTTTATTTATAAAGTTGTATTTTATAACTACTCATATAGTCATTTCCGCCGTTAGGTAGGTTTTGTAATAGTACCTTGCAAACACTGCGTTCCTACCTCATAAATAGACAAGTATCGAGGTTTAAATACTATTAATAATGGAAATGGATGTTGATTACTTTACTGGGTGATATTAATTAGTTGTGATTAACTTATAAAAGACGATTTGGATCACATCACATCACATCAACAGCCTTTGATAGTCCACTGCTGGACATAGGCCTCTCCTTAGAAAGAAGGATTTGGCCTACTATACCACGCTGGCCAGGCGGGTTGGTATAGGGTTTGTGATACGATGTTTGTGTTTGTGTTTGGTACGATTTGGATGTTTTATGTTATTTATTTCTGTTCTTGCGCTATATAAATTTCCCATCAACGAACTTGTCTGAAGTTCAGATGCGATCTCTTTTGTGACTTTTAGTCCCGGGCCCAAAATTAGTTTGGCGTCCTCGAAATACAAGGGCTGATAAAATCGTGTTGCTTAAATATATCTCACTTTTCCAACAAACTCTATTATATGTAGATCCTTTCTATGAAATTGCTGATATTCAATTTCGTTTGAATTCAGGATTCAAAAAGGTTATGTAATATGCCAAGAAAAAAAAAAGAATCTGTTGTTTGCCTGCCCTATGTTACATCGTTGTTTCTGTGACCATGGAAAATTGAATTAAACACATTAATCTCAAAGACAAACTATTTGCGAGTACATTTGGGTATATTTTCAAAATGATCTTAAGTTAGCTGTTAAAATAATTGTCATTTTAAAGAACTGCTATTTTGTGTAGTGTTATCCCGATAACGACCAACGAGCAAACATTCGATTGGCCGCTTGTAACCGATAACTGTCCCTGTGCCGCTTTTAGCACAGATTTAAATATTAGGGGTTAAAGTATGAAATTGCCGATTTGTACTGAAAAATTGAAACTCGTCGGTCGAAGAGACCACCAAACAGTTACCATGGCCTAATTATTGGTAAGCTTTGCTTTAGGGTACTGTTGCGGATTTTGACCTGGGGTACGCCTACGGTTATCGTAAACGATCCACTTTTCGTCACATGACACAATTCGACCTAATATTCCTTTATTTCTGTACCGATTCAACAAGGCAACACAAGTTTCTACATTTAACTAACTGTTTCTCACTATTTCATAAATAGTCACAAATACAAAAGATGTAATATTGCGTTATTAAAACCCTACGTACCTCGTTACGCCGATGTCAAATTCGATAGAACAAAACAGATTTTAACTTAGTTAAAGGTTTTTGGCCGATGAAGGTTATTGTGGGTGTGCTATCGGTGTGATCTGAGGCGCTTGTAACCCTACCGCTCCCCACTAGCTGTTTAACAAGGTGTCATAGGTGTCCTGTGTCGCGTAAATATCAATAATGAACCGCATCCGCCGAGATTCACTCATGACCCCAATAATCCTGGGAACCAGAACAAACTATTGAACACTCTTATAGAAGCTCTATCAATTTTTATTTATTTCGGTAGTTCCAATTTAGCATTTTTAATTTAGCCATTAAATTATTATTAAAATATCTTTACTGCGATTGAAAGCTTTTATTTAACTAACAATACAGTCCTAGGGCTGATGGTGATAAGTGGCTTATAAGCGAAATTACGAATGAGATACCATTATCCTGCGCAATAATGTAAATAATTAGAACTTGACATATTTGTGACTAATTAGCAGGTGGTGAGACAGGCACTCAGTCTTGAGGTCTTTTCAGAATACTAATTTTATTAAGTGTTACACTTGATTCTTTTGTTAAAGATAGAACAAATAAATAAATAATACTGCTTACTACAAGTCAAGCTCTCATAGGACTAGTTATACCCGTTAACACAAGTACAATGTTCTATGGAGCAAACTTGTGAGATCTTCTCCACTCAGACTGCTCGGTATTAAAAAGAGCTATACTGTCCTAATTTTTTGTCATATTCAATTGTTCATGTTATGATCAGAATCTATACTTGATAAGCACTAGGTATTGAGATTAGTCAATACTATATATTAAACAACTAGACCAGATCCAGAGCTACATATGTGTACTTAATTTAATTATTTAACGATTGCCTAATAAATATGTACAGATGTCAATTAATCATTTACCTTCACGAATTAATGATATACGAGTACACATAGAACTCATATGACTCATATTCTCGAATGTGAAACCACTCGACTAATTAGACAGGCTCATCACGTTTACACGTTGTAAGAATTTAATCTTCCTTCCTGTTTCGATGAATTCCTTTGTAACAACTATCTATAACACAATTCTTCGTTCGATACGTGACATTATAAAAAAATTGCTCTGGTCTACATTTTACAGAAAAACCTGTAGTGACTGTGAAGCAATACATTAGAATATTATGATTAAATAAATATAAAATATCACAATATTTGTGTTATATTTGTGCTACTTGCGGGTCAGACACAGGTGATTTCCGAAGCATCCTTTCTTGGTTTACAACTGCCTCAGCCGGTATGAGAGGGTCCCGCGTTGTCTCTCGAGCCAATCCTCCATAATGTCCAAAAACCTTTGACTGCACGAATGGCGTAGTAGTTTAAGCGGTCGCCACGACGCTTCTTACTGCGCCGAGTGTTGTGTGCCGCACTTTGAATTATCCACAAATTGTTGTTCTGCGTTTGGGTGTTTTTTGTGTCCGTTTCATGTATGTTTGTAAAGTCCCCCGCCACACGGGATATATTCCTAATGCGGGAGTTGTCTTTTTAAAAAAACAAAAAAACCCTCGTGCCCGAAAGAAAATCCCCCTGCCAGTGCAGGGGATCCAATTGGTGGCAGGATGCCAAAACATTTCGATTCCGATTTTCCATGGAAGGTTATTATCTGACCATTCAAAAAGTACACACCGATGCAACTGTCCAGAGTTATGAGGAAGACTAGCTGGCACGATTGTTTTGATCTGGACGGAAGAACAACTTTGTTTAGGCTGTACACTTTTCCTGATAAGCCCCCCTCCATGAACAGTTCTTCTTGACTACATCTCATTACACCTTGCTTAAAGCCGATCTCACAACCATTCTTTCTCACTTGACTGACCGCATGAAGTCTAGGCCAAGGATGCAGTTGTCAACTATATCAGCCACGATGACGTCATGCAGATAAACTTGGTTGCCGTACTTCAGCTCCACCTTCCACCTTCTGTTCACCTCGGACGAGTATTCACTGACCAGTGGTTGTTACGAGTTCTATTCGCTCACGTTTACAAGTGATGGCACTCAAAAACCGATTTGCAAGTTGGGAATCAGTCAATCGTCAGCTGATGACTAGGCTGTTCCCATCATGGATTTGCGAGATCGAAATCCTTGGGGCTCGTTGAATATAAGCCAGCACTCGCTCCGTAGTCCTGGCGTTTACTCGTTTCTCTGCTGCTGCTGAACAGTGCTATTAGCCTCCCTAATCTCCTGAGGCCGCTCGTCTTCTCTTCCTATGCTTCGCTTAGGGTAGCTAGACCGAAGATGACCCTTTCTGGTACAGGCGCAACATCTAGGGCTATACCACACCATATGCTATACCACACATATGGGTGACGCCACACCAAAGTGTTATTCTAATAGGTTTAAAACTGAAGTGAATATGTTTCTCTTAGATAAGCGTGTACCTTTCACCTTCGTTTTTTTCTATTAAATAACTAGGAAAATTATATTTCATATTCCATTAAACTTTAAAAACATTAAACGTATGTCAGAGACACAACACAGACTCCAGCTGCGAGTGCGAAGCAGCTTACGATGAATATCTACGGATATGTGACGGCTAGGACAGGGTACGATGTTCCGCCAAGAACAATTGTATCAAGTCGTCCTACATACAGATGGTACCATCTGCACAATAATATTACATGGCGTATCACAAACACTTAGTGCAATATAAATGGTTACGCAGAGACTTTTAACATTTATTAAACTAATAACAATATAATTGATGGATTTAAGTTTATTTCACAACTTCAGCTTCAATAACGACTACTAAAAAAAGAGAGAAAACAAATACAACACAATATTTTTGTGAGATATAGCCGCTTTTTGCATAAATCTAACCGCCAAGACGAGCAAACGAAGCGCAAGGACGCTACCTACCGTTTCTCGAAGGGTTCCGTCGTGTTTTTGAACCGTCATAACTTGGTTTTGGATTATACCACATAAACAAAATTTTCAGGATATAATATAAATAGTAGACTTATTAAACATATAAAGTTTCGATTGCATAGCTGAGCTTCGTCCCGTCGGTGTACAGTGGAAAATGTATTCACTTTTCATTACTTTTCTGTTATACAATAGTTCTTGTAGTAACGAAACGGCCAAGCCACATATTTAGATTAAGGTGTATAGTTTATAAAGTTAGGGCTTGTAGTTAGGGCGTGTAGAGTTAGGGCGTGTAGAGTAAGAAGTTTGGCTGAGATCTGATTACATTTTACACAAAAATATTTTTGGTGGGGTCACTTAATAGTTTATCAGACATTGTTTTAAATAACTCGAAATACGATAACAGTTACTCGATAGTATAGCACGGTTACTGAAGCTTATAGGAGCTTACCACAAATATTGAGGGAGTAACGATTATTGTTAGGAAACAATGGTCGTTCAATCATCAATATTTGAACAAATATGCTCCCGTTCTTGACCACTTAGTGGATTTTACAGGAACTGTATATAGGATCTATACAGTTTGGGTCGGACAGATGAGGTAACTAATGTTGTTTTCATTTAAGGTGTTTATCTGAACCTCTGCAGTTTTACACACAACCACTGGTCGAGACATGCGGTAGACCAAAATGCAAGTCATAGACAAGTGTCGAGTTAATTCGCTTTAACACCGCCAAGAACACGACATTTATTATGTAGTGCACCCCCACAATATATACGTAATATACAGTGGATCTATCAGTGGAATATCATTAATTAACGCCAAACAATTGATACGGATTATCCTTGACACAATGTTTACTGTCATTTCCTTTGTCTCGCCATTCACCAAAGTTTCAGCATTATTTAAGCTGAATGAAATTTTATATCTACATATTGTTTAGGATATCAAAGTATTAGTGCCTTCAATATCTTCTATAAAAAGCGTATCGAAGGCCCAAAAACTAGTAGAGAATAATTTAATCAGTTAAGTGTCAATAAACTCCTAAATCCGGCGCTAAATAATTCTGCACTTATTTAATAATTCATACCTTTAGCACCAAAGCAAACAAACAGATAACAGCCATATCTTCCACAATCAGTCACAAAGTAGCTTATCAATTCAAATTAAATGTCTAAATTGATCAGGTAGTACACTAAATATAATATTAAACACTGAGTTATGATCCTAACATCAAATATAAAGTGATATCGAGCAACAAGTGTTCACAGCACAGTTCAAAGCCTTCATCGATTACATTGACAATATTACATAGTTCGAGGCCTTGTCTTCCCGGTTCATGTCACAGGTAATCGAACCTGACACTCTCGATTATAATCGATCCGTACAGGTAATATCAGTTGGAGTACATTTTTTGTAAGTAGTATTCATATTTATCAAAATGCACTAACAGGTTCGAACCTGACGGGGGCCCTTTACAGAAGTCTGCAGGGGCCTTCTGCGTAGTGTAAAACTAGTCAAGCAAAATTGTATTAAACCCGTAAATTCAACCGTATATTTTTTTTATATATTGTTAGATTTCTGTCTCTTATTGCCTGCCTTTCAAAATAAACCCAATTCTCCCACCTTTCCTTGCCAAGGCCTCCGATCGACGACAATAGACTGGCGCGGGTAAGACGTGTACCTTTCAAAGTTATGGGAACGCATGTATTTTGTTTTTGACTTCTGTCAAAGATCACTTGTTGCTTTTTCGAATTCTCTTGAGATAGTTTTCACACGTCCAAGTATTACATTATAGTCCAACAAACGCTTGTACATCAAGCAACATAGTGATATGTTATTGTACGAGTAAATGGGCGTGAACCGAGCGACATTTGTCTGATAGTCATTATTTGTTTGACTCGTTATTATCTTGTGACTAATAGGCTCATTGTTCTAAGTTATTTACTTACTAACAGATAAGTAAAATGTTTGTGTTATGTAAGGAAGAGGTTTGATGACAATCAATACATTTATTTTGTTTATTTTGCTTTTGGATGTGGAATATTTAAGCGACATTACATGTCCTTAAAACAATTCTCTCTCACAAATTTTGTTTGAAGCCTCATATAAAAATACTTACTACGATGGTCGTAAGTTTGCTATTTAGTGGGTTTAAGAAAACATTCTAGTTGGAACATTTTAATGGATTATTTCGAAATCAACAAATGAAAGACATTTGTGGGTAGAGCTGGCCTTATGTTTATGTAGAAGATAAACAGCGGCGCCTGAGCGGTAGATTCCATCATCGACGCGACGTTCATCGTGTTTGCACTCGCACCAATAACAGTAACCCTCTCACTTTGCACATTAATCGAAATTAATCTACTGACATGTGCGATTGAGTTATTTTGCGCTTCACTGCGCTGTTATCTGCCGCTGGGGCTGTTGTTATTTGCTATAATTAAAATAATTTGTCCTACATTATACACAACCAGCCACTGCCATTCCGTTGACACGTTATTGAGATGCCATTGAGACACCATTGACATCGGTCAAAATATCAGTATTCTACTAACATAAATTCACAGTGTCAATAGACTGTCGATATAGGTAGTAATATAAATCATCAATAGTGATATCAATAACATTGCTATACCTAGAAAATTAAGTTTATCATTTTCTTACAAATTTAAAATTTACCGTTTACGAAACTGTTACAAAGACATTGACGACATTTGTATCAATCTCACTGGTACAAATCAATGACAAGTCATGGGGAGGCCATTGGTCTTACATAGTTAGTAGAATAGGAACAGTGCAAAACTATTTCAACGACTTTCCATCGACAGTCTATTGATACAATATTAAAATAACAGAATTGAGGCCCTGGTCACATGAAATAACTTTAATATACAAGTGTAAAATGAAGACTTCCCAGTACGCAACATAAGTTTTATGTTTAATGGTTTTATTTTTAACCGTAGATGATCATAGTTTTAGTTGCTTCTAACTATTTATAGTCATGTCTGTTTAGGTATTTTAATAACATTTTAAAATAAAAAAGTAACACGTAATTACCTTTTAAACAACATTGTACATCACACGATATACATATATTCATTTCCTTAACGAAGATTTCATTATAACTTTTGAAGTGCTACTTATTTAATGAAAGACTATAAAAATCCTATTACGGTCTGGTTGCTCGGACGGTCGAAGATGTTGTCAGTTAAGTTGGTCTCGTCTGACCCACTGATGTTATCTAGAACATGAGGCTTTGCCAGTAATTGCCTCTTCACAATAATACAGAAAGTCTAATTTAGTTACTTCTAATTTTGAACTTGTCGACTCACTTTGCATTGCACGTATAAAACCGTGGTATTTGTGTTTTAAATTAAAAAAAAAAATCGTCTAAATAGACAACTTCCACAATAGGAATATATTCTGTGTCGCGGGGGACTTTACAAACATGCATGAAACGGACACAAAGAACACCCAGACTCAGAACAATTATTTGTGAATCACACAAAGTGTTGTCCCATGTGGTGATGGAACTCACAACACTCAGTGCAGTAGGAAGCGGCGAGGTGACCACTTTAACCACTAGGTACGTCAATCATGTAGTCCATCTATACAAGTGATGCTTTTTTTTCATTTTAGGTTGAATTCCATACCGAGGAAACTACTTTTAAAACCTTTTTTTCGTAATATAAACAATATAATAATATTAATAATACTAAACCGTATTCGTCAGTACTGAAAACGTCTTATGAACAATATTCAAAACTAAAGTCGTTTTGACATTTCTACCGCTCTCACGATTGTTATAGCTCTACGTTACGTACGTACGTACAAGTCGTACAAGCGTTAACTCTCGTTGCAATTAATGACGAATTGATAAATAATCAATCTTAAGATTCACTTAGTGACCCTGATGGATAAAAAATATATAGCCATGTAATTACTTTATAATAGTTCATGAAACATTTTGTTACGAGTAAAACAATAATCTGTGAATATATCAAAAGAATAAAATACATACAACGAAGTGAGAAGCTATTTTATTATATCAAGTACAATTCGTTGGAAATAACATACTTACTTCGGATAATAAACCATTATCGTAACATTTTGAAACACGTTTCCTGGAGTGCAAAGTTTGACTAAACTCATTCTAGCAGCTTTTGAATGTCGTTTTGTCGCTGCGTCTAGCTTTGAAAGTGGCATAGATACGAAAACGTGTTGAATATTGAGGATGAAAGCTTCAACCGTTGCACTCGGTTCACCAAAAGCTAGTGAATTTCCAATCGCCGGTGATCAAGGTGTCATCCAATCCTGCGGTCTTTACAATATTTTGATATAGGTGAGGTTGTGCCTGCGAGTGGCTCTCTGCGGTGGTGACTCAGCGGAACTGGACATTCCTCACTCCTGCCTCATACAGACTATACCCTACAGTTTACTTACACTCAGCGCTCAAGAATTTAAACAACCGACATTCTTACTAGAAGGTCAAAGTAATGTCTTCCACACGCTTGAGTTACCCGCTGCTGTGTATGAATATATGAAATTGTCTTAGAATCGTAAGATGTGTGAGTAACTATCACTTAAGGCACTTTTATCCTAATTTCAGTGAAATCTAGTAATCTCTGAACGTCCATTGCTCTTTATAGATCTTTGGCGTGTCATCAATCAAATGATTGATGAC